>CM029012.1:183273338-183873338 GCA_016801055.1 Panax notoginseng
TTGAATTGCTGCAGCTTTTAAAAAGCTTGCATCCAAAAACACTGAAATCAGCAGAAAGAGGTCCCAAAGGAGTCGCAATTACCAACGGAAGAAACAAGAGGAGAAATGATTAAAAAGAGTATTTCAATGTGCTTGTTTTAACACAAAATGATAGCATGAAACAATAAAGGATGATGCTGCGTCACGAAGAAAACCAAGTGCATGTGAAACCAACTACCAAACAAACATACTACATAATTCGATAGCTGAAAAACTAACCTGCAAACGAACTGTTGCTCAACCCTGCAATTAATGTAGACAATAAATAAAAATGAGTAAGCACTCCTATAATTAACAAGTTAGTTGACAGAGATAATCAGGATATTAATAACAAGATTGATGGAGATCACAAGTCAAGACCCAAAAAAAGAATTTTTATATATTTGTTATTTAAAATTTTTATTATATTTAATGTAAGATTAATTGATGTAGTTTATTTATTAGTGGGGATTTAGGAATTTAATAATGATTTAAGATTTTAATAGTTAGTAAGGGTATTTTAGCCTTTAGTACTTTTATTATTCCTCAAGTAATATTAGGGTTACGAGTCTATTTAAATAGTGATGTAATCCCCACAAGTCATTTAGACTATAAATTATTGATATTGAAGTTGATTACTATTGTTCATACTGTAGAGTTATTTTATCTTAGTATTAATTCGTGGAGTTGATACACTTAAGAGACCTATTGATTTAAACCTATTGATTTAAACGTAGAGTTTAAATCCTAGTTTATTTTTCCATTATTTTCCATTAGTTCTTTATCCTAAATCCGTCCTGCATCATTTTTGGTATTAGAGCTTAAGGTGTCTTCGTTAATTTCTCCAATAGACCTAGTATTTCCAAAAGAAATGATCACATGCAAATAGAAACCACTGACAGACCTTGTCTTTCCATAATGAATAGATATCAAATGCAAATAGAAACCCTGATACTCCTCTAGTTTGCTACATATCAAAGATTTTACTACTATATCTACTCTTCCACGGCTCTTGTCAGATTACAGATCACTAGAGGTAGCATCTTAGGTTCATGTATCACACCTAAAACAGAATGGCTCTTGAAAAACTACATAAATGAAAGTTAGGAGTTTGAACAAATGCATAGTGTGTCATAAATGATATACTTTGTTTAATAAATTATTGTAGGAGATTTATGCCTAAGTGAGGTGAAGAGGGGTAGGGGTACGGGATATAATCAAAAAATATATACAGAGCAATCTTCCAATTATTCAAAAGTTACTTGACAACAATTCTCAAAGCATATTACTACCAATAATCATGGTAGCTGATGGAATATAATCAGACTACAGATGTCAAAAGAGTAACATCACCATTTCCAGAAATATTAAAGGACGGTGCCAATCCATCCTGCTTAATAGTGTAATTCCCACAAAATTCACCTTCAATTTATCATCCTGAGAAGAAAACTGATTATCGACTTCCTTTTACATTTCCAGTACAAAAACATCTTGGCTAAGGCTACCTAATAAAACGATGCCGTTTTAATCATTAGAGTTAAGATTTCTATTTTAGAGTTTTATAAAAAAAATATAAATTTTATACAAAGCTACTTCCTTTTATTAAGTACCCTTAGCCAAGCTTGGCTAATGCCTTAGATTACATTTCCCTCTACATGTAATTTAATATCCCGAATATTTATAAGGCATGTAATTATGATATGAAAAGATTTAAATAAAGGTCAACTTTAAAACCTAGTTTTTGAAATGATTAAACATTTTGACCTAATCTATGTGTTAGAAATTAAATGCGAGTAATAGTTGTTTGGTACAAGTATTGTATCTATATGCTTGTTTAAACCAAGACATGATTAATAGGGTATACTTTGGAGTATACTATGACCTAAGTATTTATATGACGTATAAATACGAAATCACTATTCATAAAAACGTAAAGTCAAATATGAGAAAGTTAACAATTTTGGCTAACCGGATTAGTTAGGAAAGCAAACCAAGTTTGGTCTAACCAAAAGGCTTGAGTGAGCCAAAGGCTTGATGCTAGGAAAGCAAACCAAGTTTGGTCTAACCAAAAGGCTTGAGTGAGCCAAAGGCTTGATGCTACTTGGAGCCAAAGGCTTGATGCTTGGAGTCGAGGCTTGATGCTAGGTTATTATGAGAGGTGCAACCTCATATGTTGGTATTTTGCTAATGAAAATCGAAGCAAAGTTATAGATTAAGAAGTTACGAAAACACAAGAAAAAGAATAACTCAAAAATACCTTTTAGATTGCCCGTTATGAATCTTTGAAGCAAGTAGGGTAAAATTAACTAAAACATGAAAAACTAGGGTTTTTCATGTTTTGAACTCATTGTCGTATGATAAGTTCCTGATTTGTTCATGAACTTATATTACTATGGCAAGTTCCTAAACTCATTATTTTGGTGAGGTCATGAACTAATAATATATAGTAAGTTCTATGAACAATGATTATAGTATATTATCACACAGTTAATATTATTGGTAATGTCTAGAAAGTTCTGTAAAGAAAATGAGTTATTTAATTGAGCATCGTTTTAACGGAAGACTCTCTCTTTTCTGAGTATGATCTGGTTGTCAGTATTGTGAGTCTATAATATCTATTATCTATACTCAAAAGGATTTAATGTTAGATAGTGAGCACCAGATCTGCTATAACAAGTACATGGATTTGAGGTGGAACTGATAAGTATCACTGTGAGGTGCTATCCATAGAAATGGATGTGAGTCACATGTTGTGATTCAGGGATGAAAGTAAAGAAATTGATGTAATGTTTGTAATAGACTAGTTAAACCAATAGATTTATTGCTAGATTTTATGGATGATGTGTACAAGTGAGTACCAAATCTGTTGTGGCGAGCACACGTATTTGGAGGCGTCACATGTACATATATACATATTATATATATATATATATATATATATATATATATATATATATATAGAGCTATTCTATATAGCAACAATGAAAGGAAACTCCAAAATTCCACTTCCTATCCTTGGCAAAAAGTAAAAGTAACATCATCAGGTTTAAACAGTTTGGTATGGGGAGATTTTACTAAGCCTGAAACCAAATGGTTCCCAATCATATTTGTAAACAACGAAACTGTTGGATGCACAAATTGGACCCAGTCCTAGTCGGTTTGGTTCAGCGCGACTTTTGGTATCAAATTCCCACTGGCTTCTTTCTCGACTTTTGGTATCATATCCCTACTTGTCTGTATCAGTAGTAGATTCAGTGCAGAGTTCTCTCTCTCTCTCTCTCTCTCTCTCTCTCTCTTTCAACAGTAATTCTTTTCATGTCTATCTCTTGTTTATCGGTAATTCATTTGTTTACTTTTATAAAAGAAGTTCATATGGTTTCACAGTTATCCTGTCCATAGTTCATGAAATTTCCAAAACAATTGTCTTTGATATTTTCTTATCTTTGTCTACTTTTTATAGGTTTTTGTGAATGTAATAAGGAAAGTTTTCCATATTATCGCAACCTTTCCTTTAACTATGGAACTGAATATTTTTATGACATCTATTGACTATACTACTTGAAACCCTAAAAAAAATATATCCTCCAGGCCCAGCCCCACCTCTCAACTTATTAAAAAAATGAAAGGAAAAAGATATACCATATTAGATGCTTCAAATAAAGGTAGCATCTAAAGCCATACAAAGTAATGGTTCCTTAATTCTGATGACGCCTCCTAATTCCCAGCCTCATAAGCAACAAGTATAGTTCGAGTACAAGATCTATCAGTTTACAACGCATTCCTATTTCGTCCATACCATATAACTACCTTTGCTTGGATATATAAAATTGGTCGACCTAAATAGGAGGGAGCAGAGATAGATTAGTATTATACATAGGTGGCCACATTATGGGGTTAAAGGAGGCCAGTATAGGAACAGAAAATGGGCTCAGCAATATGGAAGGCTGGGAGTATTAAAGTACAAGAAGCAAGATTCACAAAAAAATGGAATAGTGATATTGTCATTGTGGGATAAAAGTCTAAAACCCAAATTAATCATTATGATCTTGGATCTCTACACCAAATCCACCTAATTGAAAGAATCAAGATACACTGAAATCTTTGTGGGTGGGTATAAATGTTAAACAGGATTCTTAGTTAGATGATGTCCATATATTTCTATTGGATTTCCTGATTCACTATGCGGATGACTTAATTTAGCAAGATCCGACCGGCGACCAAGTTAATCCTAAATAGTGATACCAAGATGATTCGATTGTATGATATAAATAGCAATTGAACAGATTAAGTAGGTTCCATTTGAAATTAATAACAAACGGGAGATGGGAAGGTGGAAATCAGATCTGGAGAGAGAAGGAGCTGACCTTGGGGAATGGAAAGGAGAGGCTGAGAAGAGCAATCACAGAGGCAGGGAGCGCAGGAAGAAGGAGAGGCGGCTAAACCCTCCACCAGATGCCAGTACAAAGGTGGACCCACTATGTATCCGGCTAAGCACAGCGCTAATATCCCCAAAACCACCTTCAACACCACTGCTCGATGCTGATTCAGTGCCATTACTCTCTCCCTCTCTCTAGAATTAGCTTTTTCTCTCTCTCTCTCCAGAATTATCCCTTTCAATCAAATTGCCACTATCTAGAGAAGATGAACAAAATTGACAGAAGAGATGTGTTTCTTCGGCACTTCTTTCTCTCTCTCTATCTCCCTATATATATATTTATATATACTCTTTAATGCACCGACGGACGGACGGACCGCCGGCCGTAATATGGGGGTGTGGGGATTTGACAGTGGAAGTGGAGTAGTAATATTATGCGACTTGAAGATCAGTCATAAAATGAATTTCTATAATATAAGTTCAGACTAGTTACCGTGCTTTAATTTTTTAGTTTTAATATAAATAACTAAATAATCAACACACTAAATAAATTATAAAGTATTACTACCAAATACAAAATTATTTTAAAATTTGACAGATTAAGTTTAAAATGTAGAATGTGTCAAATATCACATCCTAAATTTTTGAATTTTTGGCGATAAAAATAAGTAGAAATTTATATTGACAAAAGTAAATGAAAAATAATATATATTATAAATATTTATGTCAATTAACTAAATAAGTATTAATGATAATTTTTATTATGAGATGTATGATAAATAGAATATTATTCAATCCAATATATTAATAATTAGCATAAAATTATCGTAATATATAATAATATTAATAAACTTCACAATTATAATTCAATATAAATTTACTTAACAACACTCAAAAAGAAAATTAAAAAAACATATTTTCAACCCATATATATTCCTAATATATTTTATTTTAGTACTCGCATCGCATCAACTGTAAAAAGTAAAAACGGACCCAACTGTATGTATTACTCCATTATTCACTACCACTTGAAACATAGGAAAAGAGGGTGAAACCAAAACCTAATTCATTCCCCTGAATCTGGGATCAACAATTCGAAAATGGCATTCGAACTCCCAACGGATCTGATCCAGCAAATCCAGATCGCACTCCGAAACGACGCTGGACTCTCCACCTACGACCCTCACGACCCGACACTCCCGTCCCTCCCCTCTCTCGGCGCATCCATCGCCGGGATCGACCCGTCTACACCGGCGTACCTAAGGTGCCAAAATTGCAAAGGGAAGCTTTTGAGGGGAATTCAGTCTCTAATTTGCATATACTGCGGCAAGCAACTGCAAAATAAAGACCTTCCTTCTGACCCTATCTCCTTCACTTCCACCTTCGGTTTTCAGTGGTTGCTCCAATCTTTGGAACTAGATGAATCTGTAAGCCTTATTTATGTGTAATTGTTTTTGTGTGGTAAAAAAAATTAGTTACTTATGGCCAACGATCGCATTTCGGGCTTATATGAGTAAAATAGTAAATTGATCCGTACCAAGACTTTGATTGCGTGAGATTTTGTGAACTTGATTGGAAGAATTTGTGCATTATTGCTATTTCAGTTCAGTTACTGTTATCTTTCTAAACTTTAGCTTAGTGTTTAGTTTTAAGGTTTTAGGTGAATGTTTCTAGAATGCCCTTTTCTGAGTTTGGGTATTTTTGTGGGGCTCTACCTGATGCCATAGTCATCGTTTATTTAAGTTTTTGACATCAGTAGTACTGCATCAACATATGTGAGTTCAATGGATAAAAGTGGATGTTTAAAATTAAAATGTAACGCGTCTTCCATATATAAATGTATATCATCTTGGAGCTGTAACGATGCCAACAAGACTAAGTTTTTATTTCTATCTTCTTGTTTTTTAAGGGGAGGGATTTTTCTGTCATCAAGTGATACAGTTTGAAGTTTAATTTTACAGAACTTGGTGAATTGCTGTCTCACAAATTTGTTATAATGTTTTGCAGGAAACTGTTGAACAGTCCACTCAAGAATCTGAATCAAACAGAGGGCAGAGTATACCAAAGCAAGAAATTTCTTTGGGTGATCTCTTAGATTTACAAATCACATGGCCGGATGAACCAGAAAGGCCTGAAACAATTGTTACGAACAATACCTTGAAACAAAGCAGCAGCTCTTTGAATTTAAATGGAGTTGATCTGGACAATATATTTTCAGGTTCAAGTATGTATCTCGGCACGCCTGCTGAACCAGTTACAGCAAAACAGATAGAGAGTACTGAAACTAAAGCCTCTGTAATTCAAGAGAACCTTAGTTTCTTTTCAAGTTTTCCCTCTGCTGTGTCAGCTGTCACATCTTCTGAAGATAACGTTGGCGAGTCATTTTCTGGATGGGCGGCAGACTTTCAATCTGCCAATAAGCATGAGGGTTCGAAATCCTTAGACCCATTCATAGGTTCCACTGTTGATCTTTCTTCCAACATGGACTCAGTCTTCGGATCAGGAAAAGACTATAAAGCTGGAGAGCTAGAGGATGATTCAAGACCTGCTCCATCTTATGACTGGATGCAAGATGACCTGTGGAAAAATGTGAACTCCAATGTGTCTCAGAAGGCTGAGCACTTTGGTTCAAGTGTTGAAGCTAAAGACAATCCACTTCATAATATAGAAAATCTGTCTTCTGAGGGTCTTGATTGGTTTGAAGATGATCAGTGGCAGACTAACATTACAAGTGCACCTAGAAATAACACCATCGATGATCCTGATGATTCCTTTGATGAATGGAATGATTTTACAAGCTCAACTAATGCTCTAGATCCCTCGGGAATTGCTTGGAAAGAAAATGCTGCTGTTAATGACTCCACGTCAGAAATAAATTTGTTTAGCTCCACTAACTTGAGAGACAATGAATTTGGTAGCTTCTCTCAGCCGAATCTCTTTTCCGACTCACCTGGTCTTCAAAATAATGCTGCATTAACTAACAATATCCTTTACAAAGATCCTTCTTCAGACAGGTGTGTACTCTTTTCTTGTAAAAATGCTACTTCCTCGTTCAATATTGATTAAAGCGGCGTCCATATTACGAAACTTTTTAGTCTGATAACTTTTTATTCTGATGCCTGACTGCTAGGGCTTCAGGCTATCATTTGGAACTGTTTACAACCAGTATTATTAAAAAACATTCTTTTGCAGCAGTCTTGACCTATGGTGTAAATAACGTGCATTTCTGAATAATTTGAACTTTTTTCTTTACCATGTTTTCAGAGAAATTGTGGTTCTGATTGTTAAAAGATTGACTATCTGTCTAGCATCAAACCCTTTGTAACCTTCTTGACTTTTAAAGCCTGATGCCTCTAGAATTCCGATTTTAGATGTTAATAATGAACTGTGAGATTAAAAGTGAGTTTGCAGGCAACGATAAATTTAACCAAAAGAGAGAAATAAATGCCATTAAGATTTGAGCAAAAGGGTGATATGGCGTGACTGGCTTCAAGCAATATGAGTAAATATGGTCTGTGATCTTCAACAGCTATGTCATCTTTCCTTGTGCACCTTTCAACTTATGACATATTCAAGGTTTTTCCTTTGACCTTTTGTGCGCATATTCAACTCAAAATTGTCTTTTGCACTGCATAACATATCATTCTATGTTTATGCAATAATTACAGGTTCTTCTAAGACACCCTAATATTGGAGTTTTGTGAGTTTTTGGGACTGGTTTAGCTTTCCTAGCAAAATTTGACATAGAAATGGCTCACAGCCTCCCTCCCTCCCCACCCCCACACAACTTTATGCTGAATCACATAATTGAGCTTAATACATAGAAAGTGTAGATTACTATGTCTATATTGATATTAATAATGATTATATCAAGTTCGATAATATTTTATATCATATGCATGCACTTTAGATGATTCAGTGATGGAATGGTTTATATTTCATTATGGATGATCTTTCTTATATATTAGATTACTAAGTGAAAAAGAGTTGGTGTTTGGCATTGATGATGAACATTGTTAATCATTTCATATAGTCGAACAATAAACCAGGAAAGAAGTAATCTGATCTAACTATTTTACAGAAAGTTCAAATTTTACTTTTGATTTCCTTTCAGTTTGCAGTGGCATCAAACTTACATCTACTTGCCTTTTGTAGGATTGACAATGCACAAAGCAAAGTTGAAGAAGCACCGGAGAATTTAGATGTTTTCATTACAACCACACAAACCACACAATCAAATGATGATGTAAGGATGTTAATGTCACAGATGCATGATCTCTCTTTCATGCTTGAGAGCAATCTCTCGGTACCCTCAAAATTAGAGGGCCGTAGTTCAACTCCTAAAGATTGAGACTTGAGTTTGTTGTTCACATGCGTTTATTTATTGGGATAATAGATTTTACCATAAACAGTCTCTGATGGGTGATGACGGTTTGGATGAGGTTGGGACTATGATGCGAAGAGTTGTTTATTTCAGTGGAAGTGGCAGGAAAGTGGAAAAAGTTTGTTAGTTCTTATTATCAGTGTCTGGGGTGGAATGATTGATGGTTTCCTTGGCAGAGTTTATGGTGCTCTGAGGTCTTGTGGTGGCTTCTTTATTCTCATGGAGGGTTGCATGGGGGGGCATGTTGACTCGGAATAATCTGTTGAATAGGGGAAAAATGGGTTGTGGTTGCCATGACCGGGAATCGCAGGAACACCTTTGTGAGAAATATTTGGAGCCTTGTGGTTTCTCTTGTAGGCATTTGTGTGGGTGCTGCCAAGGCTTGGAACTGTTGAACTTTTACTTGTCAACAAAAAAAAGATCTATTCAGTATATATACGTGTTTTGGTAGTTCCATTTTAATTTAAATTCTTGATCAATTTGAGTAGCCATACAGACATATGATTCTTGTCTCGACTTCAAAGTGCAAGTTGATTCCATGTACCGAGTGTTGTAGTTAGATACTTAGATTATATTAATCATGTGTCCTACAGGAGCAAAATCCTGCAAGACATTGATTTATTTACAGCTGAGTTTGCATAAAAATAGCCAGTTAGACACGGTACAGTAACTTTCTAGTTTCTACCCTAGATACCTTCTTCTGGCTTCTGCTGTCCAGAAAATGTATTTGATAATATAGGGGATGGTTAACATTGCTACAAATAATAGTAAACACTGTTATATAAATGATAGGAAAAAGTGTCGCAAGTTTTGCAAAACACGGTTAGAAAAAAGAATAGGAGAACCCGGAAAGTCAAAACAATTACTCCAATAAGCAGGCAAAACAAAAGACGGGCTTCCCACATTTTATTTGTTGCCTATAAAATAATAAAACACAAAATCCAAGTTTTACCACTGTCTTCTCTTATTTATCTATATATAGGAAGAAAAGAGAGGAACTAGTTAGATCACATACATGTTTATTTAACATAATAGTTTATAGTCGATTACTTTTGCTGATCGTCTATTCTTAGATTCTGGATGGCGTTGATTACATCCCCAATTGGTTCCGTAGTTGCCCAGTGTCCTGTTGTCACATTGTAGAATAATTGTTTCAGCTTTTGCAAGGTTCCTATGTCGTCCTACAAATTCCATAAAGGCCGCACCAAATCTTACAAAATATGTTTAGGCCCAAAAAATGTCTTTCTATCTAAAGAATGGCAATCAAAGAGAGATTTTACAACCCGAGTTTTCACGTTTTTGTTGTTAAAGCGGGTTTTGCTTCCACTTTTTCAAAGCAAAAACAGTCTGTCGTCCTTACAGTTGAACAAGAAACTTGTGCCCTTTTGAGCTGTGATCAGCTCAATTAAAAGTTAGTGAAGATAGTTGACTTACACGAACGGCATTGATGAAGGCAGTACTCCTCAACTGTGGCGGAAGAATGCGCCTTAACGCATCACAGGCCCTGCATTTCACAACCACAAATCACACCAAGTTATGCTTGACCAGTACATATAATAACAAACCAACATTCCCCAATAGGGAAGCTTGGTGGTCACAAAGCCACGCTTAACACCATTGGTGTTTTGATTAAGCTTTTTCTTCATATGTAACCCAAGGAAAAGTATAACAAACTGGCATCATCACAAAAACATTAAATATAGTAGCCCCTCTTGCTCCGTAAGTATTTTTGACAGTATCATGGTTGCAACCTGTGTAGCCAAAATTGTCTACCATGGTCCATTATAAGATCTTAACATGTTTTGTGAGTGAACCAAGCTAAATAATATTGGATGGCATGGGCATTTTGGTAAGAATATACGAGTGTTTAATCCTTGATATTTAATAAATTTATACCAGCCCCAGGTAGTAGGGGATAAAGCTTTCTGAGTTGAATTTCCTTTAACACCAATTAGATTGCCAAATAATATACTCCCTCAATTCCAAAATTAAAGATACAATTTGACTTTTGAGGTCAAACAACGACATATTAAACTTCAAAATTAGTATGACTGATAAAAGTTTAGAATGAAATAAATTTTGTGATTAATAATTTTTGTTATATACTATATAATTATAATAATTGTATCAATAATTGTATCAACTAAAATTAAATAAATTCACATCAATTTAAAGTTTAGTATGCCGTCGTGTGACTTAAAGTCAAATTGTATATCTAATTTTAGAACATACGGAGTATTTCTATTTTTTAGAGAACATCAGTTAAATTTAAACTAGGAGCTTCCTAAAGAGAACCAACATGTTATCAATATATGGATCACTTTGCAAGGACCAAATGTTCCCGGCTTATCAAGATATGGTAACGCTTGCATAAGATCAAGTTATTATGGACACTTACTGATTGTGAAAGTATATCACCCAAATCTATACAGCGTAAGCACATAGGTACCATTTCTGTTTCAAGTAAAAAATGAACCGCCTTTGGCACAATGGCATCATCATTCTGCAAAACAGAGAAGATTCAGAATATAACTTCATCGAACAAAACTTATAGGCAAAATGGAACGATTTAAATTTGCACATGGAAATTATCAATATTATATCAGAACCGTTGCAAAATAAAAATAAATAAATATGCTGATGGAAATTATGGAATAAAATAGTGTTTTGAGCATGCATGCATATAATATAATGTAGTACTAATCTCAACGTTTGTGATTTTGAAAATCTAAACATATATGCTTAATTATTAATTAATAAATGGCCTATTTGACCTGTGGGAGTAATAATTTTAAGAGTACAACTGTACAAGCACACATTCAATGAAGAAAACAAGATGGGGGATATATTATATGGGATATAGATATACGGAAAATCACCTTCACTAGAGCAGCAATAGCCCCCAAGCTGGTAAGCCTTAGATATTGAAAAGGTCTTCCGGTCTCTGTGGTCTTGAGAAAAGGGTACAGATAATGTGGTGTCTTAACTACAAAGGATGACATCCAATTACAAGTGAATCAACAATGTCCGTGCACCAACATGCCATATATAATTCTTCAATGATAACTCATTGAAGATCAGCTAGAAAGTTACAACAGTTTCGAGAACTCTCATATAGAATTTCATTTAGCAAAAATAAGAAACCAAAATGATTTCCAAAGGAGTTAAGGAGAATACCATTGAGGAATTCCATCTTTGTATCTGGGTGAGACGCCATGCACTGCGTTCAAGAAGAAGGCAGAATTAATCCGATTTCAGAGTGGCACACAGTAAATTATTTTAAATCTCTTTATATGTACTTGGTAACAATTTTAAATTTACATTCTGTTTACTCTCAAGTTATTCAAAGAATTAAGAATCTTTACTCAGCATGGGTATTTTTGAACTAAAGTAGTCTACTTCAGTACTTTAGCATGACTAATTAGTAGTTATAAAAAAATACAAGGCCTCAAAGAAACAAAATTGAGCAAGTTCAATAAAGGAAAACACATTATTAAAATTGCTACTAGGAGCTAATGCTTTCGCAGAGTTCATCTGAAAAGAGAAAGGCTCGTTCTATGTTCTACTAATATATTATCTTGTTTGTTAAGCGCATTACATATTTTTTAATTTGGGAATTCTATAAAAGCAAACAATTTCTCCATAAGCAGCTGAAATAGAAGAAATTAGAAATCAGGGGCAACTTAAATCAGAATTTAGAGTGGAGAAAGAGAAAAATTACCTCCATTGCTACAAAAAAGTTGGACAGCAGGAGGGAATCTAAAAGAAAATATTTCCTTCATCTTTATGTAACTTAAGTAAGCAAATGTTTCTCCGAAACGAGTTAAGACTAATAGAAAATAAATAAGTAATAATAAGTCGAACATTAGTAGATCCGATAATCCTTTGGATAAAATTAAGGATCATAGTACTGGTTGATTAAGCACGACTTAAAGAACTCTTATTAATTTAGCAATTTAATGCTTGTAAGAGGAAACACAAGGAGAAGAGATGATGACCTGAAGTAAAGCAATAGCGTTACAAACTCTAGTAGAATCTCTGGTTGTAAGCTTGTCAGGTGTTAACAGATGGTAAATTGATGTTACTTCCTGAAATAGAGAAGATGTATATCATGTGGTTGACTGACTGATAAACATGCATTGAATGAATGAAATGCACAACACAATAGGTGGAGTTGTTAATTAATGGATAGCTCTGACCACGAATGATTTTGATGGATTAATTATTGGAAATCATAAATCAATTCTCAACCCAAATTAAAAGCCATATATTTTCAAAAACATAAAACTATATATTTAATGCCAGAACATTTCCCAGTTTGGACTATATATTAACACCTACATATGATTAACCAGATTAAATTAAGCATCATTTCATTTTGGAAGACTGAGATGGGCATACTGATATGAGTAGATAAGTTGTATTGAAAGAATTCCATAGTGAGAGAGCCAGTTCTTCTTCTGTTACTCTTTTCTGTATTAACAAAAATGCATAGGTTAGAATATATCACAAGCAGCTAGCTAGCTACGCACATTAATTAAGAATAAGCAAGCTTCTAATTAACAAAATCAGAGAGGAATTATGATAGATATGCTTTAAAGTAAATTACCTAGAATCCTTCTTATAACTTCTTGTTCAGGCAAACTAATTAGTCTGATTAAAATTTAAAATATAACTGAAACGATATGGACGTAAATAAATTTTCACTTCTAATTTTTTTTTTAAAGCAACTGTCAAAATAGTAACTTCAAGAATTGTTTAAAAGCCATTGACTTCATAAATAATGTCCAATAAATTACGAATAGAATAACAAAATATATATATATATATATATATATATATATATATATATATATATATATATATATATATATATATATATATATATATATATATATATATACGGAGCTTGATGTTTGAATATGATAGTTTGCTAGGGCAGCATAAATAGCACATTCAAAAAAATAAATTTATTATTTTATTAGCATAGTTTTTTTTTTAATCAAGAACTTTTGTTTTTAGTACTCACCTAGCTTAAATTTCGAATGGATCATCTATAGTACAACTCCTTCGAAATACATTTTTAACTCTTTGAGGTTAATTTGTGAAATTCAAAATTCAAAGTCAATAGGAAACATTTACAAACTAATAAGATTTATTAAAAAATCTGAAATAATAAATTTTATACGTAGTTGTACTTTTAATAATAAGTCTTATAATTAATCCATATAAATTTTGAGTTTAAAAATATTTTAAATTGATTTAAAAAAAATCAATAATAATAATTGAGGGAGTATTGATTTTAACCCCAAAGATTTTGTGAGAAAAAATTAATGGTAGTACTGTTAATTATTCTTTCTTAACAATTTATCTAGAGCTAACTAATTACTATAATATGAATCCGTGACGATTCCCAAAACGGGTGATGTAAACGATATTCATCGATCCTTCACTAAAATGAGCAAAAAAACGATCAGCTATATATGTCGAATTTCGAATCCAGAAGAAAAACCAACATGCAAGAAGATCAACAAACCTTTATCAGCCAAAAACTGAATAATTTCATCATCATCAACCAAATCAAGAAACATATACATACATTAATATATATAGAGTACATTGATCAGAAATATACATACATACATACATACATACATACATGTATAGGTATTATACCTTGCTGAGAAAGGAGAGAGCCTGCTCTCGGAAGTGAGGCTCATGGAGTACCTGAAGCAACTCTTCCACGGTGGCGGACTGCCAGTTAATCGGCGATTTCCTAACCGAGCTGCTGGTACTAGTACTAGGAAAAGCACCACCCATTGTGGGGTCCGCAAAGAAGGAATATTCGGACATATCGCCGGGTTACCGTCGACCGACCAAGAAAACTAATCCAGTAGTAGTACGTAATTAATGTAGAAGAAAGAGAAAACAAGCAGAAATTAAGAAGCACACTGAAATCAGAAAGAAATCTTACTTGGAGTCTACGCACCGAGTGTTTTGTCTCTTATTTATAGTGGGAATAAACATGGTTCTAGGGTCACCGCAGGTGGGATATAAGTTTGGTGCTACTGGTTGTCGGTGTTGCAGATGTCACACATGTGGTGTTACATCGATTGTTTGTGTTGGACTTTGAAAAGATGGAGAAGGTAAAAATTTTTAATTATTAATATTCTTGGAAAAACTATATATTGTAATTCAATTTTGTGGTAAAATAATTTTTTCCTTTTACACACACACGCGCATATATATATATATATATATATATATATATATATATATATATATATATATATATTTCATTGTGCTCTATTGGGATTATTAACTTTTATATATTTTTATTTTTATTGTTTGTATATCAACTCGCTGCAATAAAATGACTGAAGGAACTACAAAACATTGGAGTTACCTCCTTTTTTGTTTTTTTATAAAAAATATTATTTAATTAAAAATTTTATTATTTTTAAAATTAAATTTTAAGATTTTGTGAATTGAGTTGTTAAAGTCAAATGGAACTATGTATATGATATGTGTGTATATAATATATATACGAATTGATTATGACGACGATTTTTTCCGTCGCTATAACATACAAAGTCGACGACATAGTTATGGCGATAATTCGAACCGTCGCTATTGTGACAACCCCAAAATAGGTCCATTCCACCCAACCCATTCTGAGTCGTCAAATACATGGTACAGAAAACAACTACAACTTTATTACAATAATTGTCGTGCAAAATACAACAACACATATACTGTGAGTTTGGATACAAATATATACCAAATGTGACATTGGACACCATCATGTATCAGCACCTCACAAAGGTACCTTACATAAAGGTACAGTCAAAAACTGTTTTAGAAATTAGAATCTTTGGGAAGTGCTCAAGGAAACCTTCGTACATGGGAGGCCACGCATCTAGGTTATGATAGATATCATATGGCCACAGAATTATCCTTGGTTGACCCAATAGACCCCAAAGAAAAACGAGAAGATTACTATCATATTCTTCCCAATGGTGAGTCTTCTCTTGACTTGTCATTATCTCCACTGTCTCTAATTGAGAATTATACTTCAAACAAACACCAAGATTATATAGGTAGTGCCCATAGATATACTCAGCAAGTGGATGAGCACAACCCTGTCTTATGATGACACGAGGTTGTATGTCATTAGACATCTTGTATGATAGTGACAAAACACCCTTCCAACGTTGGGTTCGCCTCACCCTATTTTCTTAACCAAATATAACTACTAAATAATGACCACCGTTCTATTCCCTTGTTACCCCCGCTCGACCCAGCTACACTCTTATTACCTGAAAGGAATTGTGAAGCAAAAGGGTGAGCACAACTAGCTCAGTAAAGAATATCATGACTAAAGATAATTCAATTATCAATGGCCTTCATCAACAATAAATTAGAGATTTAGAACATATGGTAAATGATAAAAATTTCAACCATAGTTGCAGCGGAACGAGCAATCCATTAGAAGAGTCAAATAGACTATAAAGTCTATTATCTTCTCCATGTTAAAAATCCACCAACAATGTTTTATCCATGTAACATCACTCAACAGTTCCTTTCCACAATCATATGAATAACTCATAATCATAATTGTGACTATAAATTTTTCTTCGCACCCAGGACGAAGAATATTTTCATCACCTGTCTTTACCTGAAACATCAAAGATCATGGTTATACCAAATCACAATTCCTGTTTATAATCATACTAACAAATCCATCTTTGCACTACGGGCCAAAGATATTCATCAACAAACCATCTTTGCACTACGGGCCAAAGATATTCAACAACAGTTCATCTTTGCACTACAGGCCAAAGATATTCAACAACAGTTCATCTTTGCACTACAGGCCAAAGATATTCATCAACAAACCATCTTTGCACTACGGGCCAAAGATATTCAACAACAGTTCATCTTTGCACTACAGGCCAAAGATATTCAACAACAGTTCATCTTTACACTACAGGCCAAAGATATTCATCAACAATTCATATTTGCACTACAGGCCAAATATATTCATATCTCAAAGAAATATATAATCATTTCAGAATTTATATAAACAATAATTATAACCATGTTGATCAATTCACCTTTGCACTTAAGCTTAAGATATTCAATTATAAATTCAATGGTCATGATCATACCAGTCACAATTCAACTTTGCACTACAGGCCAAAGAGAACCCTAGTCATGATCATACCAATAATCTACCCATCTTTACACTCCAGTAAAAGAGAATTTCAACATCAGGGTTATAAAAATGTTATATATGATGATAAAAATAATATGATCAACATATAGTTTTAATCTCAAGAGTAATATTCGTAACTCATGAATAGTAACCCCGACACAAAAGATAGAAATTCTACAATAAAATTCATACCAATATTTCGGTATAATGATATTGAAAGAATAACATTACTTAAATTTATAAACAATTTATTTTAATTGTTTACACTTTACTAATTAATGCATTTAATCATCATAAAATGCCAACTCTTACAATTTCATCATCAATAACCAAAACCCTCATCAAAAATCTGCATATACCTCATATAGGATTCTCAAGCCATAAAATCCTATTTTTCAATTTTCTTTCTTCACAAAACATATTTAATTCATTTACTCATAGCTAGACCATTTTCATGAAAAATACCAAATGAGTTCCAAAAATATTTCTTTTCTGGGATTTAGCATAATATAGTCCCATAGTGAACATATATTTTTCTCAGAATTTTTAAAAGTCATTTACTATTTTTCATATGGTCAAAACAGCCGAATATTTAGACATTTATCAAAAATTGTACTTTTGTCTAAAAATTCTGAAATTAACAGAGTATACTTCCATCATATACATGTACTCCCAATAAAAATTTCATCAATTTTGGAGTTAACCACAAGAAATTATAAGCAGTTACTTTTAAAATAGTTTTTTCTCATAAAATTCATAACTCTTAATCTATACATCCAAAAATCACCATTTTTGGACACAATCAATAAAACTCATCAAAATATCATTTCAAATTTTTCCAGAATTTTTGAAGATCAGAAAAATTACGAAACTGAAAATCATAACAACCCTTAAAATCCCTTAATATCCCTTACCTCAAAAGTGCAGTATTTCTGACTGGAATGCAAAGCCGAAGGAAACTCGCACTGAATAGCAACTCTCAAAGTATCTAAATACTCACAAAATATGCTTCATAATATAGAGAGAGAAAGAGAGAAAGCTTATGTTTTTGGTGTGATTTTCAATTCTAACTTAGCCCTCTATTTATAGGAAAATTTTGGTAGGTTTGACCTGCAACCTGATGGCTTTACCTGCTACTATTCCCACCCACCACATTTGAAATATAATTCAGCATATTTCTTCACCAACCACAAGTGGGGCCCACCAATTCTAGAATTTTCCACCAAAATGATAAACTCCAAAAATTCAACAATTTCTGAACCAGTCATCTTGTAAAATTCATAATAAATCATACGTTCATTTTTAACGGTTCAAAATTTGTGGACATATACTCAACTTATATATGTATAACATATCCAAAAATTATCACGATCCAACGGTCGGATTAAAAATTATAACCCCCGCAAAATATCTCAAAAACCCTGATTTTTAATACCTCCATTCCGACAAAAATACGGATAAAAACCTCAACATTAACTCCTTCATTTTTTTAACCACAAAAATATATCTCTCATTCATATCCACATAAAATAAATATTTCCTTATCATATGAATCAATAATTAATTATTCACAAATAATATTACAGAATCATATTTATGACAACCAGGCCGTTCCCAGGAAAGAGGGGGCTTTCCAATAAGAATTTCTCCTTACTGGCGCGCAATTAGATGACCAAACCTCTCCTTAGACAGAACTTTCTAGACATTGACAATAATGTTATCTAATAATATTATTCAAATAATATGAATTATTGATCTGATAAAGGAAAATACTGTGCAGCAACAATTATTGAAACAACAATAATATAAAATATCAACGCAATAATTATTGAATCAATAAAATAAAATATTGAACAGTAACTACTGTAATAATTATTGAGTAGTGCCTTCTTACGTAAGAATCAATAATTTCAAAAATACTGTGCAATACCGTGTGCTACTGTGCAATAACGCGTATTACTGTATTTTAACCACCGGGTATTTCAACAGTATTAACAGTAACAACTACGACGTTATTTGTAAAAACTCAAATTTGTCGTTTTCTTCACCCGACGTTTATTCGTTATGGGGCCCACAAATAGCTGTGCCGTCGTACGAATATTCCCCGACAGAAAAAATATTCCACGACCAAACGAATATTCCCCGACAACAATGATTATTTTATAACCACTTGTGTATTTTGAAAAAAAATCATATATCACCCTTAACTTTAACATTTATCAATTTAACCATTTACTGAATAGTAATTATAAGAAAAATTGAATACTTTTATTTCATAAAATTCGGGGTCTTACAATCTCCCCTCCTTATGAAATTTCGTCCCCGAAATTTACGTACCTGGTATTTCAAAGAGTTGAGAATACCTTCCTTTCATTTCAAATTCCATCTTCTCTGTCATCATAATTTCTCCATTGCTCATCTCCTATATTTCAAATAACATTCTAGAATACAGCTTCAAAATAAGTGTTAATTTAACAAATTAACATATCACATAATATCCCAATATTATAACTGACCAACAAATAAGCTTAGGTAGGACACACTAGCGAAGGATTTACTCATCTCTCCCCTCCTAGTTCTATTCCCCGATCTCCGCCAGAGATCATATCCCTAAGCTCTGATACCATCTGTGACAACCCCAAAATAGGTCCATTCCACCCAACCCATTCTGAGTCGTCAAATACATGGTACAGAAAACAACTACAACTTTATTACAATAATTGTCGTGCAAAATACAACAACACATATACTGTGAGTTTGGATACAAATATATACCAAATGTGACATTGGACACCATCATGTATCAGCACCTCACAAAGGTACCTTACATAAAGGTACAGTCAAAAACTGTTTTAGAAATTAGAATCTTTGGGAAGTGCTCAAGGAAACCTTCGTACATGGGAGGCCACGCATCTAGGTTATGATAGATATCATATGGCCACAGAATTATCCTTGGTTGACCCAATAGACCCCAAAGAAAAACGAGAAGATTACTATCATATTCTTCCCAATGGTGAGTCTTCTCTTGACTTATCATTATCTCCACTGTCTCTAATTGAGAATTATACTTCAAACAAATACCAAGATTATATAGGTAGTGCCCATAGATATACTCAGCAAGTGGATGAGCACAACCCTGTCTTATGATGACACGAGGTTGTATGTCATTAGACATCTTGTATGATAGTGACAAAACACCCTTCCAACGTTGGGTTCGCCTCACCCTATTTTCTTCACCAAATATAACTACTAAATAATGACCACCGTTCTATTCCCTTGTTACCCCCGCTCGACCCAGCTACACTCTTATTACCTGAAAGGAATTGTGAAGCAAAAGGGTGAGCACAACTAGCTCAGTAAAGAATATCATGACTAAAGATAATTCAATTATCAATAGCCTTCATCAACAATAAATCAGAGATTTAGAACATATGGTAAATGATAAAAATTTCAACCATAGTTGCAGCGGAACGAGCAATCCATTAGAAGAGTCAAATAGACTATAAAGTCTATTATCTTCTCCATGTTAAAAATCCACCAACAATGTTTTATCCATGTAACATCACTCAACAGTTCCTTTCCACAATCATATGAATAACTCATAATCATAATTGTGACTATAAATTTTTCTTCGCACCCAGGACGAAGAATATTTTCATCACCTGTCTTTACCTGAAACATCAAAGATCATGGTTATACCAAATCACAATTCCTGTTTATAATCATACTAACAAATCCATCTTTGCACTACGGGCCAAAGATATTCATCAACAAACCATCTTTGCACTACGGGCCAAAGATATTCAACAACAGTTCATCTTTGCACTACAGGCCAAAGATATTCAACAACAGTTCATCTTTGCACTACAGGCCAAAGATATTCATCAACAAACCATCTTTGCACTACGGGCCAAAGATATTCAACAACAGTTCATCTTTGCACTACAGGCCAAAGATATTCAACAACAGTTCATCTTTACACTACAGGCCAAAGATATTCATCAACAATTCATATTTGCACTACAGGCCAAATATATTCATATCTCAAAGAAATATATAATCATTTCAGAATTTATATAAACAATAATTATAACCATGTTGATCAATTCACCTTTGCACTTAAGCTTAAGATATTCAATTATAAATTCAATGGTCATGATCATACCAGTCACAATTCAACTTTGCACTACAGGCCAAAGAGAACCCTAGTCATGATCATACCAATAATCTACCCATCTTTACACTCCAGTAAAAGAGAATTTCAACATCAGGGTTATAAAAATGTTATATATGATGATAAAAATAATATGATCAACATATAGTTTTAATCTCAAGAGTAATATTCGTAACTCATGAATAGTAACCCCGACACAAAAGATAGAAATTCTACAATAAAATTCATACCAATATTTCGGTATAATGATATTGAAAGAATAACATTACTTAAATTTATAAACAATTTATTTTAATTGTTTACACTTTACTAATTAATGCATTTAATCATCATAAAATGCCAACTCTTACAATTTCATCATCAATAACCAAAACCCTCATCAAAAATCTGCATATACCTCATATAGGATTCTCAAGCCATAAAATCCTATTTTTCAATTTTCTTTCTTCACAAAACATATTTAATTCATTTACTCATAGCTAGACCATTTTCATGAAAAATACCAAATCAGTTCCAAAAATATTTCTTTTCTGGGATTTAGCATAATATAGTCCCATAGTGAACATATATTTTTCTCAGAATTTTTAAAAGTCATTTACTATTTTTCATATGGTCAAAACAGCCGAATATTTAGACATTTATCAAAAATTGTACTTTTGTCTAAAAATTATGAAATTAACAGAGTATACTTCCATCATATACATGTACTCCCAATAAAAATTTCATCAATTTTGGAGTTAACCACAAGAAATTATAAGCAGTTACTTTTAAAATAGTCTTTTCTCATAAAATTCATAACTCTTAATCTATACATCCAAAAATCACCATTTTTGGACACAATCAATAAAACTCATCAAAATATCATTTCAAATTTTTCCAGAATTTTTGAAGATCAGAAAAATTACGAAACTGAAAATCATAACAACCCTTAAAATCCCTTAATATCCCTTACCTCAAAAGTGCAGTATTTCTGACTGGAATGCAAAGCCGAAGGAAACTCGCACTGAATAGCAACTCTCAAAGTATCTAAATACTCACAAAATATGCTTCATAATATAGAGAGAGAAAGAGAGAAAGCTTATGTTTTTGGTGTGATTTTCAATTCTAACTTAGCCCTCTATTTATAGGAAAATTTTGGTAGGTTTGACCTGCAACCTGATGGCTTTACCTGCTACTATTCCCACCCACCACATTTGAAATATAATTCAGCATATTTCTTCACCAACCACAAGTGGGGCCCACCAATTCTAGAATTTTCCACCAAAATGATAAACTCCAAAAATTCAACAATTTCTGAACCAGTCATCTTGTAAAATTCATAATAAATCATACGTTCATTTTTAACGGTTCAAAATTTGTGGACATATACTCAACTTATATATGTATAACATATCCAAAAATTATCACGATCCAACGGTCGGATTAAAAATTATAACCCCCGCAAAATATCTCAAAAACCCTGATTTTTAATACCTCCATTCCGACAAAAATACGGATAAAAACCTCAACATTAACTCCTTCATTTTTTTAACCACAAAAATATATCTCTCATTCATATCCACATAAAATAAATATTTCCTTATCATATGAATCAATAATTAATTATTCACAAATAATATTACAGAATCATATTTATGACAACCAGGCCGTTCCCAGGAAAGAGGGGGCTTTCCAATAAGAATTTCTCCTTACTGGCGCGCAATTAGATGACCAAACCTCTTCTTAGACAGAACTTTCTAGACATTGACAATAATGTTATCTAATAATATTATTCAAATAATATGAATTATTGATCTGATAAAGGAAAATACTGTGCAGCAACAATTATTGAAACAACAATAATATAAAATATCAACGCAATAATTATTGAATCAATAAAATAAAATATTGAACAGTAACTACTGTAATAATTATTGAGTAGTGCCTTCTTACGTAAGAATCAATAATTTCAAAAATACTGTGACGCCCCCAAAATTAGGTATACATCACCCATCTTGGGTCGTCAGATACAAAGTACATAATACAAATACAACTTACTAATACAACTGTCGTGTACAATACGACAAAACATAAACTGTGAGTTTGAATACAAATATTATCTTCTAGAAAGTATTCATACTCAAAAGGAGTCCTCATTACATTTATTAACCCACCATTACATAGAATAGTGAGGACTACTAACTAATACTATCATTCGGACCATCACTCCGTTCCCCGACTTGCCCCAGCTACGTTCTCATTTCCTGAAGAGAACAGTGAAAGAAAGGGTGAGCTCAACTAGCCCAGTAAGAAATATCATGACTAAGATAATGCAGAATAAATTATCATTAGCCTTCAACAATGTTAAACTGATAAAATATAATAGACATCAAGTTTAACTGCAGCGGAACAAGCAATCCATTAAAAGAGTCAAGTAGAAAATAAACTCTACTATCTTTTATGATTTAAAAGATTTTCCAACACTGTGATCGCTGAGACTCAGCTTAATAAAATAATTCACATCATCGAATCACCCCTGCACTACGGCCAAGGATATTCGTATATTCATTAATGGTCATGATCATGCCAACAACTGTCCATCAATGCACTACGGGCCAATGAGGACTTTTACCACATCATTTGTAACATTACGGTCATGATTATACCGAATAATCCCTGGTCATAATCATACCAAGTCCATCTATGCACTACAGGCCACAGATGACTTTCAACATTTTATAAACATGAGGATGATGACAATGATATAAGAATTCAATAAAACAAGTTCAAGAATTAATTTATCCAAGAATTAACAACGTCCAAATTGTCAACATGATACTGCTTTGTGGAGTAAAATTCAAGAATACTTAGAAGAATATTTTCATGAAAAGATACTGGATGAAACGCAATTATCAAGGATATTCCACAAATTTCATGGAGTATAGAAGTCAAAACTTAACCAACTGAGTATAATAAAGAATGGAATAACAAAAGAAATCACCATGCATGCGATAGACCGCACAGACAGGTTATTCCAACAGAATAATAAATAATGGAACCAGGTCCGGCGTAAACGCACAGACAGGATATTCCGACAGAATAATAAATAATGGAACCAGGTCCGGCGTAAACGCACAGACAGGATATTCCGACAGAATAATAAATAATGGAACCAGGTCCGGTGTAAAACACACAGACAGGATATTCCAACAGAATAATAACAAGACGGAACCAGGTCCGGTGTAAAACACACAGACAAGATGTTCCAACAGAATAATAATAAAAACGGAACCAGGTCCGGTGTAAAACACACAGACAGGATGTTCCAACAGAATAATAATAAAAACGGAACCAGGTCCGGTGTAAAACACACAGACAGGATGTTCCAACAGAATAATAGAAGAATGTCACCAAGTATAGGGTAGACCGCGTATACAGGTTATTCCAACAGAATAATAATAAATGGAATAACAACTGTTCTCTTCATGAATAAGAAAGAATAACACCCCTTACCGTAAAAGAACTGGATATAAGAGTAGTGAAGTAGCAGAAAACTTTTCTTCTATCTCTATATAGTCTCTCTCTATAGTTTCTCTCTCTAGAGTTCAGTGAATTCGTAAGAAAATAATGAAGGAATGAGCTTCTATTTATAGGAAAATGGAATGCATAGTAACTAATCCATGAACGGTCCAGATTGATTACTTTAATCTGACGGTCCATATTTAAAGAAAAATCTTTTAAATAAAATATAATATATTCTATTTATAGAATAACTTTAATAAAGTATTCTGTTTTATATAAAAAGATGTTTCTGTTTTATTACGTTAATAATACGAATAAAACAAAACGTCATTATCGCTAAATAATTCATATTATTAACTGACAATAATGGAATCAAACTGAGTGACTTCTCACATAAGCATTAATAATTAATACCGTGTGCTACTATGCAACCACACGTATTACTGTACTTTTACTACCGAGTAGTTCACAGTATCAACGGTAAAACTTCCGCCGTTATTTTCATAAAGTATTTTTGTCGTTTTCTCAATCCGACAATAATTCCGTTGTGGGGTCCACCAATAATTGTACCGTCGTACGGATATTCCCCGACAAAAAGAATATTCTCCGACCAATCGAATATAATATGACAACTTGCATACTTTGCAAAATTTATAAATACTACCCATAACTATTATATCAAATCCACACAATAATATAAAAAAAATTATTTCGAGAAAAATTAAATATTTATTCATAAAATCTGGGGTTTCACAAATACTGTGCAATACCGTGTGCTACTGTGCAATAACGCGTATTACTGTATTTTAACCACCGGGTATTTCAACAGTATTAACAGTAACAACTACGTCGTTATTTGTAAAAACTCAAATTTGTCGTTTTCTTCACCCGACGGTTATTCGTTATGGGGCCCACAAATAGCTGTGCCGTCGTACGAATATTCCCCGACAGAAAAAATATTCCACGACCAAACGAATATTCCCCGACAACAATGATTATTTTATAACCACTTGTGTATTTTGAAAAAAAATCATATATCACCCTTAACTTTAACATTTATCAATTTAACCATTTACTGAATAGTAATTATAAGAAAAATTGAATACTTTTATTTCATAAAATTCGGGGTCTTACAATCTCCCCTCCTTATGAAATTTCGTCCCCGAAATTTACGTACCTGGTATTTCAAAGAGTTGAGAATACCTTCCTTTCATTTCAAATTCCATCTTCTCTGTCATCATAATTTCTCCATTGCTCATCTCCTATATTTCAAATAACATTCTAGAATACAGCTTCAAAATAAGTGTTAATTTAACAAATTAACATATCACATAATATCCCAATATTATAACTGACCAACAAATAAGCTTAGGTAGGACACACTAGCGAAGGATTTACTCATCTCTCCCCTCCTAGTTCTATTCCCCGATCTCCGCCAGAGATCATATCCCTAAGCTCTGATACCATCTGTGACAACCCCAAAATAGGTCCATTCCACCCAACCCATTCTGAGTCGTCAAATACATGGTACAGAAAACAACTACAACTTTATTACAATAATTGTCGTGCAAAATACAACAACACATATACTGTGAGTTTGGATACAAATATATACCAAATGTGACATTGGACACCATCATGTATCAGCACCTCACAAAGGTACCTTACATAAAGGTACAGTCAAAAACTGTTTTAGAAATTAGAATCTTTGGGAAGTGCTCAAGGAAACCTTCGTACATGGGAGGCCACGCATCTAGGTTATGATAGATATCATATGGCCACAGAATTATCCTTGGTTGACCCAATAGACCCCAAAGAAAAACGAGAAGATTACTATCATATTCTTCCCAATGGTGAGTCTTCTCTTGACTTGTCATTATCTCCACTGTCTCTAATTGAGAATTATACTTCAAACAAATACCAAGATTATATAGGTAGTGCCCATAGATATACTCAGCAAGTGGATGAGCACAACCCTGTCTTATGATGACACGAGGTTGTATGTCATTAGACATCTTGTATGATAGTGACAAAACACCCTTCCAACGTTGGGTTCGCCTCACCCTATTTTCTTCACCAAATATAACTACTAAATAATGACCACCGTTCTATTCCCTTGTTACCCCCGCTCGACCCAGCTACACTCTTATTACCTGAAAGGAATTGTGAAGCAAAAGGGTGAGCACAACTAGCTCAGTAAAGAATATCATGACTAAAGATAATTCAATTATCAATGGCCTTCATCAACAATAAATCAGAGATTTAGAACATATGGTAAATGATAAAAATTTCAACCATAGTTGCAGCGGAACGAGCAATCCATTAGAAGAGTCAAATAGACTATAAAGTCTATTATCTTCTCCATGTTAAAAATCCACCAACAATGTTTTATCCATGTAACATCACTCAACAGTTCCTTTCCACAATCATATGAATAACTCATAATCATAATTGTGACTATAAATTTTTCTTCGCACCCAGGACGAAGAATATTTTCATCACCTGTCTTTACCTGAAACATCAAAGATCATGGTTATACCAAATCACAATTCCTGTTTATAATCATACTAACAAATCCATCTTTGCACTACGGGCCAAAGATATTCATCAACAAACCATCTTTGCACTACGGGCCAAAGATATTCAACAACAGTTCATCTTTGCACTACAGGCCAAAGATATTCAACAACAGTTCATCTTTGCACTACAGGCCAAAGATATTCATCAACAAACCATCTTTGCACTACGGGCCAAAGATATTCAACAACAGTTCATCTTTGCACTACAGGCCAAAGATATTCAACAACAGTTCATCTTTACACTACAGGCCAAAGATATTCATCAACAATTCATATTTGCACTACAGGCCAAATATATTCATATCTCAAAGAAATATATAATCATTTCAGAATTTATATAAACAATAATTATAACCATGTTGATCAATTCACCTTTGCACTTAAGCTTAAGATATTCAATTATAAATTCAATGGTCATGATCATACCAGTCACAATTCAACTTTGCACTACAGGCCAAAGAGAACCCTAGTCATGATCATACCAATAATCTACCCATCTTTACACTCCAGTAAAAGAGAATTTCAACATCAGGGTTATAAAAATGTTATATATGATGATAAAAATAATATGATCAACATATAGTTTTAATCTCAAGAGTAATATTCGTAACTCATGAATAGTAACCCCGACACAAAAGATAGAAATTCTACAATAAAATTCATACCAATATTTCGGTATAATGATATTGAAAGAATAACATTACTTAAATTTATAAACAATTTATTTTAATTGTTTACACTTTACTAATTAATGCATTTAATCATCATAAAATGCCAACTCTTACAATTTCATCATCAATAACCAAAACCCTCATCAAAAATCTGCATATACCTCATATAGGATTCTCAAGCCATAAAATCCTATTTTTCAATTTTCTTTCTTCACAAAACATATTTAATTCATTTACTCATAGCTAGACCATTTTCATGAAAAATACCAAATGAGTTCCAAAAATATTTCTTTTCTGGGATTTAGCATAATATAGTCCCATAGTGAACATATATTTTTCTCAGAATTTTTAAAAGTCATTTACTATTTTTCATATGGTCAAAACAGCCGAATATTTAGACATTTATCAAAAATTGTACTTTTGTCTAAAAATTCTGAAATTAACAGAGTATACTTCCATCATATACATGTACTCCCAATAAAAATTTCATCAATTTTGGAGTTAACCACAAGAAATTATAAGCAGTTACTTTTAAAATAGTCTTTTCTCATAAAATTCATAACTCTTAATCTATACATCCAAAAATCACCATTTTTGGACACAATCAATAAAACTCATCAAAATATCATTTCAAATTTTTCTAGAATTTTTGAAGATCAGAAAAATTACGAAACTGAAAATCATAACAACCCTTAAAATCCCTTAATATCCCTTACCTCAAAAGTGCAGTATTTCTGACTGGAATGCAAAGCCGAAGGAAACTTGCACTGAATAGCAACTCTCAAAGTATCTAAATACTCACAAAATATGCTTCATAATATAGAGAGAGAAAGAGAGAAAGCTTATGTTTTTGGTGTGATTTTCAATTCTAACTTAGCCCTCTATTTATAGGAAAATTTTGGTAGGTTTGACCTGCAACCTGATGGCTTTACCTGCTACTATTCCCACCCACCACATTTGAAATATAATTCAGCATATTTCTTCACCAACCACAAGTGGGGCCCACCAATTCTAGAATTTTCCACCAAAATGATAAACTCCAAAAATTCAACAATTTCTGAACCAGTCATCTTGTAAAATTCATAATAAATCATACGTTCATTTTTAACGGTTCAAAATTTGTGGACATATACTCAACTTATATATGTATAACATATCCAAAAATTATCACGATCCAACGGTCGGATTAAAAATTATAACCCCCGCAAAATATCTCAAAAACCCTGATTTTTAATACCTCCATTCCGACAAAAATACGGATAAAAACCTCAACATTAACTCCTTCATTTTTTAACCACAAAAATATATCTCTCATTCATATCCACATAAAATAAATATTTCCTTATCATATGAATCAATAATTAATTATTCACAAATAATATTACAGAATCATATTTATGACAATCAGGCCGTTCCCAGGAAAGAGGAGGCTTTCCAATAAGAATTTCTCCTTACTGGCGCGCAATTAAATGACCAAACCTCTCCTTAGACAGAACTTTCTAGACATTGACAATAATGTTATCTAATAATATTATTCAAATAATATGAATTATTGATCTGATAAAGGAAAATACTGTGCAGCAACAATTATTGAAACAACAATAATATAAAATATCAACGCAATAATTATTGAATCAATAAAATAAAATATTGAATAGTAACTACTGTAATAATTATTGAGTAGTGCCTTCTTACGTAAGAATCAATAATTTCAAAAATACTGTGCAATACCGTGTGCTACTGTGCAATAACGCGTATTACTGTATTTTAACCACCGGGTATTTCAACAGTATTAACAGTAACAACTACGTCGTTATTTGTAAAAACTCAAATTTGTCGTTTTCTTCACCCGACGGTTATTCGTTATGGGGCCCACAAATAGCTGTGCCGTCGTACGAATATTCCCCGACAGAAAAAATATTCCACGACCAAACGAATATTCCCCGACAACAATGATTATTTTATAACCACTTGTGTATTTTGAAAAAAAATCATATATCACCCTTAACTTTAACATTTATCAATTTAACCATTTACTGAATAGTAATTATAAGAAAAATTGAATACTTTTATTTCATAAAATTCGGGGTCTTACAGCTATAGCTCAAAAAATCGTCGATATAGCCAGTTCGCCGGAGAAGATAGCAATATATATATATATATATATATATATATATATATATATGTGTGTGTGTGTGTGTGTGTGTGTGTGTGTGTGTGTGTGTGTGTGTGGAAAAGGCATATAAAAAAGAGAGAAGAAAATAAATAAAACATTACAACCAGAATTTAATAAATGATTAACACAACAAACACAGATTTTTTCATGTTCTGTTAAAAAAAAGTTGATTCCCTCATGATGAGGGAACCTGTTCACCCGCCCACCCTTATTGAATTCCTTCTCCTCTTCCTCTCCTGCATTCTCTATAAAAGGGATGCTACTGAATGAAAGATGAGTGAACTTCTTAGAAAATTTCCTCTTCCTTTTCTCTTACTTATTCTCTCTAAATTTATGCAACAATTATAAGAGTATTATTATACACTTTGCTAGAGTTTTTATAACACGTTATCAGCACGAAGTTCTAACCAACTGAGACGGTAAAATTAAATTCTTGTAATTTATTATTATACTATTGGTTGGGCTATACCACCAATAATATAATTTTATTCTTATAATTGCATTTAAATTTTGTTATTTACATTGGTACCATCTATCCTTGTTAATCTTACAAGACTAAGTGGGAACCTTTTTACCATTTATTATTTTGTATTTAATATTCTGTCGGAATATCCTGTCGGTGTGAATTTCACCTGACCTGGTTCCATTATTATTACGCATTTAATATTCTGTCGGAATATTCTGTCGGTGTGAATTTCACCTGACCTGATTCCATTATTTATTATTCCGCATTTATTATTCTGTTGGGAATAACCTGTCTGTGCGGTCGGTCTATCGCATGCATGGTGAAATTCTTCTGTTATTCTATTATTTATTATTCTGTTGGAATAATCTGTCTATGCGAACTACCGCATGCCGGGTGAAGATCCATTTGCATTATGCTAATAACATAAATATAAGAATATTTATATTTGCATTTTATCACCACTTGAGATCGTGACGTAGTTTATTTTTCATATTTCATACATGCAATTATTTATTGTTTTAATAAATAATAAAATTGTGTTTTAACCCAGAATAGATGGCAAACTTGGCAAAAATAGATTTTTCTATTTTGAAAATCTCTGGAGACAATTATTTGGCTTGGGCACTTGATGCAGAATTGCACCTTAGTGCAAATGAGTTAGAAAAGACCATTGAATCAGGAAATACAGCTACTTCGGCACAAAATGCAAAAGCCATAATTTTTCTTCGTCACCATATTGATGAAGGATTAAAGACTGAGTATTTAACAGTCAAAGATCCTTTATCTTTATGGACACAACTTAAGGAAAGATTTGACCACCAAAAATTGGTTGTTCTCCCAAATGTCAAATTTGAGTGGCTTAATTTAAGGCTACAAGATTACAAATCAATTACGGAATATAGTTCCAATATTTATAGAATAACCTCTACTTTGGCTTTGTGCGGAGATCCAGTTTCTGAATCCCAAATGTTAGAGAAAACGCTCTCAACTTTTCATCCCACCAACATGATTCTGTCACAACAATATAGACATAGTAAGTTCACAAAATTCAGTGACTTGTTGTCTATCCTCCTTGTTGCAGAAAAGAATAATGAATTGTTGTTGAAAAATCATCAAGTACGGCCAACGAGTGCTACCCCATTGCCGGATATTAACAGCACGTCATTCCAGCAGAATAAACGTGACAAGAGATGGTCATATAATAAGAAGCCTTGGGGAAGAAAGAATAAACGAGGCCATCATAACAACAAATTCCAGAACCGCGACAATTCAGGCCACCAGAAGTGGCAAGTGTCTGAGTCGGGTAAAAATAAAGAAACTGCAGCACCGATAAAGAACAAACCAGATGTTTGTTTTAGGTGTGGGATGAAAGGGCATTGGTCGCGTACCTGTCGTACGCCGAGGCATCTGGCTAATTTATTTCAGGAGTCTCAAAAGAACAAAGTAATGGAGGCAGAAACAAACTTTGTTAATCATCAATTGAATATTGTTGATGATTCACCAATGACCAACAATGAGGAAAAAGTTGATGATATTACTGAACCTTCTGAAAGTATCTTTTGAGATATCGTTTAATTTCTTGTTTTAATTAAACATCATGCATGTATAATATTATTAGTTTTCATTCTATATGTGATATGTGTTTCTCATGAATAAAATTATATTTGAAATGTAACTTTTCTTATTTATGTTTTTATATGTGTCAGACCATCTTTAATGGATATGGAGGATATATGTTTAGCAGACAGTGCAACAACTCATACAATCCTTCAAAGTGAGAAATATTTTTCACAACTAATCAAAGCTAAGGGAAATGTAGGGACTATCTCTGGCACATCAAATTTAATCGAGGGATTTGGAAAAGCTAGTTTCTTACTGCGAAATGAGACACAAGTTTTTATCAAAAATGCTCTATATTCTAGTAAATCAAGAAGAAATTTGCTTAGTTTTAAAGATATTCGACTAAATGATTTTCATATTGAAACAACCAATGAGAATGATAATGAATATCTTCTCATTACTTCTACTATTTCTGGAAAAAAGAATATCCTAGAAAAACTTCATTCAATTTCTTCTGGATTATATACTATAAAAATTAGAGCAATTGAGTCTCATAATGTTATGATTCCAAAAATCATAGATCCCAAATCCTTTATGCTTTGGCATGAAAGACTCGGTCATCCAGGTACTTCTATGATGCGTCGTATTATTGAAAATTCTACTGGTCATCCTCTCAAAGATAAGAAGGTTTTTCCTAGTAGTGAATTTCCTTGTGCTGCATGTTCTCGAGGAAAATTAATTGTTCGACCATCACCAGTAAAAGTTTATAAAGAAGCCCCGAAATTCCTAGAGAGAATTCAAGGAGACATTTGTGGACCTATTCACCCATTGTCTGGCCCATTTCGATATTTCATGGTTTTAATAGATGCTTCAACTAGATGGTCTCATGTTTGTCTTCTCTCTTCTCGAAACTTTGCCTTCTCAAAACTTCTTGCTCAAATAATCAAGTTACGGGCTCAGTTATCTGATCATCCAATTAAGTCAATTCGACTTGATAACGCAGCTGAATTTTCATCAATGACTTTTAATGATTTTTGTATGACTATTAGAATTTCCATTGAGCATTCCGTTCCTCATATTCATACACAAAATGGTTTAGCTGAATCTTTAATAAAAAGACTTCAACTTATTGCACGACCATTAATGTTAAGGGCTAACTTACCTACCTCAGTTTGGGGTCATGCAATTCTTCATGCTGCAGCCATCATTCGAGTAAGACCAACGGCTATTCATAAATTTTCTCCTTTACAGTTAGTTCTTGGATAGATACCCAACATATCACACTTTCGAGTTTTTGGAAGTGCGGTATATGTTCCAATTGCACCTCCACAAAGAACTAAGATGGGAGCCCAACGAAGAATAGGTATTTATGTTGGTTTTGATTCTCTTCTATTATCAGATATCTTGAATGTAAGACCCCAAATTATTAATAAATGAAATTTAATTTCCTCTATTTATTATTTTGAAATAGTAAGGGTTGATTTGATTAATGTGGTTAGTTATGGGTGAAATGCGCAAATATTTTAAATAAGCAAGTGGTTATAAAATATTCATTGTTGTCGGGGAATATTCGCTTGGTCGTGAAATATTCTTACTGTCGGAGAATATTCGTACGACGGCGCAGTCTTTTGTGGGCCCCATAACGGAAAGCGATTAGATGAAGAAAACGACAAAAATAAGTTGTTTATAAATAACGGCGTAGTTGTTACCGTTAATACTGTTGGAATACCCGGTGGTTAAAACACGGTAATACGCGTAGCACACGGTATTACACCAATTATTGATTCTTACGTAAGAAGGCACTACTCAATAATTGTTACAGTAATTACTGTTCAATATTGTATTTTATTGATTCAATAATTGCTGCGTTGATATTTTATATTACTGTTGTTTCAATAATTGTCACTACCCAGTATTTTCTATTATCGGAACAATAATTCATATTATCTGAATAATATTATTAGATAACATTATTGGCAATGTCTAGAAAGTTCTGTCTAAGGAGAGGTTTGGTCATCTAATTGCGCGCCAGTAAGGAGAGATCCTTATTGGAAAGCCCCCTCTTTCTTGGGAACGGCCTGGTTGCCAGTACTGTGCTTCTGTAAAATTATTTGTGTATAATTAATTATTGATTTAAATGATGAAGAAAATAGTAATTTTATGTGGATATAGATGGAGAAAAGTTTTAATGTGACAATTGTTGAAAATTAATATTTTATCTTTTTCTAATAAAATAATTCATTTAAATATATTATTTTAATAATATATTGATGGTGGTATTTTTACAATGAATGTGGGATATATGAGTATATGAGGAGGAAGAGTATTTTTATGGTATTAAATGATTAACACATATTTTGTGTGTTGGTGGACATAATTCTTGACCGAAAATTTATTATTGACTGTAAAATCGCCCATTTATAAATTTCGGTCAATTTTTGTTTGGAATTTGGAAAAACTTTCTTCTGCAAAGTTGTAGAGAATTGAATTTCCTATAAAAACTCGCGAGATTCGAATTTTCTAATAAAAGGGCTATTTATTATGAATTATTGAAGTTCTGAAGTTCCGAAATAATTGATTTTTGGAAGTTTTATTTATTAGTTTGGAGAAAAACGTTTTTTGTATTTTGTTGGACATCATTAACATGTGTGGCTGGTGTTTTTGACCAAAGGTGGGCTAAGGAAAATTTGTATAATTATATTAATATTATATTCAATTTTCTGCTTTGGTGTTCTAAGCATTTTCCTATAAATAGGGTGCTTAGGTTAGAATTGAAAATCACACCAGAAACACAAGTTTCTCTCTATTTCTCTCTCTATATCGAGCGTATTCTTATGAGTATTTTATACTTTGAGTGTTGCTATACGGTGCAAGTTTCCTTCAGCACTATATCTAGTATTCCAGTCAGAAGTACCGTATTTCCGAGGTAAGGGATGCTATTTCTTCTTAAATGATATTATTTTCTTCAATATCATTATGCCGAAGTATTGATCTGAATTTTTATCAAATTTAGAACTTTTCATGTCGGGGTTACTATTCATGAGTTACTATTCACGAGTTACTATTCACGAGTTACTATTCACCGAAAAATGAAAATTTCTTCTTTTCGTCCAAAATATCTATTCTGGATACTAGCTTTGATTGTATCCATGTTTTGATCATTCTTGAATTTTACTTCACTATGATTGTTTATGAGGTATTTTTGGACAATGAAATAGCTGAAATACGAATCCTTAATATTTACTCTTTTGTTTCACTGTATTCGTTTTCTCTACCATATTTTTCATCATCCTGAGTCCTAAATGATGATATAATTGAATATCTTTGGCCTGTAGTGCAAAGATTGATGATTTCTGATGAATATCTTTGACCCGTAGTGCAAAGATGAACAGGTGTTGAGATGAACATGATCGACTGGTGATACAAATGAATATCTTTGGCCTGTAGTGCAAAGATGAATATTTGATTAAAGATGGTTATTGATTGTTGTTACAGGGATAAAATATTGATGATGAACTTTTAAATCTTAGAAGATAATAGAACTCATTCTCTACTTGACTCTTCTAATGGTTTGCTGTTTCCGCTGCAGTTATTGATTTAAAACTTGTTGTCTATTGTATTCTATTAAATTTTTTCCTGTTGAAGACTAACAATAATTTGTTGTATATTATCTTAGTCATAATATTCTTTACTGGGCTAGTTGAGCTCATCCTTTTCCTTGTTGTTCCATTTTCTTCTCAGGGGGCGAGAATGTAGCGAGTACTAGTCGGGGTGTGGAATGATGGTTCAAGACAGTTATTTTAGTAGTCATCACTATTTTGTAAAATAGTGTATCAATAAGTATAATGAGTACTTAATTGGGTATGAATACTGTCTAGATGATAATATTTGTATTTAAACTCACAGTATATGTGTTGTCGTATTTTGCACGACAAATATATTAATAAAGTTATAGTTATTTCTGTACCATGTATTTGACGACTCAGAATGGGTTGGGTGGAATGGACCTATTTTGGGGGCGTCACAGTTGGTATCAGAGCTTAGGGATATGATCTCTGGCGGAGATCGGGGAATAGAACTAGGAGGGGAGAGACGAGTAAATCCTTCGCTAGTGTGTCCTACCTAAGCTTATTTGTTGGTTGGTCATAATATAGGGATATTATGTGATTTGTTAATTTGTTAAATTAACCCTTGTTTTATGGCAGTATTTGAGAATGTCGACTGAGAATGTTAACAGTGGAGTAAATGAAACCGTGGAGACACCTGTACTCACCAACGAGGAGAACGTGCAACAGGCTGGCAATGTTCCTCCTGTGAACAACACCACTGAGCAGACGGTGAACGATGAGATGTTTAGAAGCTTTTTGCGATTCATGCAAAACCAGACGAAGGAGATTCCTGTTCAAAATGTAGGAAGAAACAATGGCAACGCACAGCTGGTCACAGCCAAGCAGTTCAAAGAGTTGGGACCACCAGAATTCTGGGGAAAGCCGGATCCGATTAAGGCGGAGACATGGTTCAAGCAAATTACCAAGATATTTGATGTCTTGGGATGCACGGAGGAACAGAAGGTTCCATTTGCCACCTTTATGTTCCGTGGCGAGGCAGACTACTGGTGGGAATCTGTGAAGCGTACCCATCCAGCTGCACTCAGCATGTCTTGGGAGATATTTCAGAAGCTATTCAATGACAAGTACTTTCCTGAAAGTATTCGTCATATGAAGGAGGTAGAGTTTATTAGACTGGAGCAGAATAACATGACGGTGTCCCAATACGAGGCGAAATTTGCAGAGTTGTCCAGGTTTGCACCTCATTTGGTAGAGAATGAGGAACGTATGACGCGGATGTTTCTGAGAGGTTTGAAACCCGACATACGTCAATATCTCATTTCTCATATATTTTCTCTCTATTCAGATGTTGTCAACAGGGCTCAATTATTAGAGCGAGATAACGAGTACGGTCAATCGAGGGACCACAACCAGGATCATACCGGTGACAGCAGTCATCAGAACAATGATAACCAGCGGAGAAAGAAGAATATGGACAAGAACGGCAACCACTCTGGTGGTAATCGTGGCCATGAATATAGAAGAAGCGAGTCGGGAGGAGATTTTAAAAAGAGGAAATTCAACATTGATAATACGAAGACGTCAGCACCAGCAGCAGCTGGTTCCAAGGGAGGAGAACGACCACCGGTTATATGCTATAAGTGCGGAAAAGAAGGACATATCAGCCCAAACTGTCCACAACAGTTTAAGGTATGTTTTAACTGTGGAAAGGAAGGACATATCGCTCGAGATTGTACTGTAGCGAAACCAAGTCCAACGGGGGTGGTGACTCAAAAAGCTGTCCCAGAAAAGTCAAAGTCAACGGTTCCTGGAAGAGCGTTTTTCGTGACTGGTCAGAATGCGATGAACCCGAACGAAGTTGGCACGGGTTAGTTAATTATAAATTTTTGTGAAGTCTATACCTTATTAGATACCGATTCTACCCATTCATTTATTTCTCCTGCTTGTGCTCAACGTTTAAACTTGACTCCGGAGAAATTAGACTTTGATTTATCTGTGAAGACTCCGTTAGGAGAAACTTTCGTTATATCCACTGTTTATAAATCTTGTTTGATCCAAGTTGGCACCATCACATTACCTGTTGATCTTATCTCTTTAAAGATACTTGCTTTTGATGTGATTTTAGGAATTGATTGGTTAACTACTCATCATGCCAAAATTGATTGCTTTCGTAAGGTTGTTAGTTTTCATATTCCTAAGCAACCTGTTATTCAAATTCAAGCAACCAAACCATTGAAGTCAAACTCTTTCATATCAAGCCGTAAAATCATTCGTTTATTGAAAAACGGATGTCAAGCTTTCTTAGCTATGTTATGGACTTGAACAAAAATACGTCAGATTTGAATGATATTTCTATTGTTAGTAAATCCCTGACGTATTTCCTGAAGAATTTCTTGGCCTACGTGTGATATTGAATTTTGTATCATCTTTGAATCTGGTACAAAACTCACTTCTAAAATCTCATATCGAATGGCTCCTATTGAACTTCAGGAGTTAAAAACCCAACTATAGAAGTTGATAACCGAGCCTTTATCTGGTGACTTCCTTTGTGGAATACACTGAATCCAGACTCTCCGTAGGGGACGCCATATTCGTGCGGTAATAAACTGATAGGTGTCATTGTGACGTGCTATCCAAGATTGGGATATGAGTCACAGTTGAGAGCAAACCTAAGTCAGTAATCGAAATACGTAGCTTTCTGGTTATTATCGGAGATTCGTAAAAGTATTTTCTCGAATCGCTACCCCGTTAACTCAGCTGACTCGGAAGGATATCAAATTCGTATGGAGCGAAGAATGCGAGAAGAGTTTCCAAGAGCTTAAGAGGAGACTCATTTCGGCACCTGTTCTGACAATACCATCTTGTTCGGATGGATTTGTTATCTACAGCGATGCTTCAGGCAAAGGGTTAGGATGTGTTCTCATACAACGTGAGAAAGTCATAGTCAATGCCTCGCGACAACTTAAAGAATATGAGAGGAATTATCCTACTCATGATCTAGAGTTGGCAGCAGTCGTTTTCGCGCTAAAGATTTGGAGGCACTATCTATATGGGGAGAAAGTAGAGATATATTCAGACCATAAAAGCCTTAAATATTTCTTCACTCGAAAAGAACTCAACATGCGGCAACGACGTTGGCTCGAGCTGTTGAAAGATTACGACCACACTATTCAATACCATCCTGGAAAAGCAAACGTGGTAGCTGACGCATTGAGTAGAAGATCATATGCAGGAACGAGTGCGATAATGTCAAGTATACGCGTAGAACCAACTTTAATCGATAAAGTTAAAGTTGCTTAAGCCACAGACCTGGAGCTGATGAATATAAAGAAGAAGGTGCAAGAATGTGTTATTCTAGAAGTAAGAGGCGATGAAGAGAAGAAAGCTCAAGCCTTCAATTTATTTGAAATCCTCGATCGAGTAGGAACTGTGGCCTATAGACTCGCCTTAACGCTAAGTATGTCACGTGTTCATAACGTTTTTCACGTATCGATGTTACGTAAATATGTGGATGACCCGAATCATGTTATTGCGTTAGAACCAGACGAGATAGCCGAAGACTTAACGTACGAGGAGGTACATGTCAAGATCTTAGATAGGAAGGAGCATGTCCTACGCACGAAGGTCTTACCACAAGTTAAAGTTTTGTGGAGAAACCATGCTATTGAGGAAATGACCTGGGAGTTGGAAACGGAAATGAAAGTGAGGTATCCTCATCTTTTCGAAACACCAGGTACGTATGTCAATTTCGAGGACGAAATTTCATAAGGAGGGGAGGTTGTAAGACCCCAAATTATTAATAAATGAAATTTAATTTTCTCTATTTATTATTTTGAAATAGTAAGGGTTGATTTGATTAATGTGGTTAGTTATGGGTGAAATGCGCAAATATTTTAAATAAGCAAGTGGTTATAAAATATTCATTGTTGTCGGGGAATATTCGCTTGGTCGTGAAATATTCTTACTGTCGGAGAATATTCGTACGACGGCGCAGTCTTTTGTGGGCCCCATAACGGAAAGCGATTAGATGAAGAAAACGACAAAAATAAGTTGTTTATAAATAACGGCGTAGTTGTTACCGTTAATACTGTTGGAATACCCGGTGGTTAAAACACGGTAATACGCGTAGCACACGGTATTGCACCAATTATTGATTCTTACGTAAGAAGGCACTACTCAATAATTGTTACAGTAATTACTGTTCAATATTGTATTTTATTGATTCAATAATTGCTGCGTTGATATTTTATATTACTGTTGTTTCAATAATTGTCACTACCCAGTATTTTCTATTATCGGAACAATAATTCATATTATCTGAATAATATTATTAGATAACATTATTGGCAATGTCTAGAAAGTTCTGTCTAAGGAGAGGTTTGGTCATCTAATTGCGCGCCAGTAAGGAGAGATCCTTATTGGAAAGCCCCCTCTTTCTTGGGAACGGCCTGGTTGCCAGTACTGTGCTTCTGTAAAATTATTTGTGTATAATTAATTATTGATTTATATGATGAAGAAAATAGTGATTTTATGTGGATATAGATGGAGAAAAGTTTTAATGTGACAATTGTTGAAAATTAATATTTTATCTTTTTCTGATAAAATAATTCATTTAAATATATTATTTTAATAATATATTGATGGTGGTATTTTTACAATGAATGTGGGATATATGAGTATATGAGGAGGAAGAGTATTTTTGTGGTATTAAATGATTAACACATATTTTGTGTGTTGGTGGACATAATTCTTGACCGAAAATTTATTATTGACTGTAAAATCGCCCGTTTGTAAATTTCGGTCAATTTTTATTTGGAATTTGGAAAAACTTTCTTCTGCAAAGTTGTAGAGAATTGAATTTCCTATAAAAACTCGCGAGATTCGAATTTTCTGATAAAAGGGCTATTTATTATGAATTATTGAAGTTCTGAAGTTCCGAAATAATTGATTTTTAGAAGTTTTATTTATTAGTTTGGAGAAAAACGTTTTTTGTATTTTGTTGGACATCATTAACATGTGTGGCTGGTGTTTTTGACCAAAGGTGGGCTAAGAAAAATTTGTATAATTATATTAATATTATATTTAATTTTCTGCTTTGGTGTTCTAAGCATTTTCCTATAAATAGGGTGCTTAGGTTAGAATTGAAAATCACACCAGAAACACAAGTTTCTCTCTATTTCTCTCTCTATATCGAGCGTATTCTTATGAGTATTTTATACTTTGAGTGTTGCTATACGGTGCAAGTTTCCTTCAGCACTATATCTAGTATTCCAGTCAGAAGTACCGTATTTTCGAGGTAAGGGATGTTATTTCTTCTTAAATGATATTATTTTCTTCAATATCATTATGCCGAAGTATTGATCTGAATTTTTATCAAATTTGGAACTTTTCATGTCGGGGTTACTATTCACGAGTTACTATTCACGAGTTACTATTCACCGAAAAATGAAAATTTCTTCTTTTCGTCCAAAATATCTATTCTGGATACTAGCTTTGATTGTATCCATGTTTTGATCATTCTTGAATTTTACTTCACTATGATTGTTTATGAGGTATTTTTGGACAATGAAATAGCTGAAATACGAATCCTTAATATTTACTCTTTTGTTTCACTGTATTCGTTTTCTCTACCATATTTTTCATCATCCTGAGTCCTAAATGATGATATAATTGAATATCTTTGGCCTGTAGTGCAAAGATTGATGATTTCTGATGAATATCTTTGACCCGTAGTGCAAAGATGAACAGGTGTTGAGATGAACATGATCGACTGGTGATACAAATGAATATCTTTGGCCTGTAGTGCAAAGATGAATATTTGATTAAAGATGGTTATTGATTGTTGTTACAGGGATAAAATATTGATGATGAACTTTTAAATCTTAGAAGATAATAGAACTCATTCTCTACTTGACTCTTCTAATGGTTTGCTGTTTCCGCTGCAGTTATTGATTTAAAACTTGTTGTCTATTGTATTCTATTAAATTTTTTCCTGTTGAAGACTAACGATAATTTGTTGTATATTATCTTAGTCATAATATTCTTTACTGGGCTAGTTGAGCTCATCCTTTTCCTTGTTGTTCCATTTTCTTCTCAGGGGGCGAGAATGTAGCGAGTACTAGTCGGGGTGTGGAATGATGGTTCAAGACAGTTATTTTAGTAGTCCTCACTATTTTGTAAAATAGTGTATCAATAAGTATAATGAGTACTTAATTGGGTATGAATACTGTCTAGATGACAATATTTGTATTTAAACTCACAGTATATGTGTTGTCGTATTTTGCACGACAAATGTATTAATAAAGTTATAATTGTTTCTGTACCATGTATTTGGCGACTCAGAATGGGTTGGGTGGAATAGACCTATTTTGGGGGCGTCACATTGAACCTTTAACTGGAGATGTTTTTACTGCACGTTATGTAGATTGTCATTTTGATGAATCTGTATTTCCACCATTAGGAGGAGGTAAAGTTTTAAATAAAAAACCCTCTGAAATATCATGGAATGCATCAGATTTAAATTCACTTGATCCTCGTACAGGACAATGCGAAATTGAAGTTCAAAGAATTATTCATTTACAAAATATTGCAAATCAAATGCCAGATGCATTTAATGATACTAGAAAAGTGATAAAGTCACATACACCTGCAGTGAATACTCCAGCAAGTATAGAAATGCCTATTAAAAAATTAATTCCTGGAGAATTGACGAATAAGGTAATAGAAGAATCTAAACCACGCCAGAAGCGTGGAAGACTGGTTGGTGCAAAAGACATTGTACCACGAAAATCAAAAGCAAATAATGGAATCCCAGAAGGAATATCCGCTCCAGAAGTAGCACTTATTCCAAAAGTGGAAATAGCTCCAAAAGAGGTACAAATCGCTCCAGAAGAAGCACATATTCCAAGAGTGAGAATAGCCCCAGAAGAGGTTCAAAATCTCAGTGAAGGGATAAGAGATGAACACCAAGAGATCTCAATAAATTATGTACATGATGAGAAAATATGGGATCGAAGCAAAGTCATGATTGACGATATATTTGCTTTCTCTATAGCATCATATATTACTTTGATTCCTGACACGGATCCTGAACCACAAAACGTGGAAGAATGTCGGAAAAGAAAAGATTGGCCAAAATGGAAAGATGCTATTCAAACTGAGCTACAATCTCTATTGAAAAGAGAAGTATTTGGACCAGTAGTCCAAACACCGCTGTGTGTAATCCCGGTTGGAAATAAATGGGTATTTGTACGAAAGCGAAATGAGAAAAATGAAATTGTGAGATAAAAAGCCCGACTTGTAGCTCAAGGATTTTCACAAAAACCTGGTATTGATTATCAGGATACATACTCTCCAGTAATGGATGGAGTTACTTTTCGCTTTCTGATAGGTATGGCAACCATGGAAGGTTTGGAAACACGTCTGATGGATGTTGTAACTGCATACCTATATGGCTCACTTGACAGTGAGATTTACATGAGAATCCCTGAAGGATTGAAAATGGCTGAATCACAAAGGCCACGTCACATATATTCAATCAAGTTACAACGCTCGTTGTATGGGTTGAAACAGTCTGGTCGTATGTGGTATAATCGACTTAGTGATTATTTAATAAAAGATGGATATATAAATGATCAAGTATGTCCATGTGTTTTTATTAAGAAATCGCAAAGTGGATTTTCCATCATTGTTGTATATGTGGATGATTTGAATCTTGTAGGTACTCCTGAAGAACTCACAAGAACTGCTATTTATTTAAAGGATGAATTTGAAATGAAAGATCTTGGAAAGACAAAATTCTGTTTGGGAATACAAGTGGAGCATTTAGCATTTGGAATTTTTGTTCATCAATCCACATATGCTGAAAAGATTCTCAGTCGTTTTTATATGGATAAAGCTCATCCTTTGACTACCCCGATGGTTGTTCGATCTTTAGAAGTTGATAAAGATCTATTTCGACCTCTAGAAAGTGGGGAAGAAGTTCTTGGATCTGAAGTTCCATACCTAAGTGCAATAGGTGCTCTTATGTATCTTGCAAACTGTACACGACCTGATATTACTTTTGCAGTCAACCTGTTAGCAAGATACAGTTCTTCTCCTACTAAGAGACATTGGGATGGGATCAAACATATTTTGAGATACCTCCGTGGAAGTATAGATCTTGGGTTATTTTATCCAAGAGATTCAACGTCGCAATTGGTTGGATATGCCGATGCAGGATATTTATCAGATCCACACAATGGAAGATCACAAACAGGTTATGTATTTACATATTGTGACACGGCTATATCCTGGAAATCCACAAAGCAAACCATGACAGCTACATCTTCAAATCACTCCGAGATTCTCGCTATACATGAAGCAAGCAGAGAGTGTGTTTGGTTGAGATCAATTATTCAGCATATTCAAAAGTCATGTGGATTACCATCAATCAAAGACATTCCTACAATTCTGTATGAGGATAACGCTGCATGCATTGCTCAACTTAGAGGAGGGTACATCAAGGGAGATAGAACAAAGCACATTTCACCTAAATTCTTCTTCACACATGAACTACAAAAGAATGGTGATATAGATGTGCATCAAATTCGATCATGTGATAATCTAGCCGACTTATTCACAAAGTCGCTACCAAATGCAACGTTTACAGAACTTCGGAAAAGGATCGGAATGTGTCGACTGAAAGACTTATGACAACATTTCTTCAAGGAGTAATGAATTCCTTTTGAGGGGAAGACTGTACTCTTTTTCCTTAGTCACGGTTTTTATCCCAATGGATTTTTCCTGACAAGGTTTTAACGAGGCAGTCAATTAAGATATTTATGTAAACGATATGTACTCTTTTTTCCTTCGTTAAGTTTTTCCCACTGGGTTTTCTTAACAAGGTTTTTAATGAGACATAATCTTATATCATAGGGAATCAGGGGAAGTGTAAAAAAAAAATTGATTCCCTCATGATGAGGCAACCTGTTCACCCGCCCACCCTTATTGAATTTTTTCTCCTCTTCCTCTCCTGCATTCTCTATAAAAGGGATGCTACTGAATGAAAGATGAGTGAACTTCTCAGAAAATTTCCTCTTCCTTTTTTCTTACTTATTCTCTCTAAATTTATGCAACAATTATAAGAGTATTATTATACACTTTGCTAGAGTTTTTATAACATGTTCTTTAATTTAATGAAGATATATACCTCTGCACCTCCACTTTTTCTTTCAAATTAAATAAATTGAGAAAGACGCTAAAAGTCATAAGTGGAAACAAGCCCCATAAATTAAATATTTGCATATTCATTTATTTTGAAGCAATAGCTATACTTCATATTTCAATATGTTGTGTTGACCAATGAGGTCAAAATATCAAGTGTACACTTTTATCAATAATAACGTACCCACAATTAATGTAGTTTTATGATAATTAATTAATATATATATGCCTGATCAAGGCTTCAAATTAAGTCCATTTGTTATATAGTTGACAAACAGCAATGCCAATACTCCTGATTTACAAATAGTCGAGGATGGAATTCCATATTTCCCTTTCCCAAACAGCCCTTTGAAAAATGCCCAGAAGCATAGCACCACCCATGAACTACATATAATCTCCCCTATTCCCACTCCGTTATTCTCAGCGTTAATGATCACCCCTACCACTCCGACGACTAACGCCGTTAAGTTAAGTAGCAAAATAGTGGTACCCGGCACGAAAACTGGTGACTCGTCGAATGTGAATTTTCCAGCATCACTATCATTGTCATCATCACCGCCATCTCCATCTTTGTGTTGTTCCTTTTTTGTGACTTCAAAAGAGGTTTGGGATAAGCCTAAGAGCTTAAGAACAACGCTGAGAAATCCAAATAACCAGGACGACATGCTATTTACTCTCGCCATTCGCTGGTTGTTCCACCATGCACGAATCGATAGACCAGTTCTAAGATACTCAGATAGTGTATAAAGATTATAAATTATGAAAAGCGCCACCGGAATGACAAATGCCGGATCCTGCACCTGCATACATGCATACATTCATGCGCGCGCGCGCATGGACAATATTTAATTAAAAGATATACATACTACGTTACGTATAACCACATATATATATATATATATATATATATATATATATATATATATATATATATATATAAAATTAATTAATTAATTAAAGCTTATAATTTATCATAGGGTTTAGTTGGGTGGGTGTATGCTTAAGCACGTGTACTACAACTCTATAGTTGGTTATTATAAAGATATATATGTCCAATTGTGTTAACGAAAATTGGCATAAATACTTAAGTTAAAGCAAGATTTTCATTTTTAGTAGGAGAGAGATATATACGTACATGTTAATTTGCAATATACATATATATACCTACACATATAAAGGACTGTATTTTTTATTAGTGAATCACATGCAAGAATGTTTTTAATAGTCCTCATACATTTAGATATAAAAGGGATGGTTGTGATTTGTCCTTACCTTGGGCAAGAAGTGTGAATTGGTGATGATACAATAGGCGGGCAGAGCAGCATAAATTATCTCAGGAATAGATCTTAAAGCCCAAATCAAAATCCACATGTAGGCTAGGCATTGCCTAAACTGGAGCCTCCCATTGAAAGTGGCAAAAATTGGGCTTTTAGAGCTGAATAAAATTTCAAGAAGCCCAGTGGACCACCTCTTCATTTGGGTCATTGAGGCAGGCCCACCTGAAGGCGCACACCCGAGAAACGAGGGTGGCTCGGTCGAACAACACATGGACCTCCATCCCTTTCCATGAATTCCAAGTCCCGTGAGGATATCTTCTGTTGCAGATCCATACATCCAACCAACCTAAAATAATCAAATTGTCAAAATAAAAACTACTAATAAGATTTGAGTGTACGAGATCTTGAAATTCATTCTGGTCAAAAGTAAGAATATTACATTTCAGTTGAATATAACATACACACACATGCATACTGTGGGCCCCCGCCTGACATGTAGGGTTCGTAATATGCATATGTGTGTATATGAGTATTATGTGACCTTTTTTTATGTGACAGTAGCGCTATTTTATTTTGTGAGAGAAAATAATCAAATATTCAAAAATATATGATGTGACATGTACGTGTTGTCCCTCCCTTGTGTTTGTTCAAAAATACGTATCATTTTATTGTTTTTGTTTTCCGAGTCACTTAATTTGAGAAAGAAGGCTGGCTTGTCGTTTTAAAAATCAAGATATGTGGGCAAGAAAGTTTATGAAAATTAATATGTCTCATATATATCTCACCTCCGTGCCCCAGCCGGTACCATGTTCATAGCCACAGCCTGCAACTTGATTTGCAGCCTCAATAGAGCCAAAAAGCCCATCCGCCTTATTACACGTCGAGGATCCTGATAAAATTTGAGCAGCTGCTTCGATGAATTTCTTCGACTTTCCAAACTTTTTATGCAAATCTTCATCATCAAGTACTTTTTCTAACAAATAAAAGATCGATAAGAAAATAATTAAATACACTAAAAATTATAGATATATATACATGCATGCATGCAAACAAAAATTAAAGTCGATCTAGCTAGCTAGCTAGCTAGCTCCATATATATATATATATATATATATATATATATATATATATATATATATATATATATATATATATATCACTGAAAATTAATTACTAAGATTAAGTTTCACGTGCATACCATTGGTAGGTTTGTCATCTGGTGATAACCCGTAAATAACTTTTCTTCTATGAAAACAATTAGTTCCTCCGTATAAAGGTCCTTGAATCCCGGTTATCCCATTCCCTAAATACTATGTATAATTTAAAAATAGATATATGTATAAGCAAGTTAATTAATTAAAATGAATGATATATATTATGAAGTGGACGAAATAATTTAAAATTAAACTTGTTTTAATTTGAATATTACGGAGGGAAGGAAAAAGTAGACTTACTTCACCCAAGACCACCATTTGATTTCCAAAAGGGTCATCTTTTAGTCCATCGTAGAAGTATTGAACAAACTGAGTGAATGCGCAATCCCTTTCGTCTTCGACACCGAGCAGCATACACATTGCATGGAGAATAACTTGTGGATTGTTGACGTGCATATCGCAGTCTACGTTCAACATGAAAGGTGCATTTGTCATCATTCCCGATACTCTCGTCTGTTCATCCATCACATCATTTAATTATTTAACACTTGTTATAACAACAACTACTACTACATATATGAATATAATTTTGTTATAACGTACGTACGTACGGTATGCAATAACATTTTTAGTTACCATTACGTCTCTGATTTTACTTAAAATAGAAAACATTACGTTTCACTGAATTAATTCATGTGAAGTTGATTTATTATATATATATATATATATATATATATATATATATATATATATATATATATACCAGAACATTCATGGCTCCAGCTTTAAAATGATGTGGATGCTTTGGACGCTTCTCTCTTGAGATGTAGACTAGGTGGGGCAGGCCGTTTGGAAGAGATTTCTCGTTCTCCATTATTGCCTGCAAATATATATATATATATATATATATATATATATATATATATATATATATACACACTCCAAAATTAATTAATTAATTATTCATTTTTAAATATAATATGTTTATCTTAATTATATATACGTACCTTCACTATTGTTGGATGGTTCCGTTTGTCGATCTTTGAGAAAACTTCGAACTTTCCGGTGAGTTCACATGGGACAAACGTTTTTGACGCATTTTCAATCTTTTGGCATAGCTCTTCATATTTATCCTACAAAATAATATATGCGAACGAAAAAAGTTTTTATATATATTTTCAGAAGGTAACGTAAAGCCTTTCTACTCTCTATCTCTCTCTTTTGTAGTAAACATAAAAAAAATAAAAATAAAGATTAGAAATACATTTTGACGTTTTATTAGTAAATTTTGTACGAATTTATTAGTACAAAGATTAAAAAGTACTAAAATTCGTTCCAAAACTAGAGATAAATTTTAATTAAAAATAATTTGCAAAATTTTAAAATATTCAATATATGAAACTGTTTAAAATTTAAAAATAATAAATATGACAATTTCTAGTACACTTTTTAGTCGATCAGTTATGGCAATTATATAATTGTTTATATTCAAATTTAAATTTTTTGCATTATTTTTGAAATTTTAAATTAAAAAGTCAATATTATAAATCTATAGTTTTAAAATAATTCAACGTACTACTAATGATTATATTTATTATTTTCAAAAATTAAATAAATTAGAATTATAAGTATGAATAAAGAATAAATAAGTAACCAGTCAAGTTGATTGATTTATTAGTTATATAGTTACGTACCTTGACTCTTTTCCATTCTCGCTGGAACTCCAAGGGATCATTTTGGGTTGGTTTAGAGTTTCTAGTAAAATATCGAAAAGGGGCTCTAAGACTAATTTCATACTTCCGACAGAAAGGAACCCAAAGCTTAGCGAAGTTGGAGGTTTCAATGAGAGAGTAGTATGTAAGTAAGGAAGCACCATCGTCGGACAAATAGCAAGCCAACTTGTCAGCTGGATAATCAACTGCTAACAAGGATAATACGGTGTTCATGGTCAGGATAGGGGGTTCTAGGACGTCGTCCGCAGTCGTAACAAACATGTCCACAGCTGGAAACTCAGATTTCCTATAATTAACAAAAGAAAAAGAACCAAGACTAAATCTTTTTAAATGATCGAAAAAACTATATTCGTACGTATATTTCAGCATGCGTATAGATAGTATAATACGTTTGTTTATCGTGTTTACTAGAAACAAAAATCGTAATATTTTATTTTATTACAAGATATATATATAGATATAATATAGGAGTCAAAAATGAAAGTAGAAAAGGTTGATTCATTTTGAAACCTTTGTAAGAGGCGTTGGGGATATGATATGCATTTGACTTGATTCCATTTCAAGCTTACGTCGAAAATCCAAATGAAAGTGAAGAAGCACTCACAAAAGAAGGCGAGGAGCCAAGGGAGTCCATGGTGTTTTAGAGAGAGAAGACGATAGGCAAGGAGAGAGAAGAGAAGGAAGAGGACTACCAGTTCGATTACTCGTGGTATGGTGTTTTTACGCTGGATTTTTTCATAAAGAGGGAGGGAGACTGGGTTGGCCATTGTGAAGGAGTTGGCCAGAGTTAGAGCTAGAGCCGCTCACATATATATATATATATATAGGCCGGATCCTATCCGAGAGCCCGGACATGATTGAAATTCGGATCTTCTTTTTTTTTTGCTTTTTTTTTTAAAAACAACTAAAAAAATTAAAATAAAATTATGGAACTTAAATTTTTACATAATACAGTGTTTTTGGTGTGATTTGGATACATATAACAAAACATACATATATATATCAAGTTCCATAATTTTTTATTATTCTTTTACTAGTTTTAAAAAAAAAAGCAAAAAAAAAAAAAATCCGGATTTTGGTCAGGTCCGGGAGTCTGGACCTGATCCGACCTATATATATATATATATATATATATATATATATATATATATATATATATATATATATATATATATATATATATATATAAGGTTTTCATCCATAGCAACCGGTCGCTAGTAATTGTTGGTAATAATGTTATTACTTGCTTTTTTATTACTAATACTAATATTAATTAAATGAGAATTAAAAATACAATTAATATTAGTATAAGTAATAAAAAGGCAATTAATATTAATACTAAAAAGGCAATTAATATTAATACTAAAAAGGCAATTACTAATATTAATACGAAAAAGGTAATTACTAATATTACTAAAAAGGCAATTAATATTAGTATTACTAATAAAAAGGTAATTAATATTAGTAATAATAATAAAAAAGTTAATTACTAACATTATTACTAAAAAGGCAATTACTAATATTATTACTAATATTACTAAAAAAACAATTAATATTAGTATTAGTAATAAAAGGCAATTAATATTAATAATATTAGTAATAAAAAAGGTAACACTACAACAAAAAGGGTTATTTCCGACGGAATATTTCGTCGGTAATAAGGTTATTCCGTCGAGGTTAACCTTAATTCCGACGGAATATTCGGTCGGAAATTCGGTCGTATATAAGCAGGTTGAAATTATGTCTATCGATCTTTCAGTCGGGGATACTTAACCTCGACGGACGTTTCCTCGACTGAATATTCAGTCGGGGTTAATATATATCGGACTAAAAATTGTCTGTCGAGGATATTCGGTTGATGATAAGCATGCCACGTGACATCTTGACAAAAATACTAAATTCCTTAATCTCAACGGAAGTCCGTCAATTTTACCACTGTTTCCGTCGAGACTATACATGACACGTGGCACATGACAAAAATGGGAAGGACTTAATTCCGACGAAAATCCGTCGAGGATAGTATTATTCCGTCGAGAATAGTGTTTTTTTTAATATTTTATTTGTTTTTGCAATATCCAGGGATTTAACCCACATCTTGTACATGTACCTGTATTCCCAACAGCACATACACATACACAAGCTAACAATATGGCCAATAACATGAATTATAATTACCAAGGCCGACAATATGTCAAAAACCAACTAAATGAGAAGTAAAAAGGTCAAAAACATCCTATTAATCTAAACTATATCAAACATCTCATTAAGCTAAATTAAACTAAATGTCAAACCGCAACAAAACCAAAGTAATGACAAGGTTTAAACTATAATACATCAAAAATAATGTAAACTACAAAATAATGCAACTCAGAATATAAACTACAAAAGAATGTAAACTAAGTAAAGCTAGTAGAGCCCCCGGTGTGAGGAGGATCATCAGGCGGGCGTCGACGCTGTTCTGGAGTATGAAAATCACTATCATCGTCATCCCGCTCGTCAGTCCGCTCGTCACCCTGTTGATACAATATAATTTAACTCATTAGTTCATATATATGATTCAGTTAAAGATAACTAAATGAAAATTAAATAAGATGCAAAATATATATTTGAATTTAAAACGAATAGTATACCTGAGCAGTAGAGCGCTGACCTAACATCGACCCAAACGCGTTCGCGACTAAGGTAACCACCATCCGAACAATCTCGTTGCGTATCGTGGCCCACTGCTCCGGAAGGATACCCGTACTCTCAGCGGTGGCACCAGCTGCAACGTCCTACACAAGCTGATGGAGGCAAAAACGGCTGGGTGGGTCCTGACGATGGAACAGCGGATCGGTCTCAAACCTCTCCAACACCGCAGCCATAACACGCTAGAACAAAGCATCGTCTAAGCCAGCGCCCGTATGTGATGGTCCCACGGGGGCTCTCGGACGCAGACGCTGGCTAGAGCCTACAAAAATAAATATAACATGAATAATATTATAAGTTTACTTTATTCATAAACAAGAAATAAACTAAAATATTACTGACAGTGTATAGACTGGTATCCTCGGTAACCCCAACACTCGATACCGGCCGATTGTACTAGTGGGAGTATCCTGAGACGCGACCCAAAGAGCAGTCTCCTAGTCCTGAGATAAACTAATCTCGGGCGGAGGGACGGTGAAATCTAACGTCTCAGCATCGCCCCTAGCAGCCTGCAACTCTGCTATACGCTGGCTGCGGAGCTTCTCAAATCGCTCCTGTAATTTGATATACAAGTGAGTTATCTTGGTATCATCATATAAATTACGTAATATTATCTTAAATAATATTTATTATAGTAAATGTATTACCTGTATAGCTAGTGCTGCTGGAGATATCGTCGACCCCGAAGTAGAGCCCTTCGGCGTATGGACTCTATCCCAGAACTCGATCATAGTAAGAGGTCGGCCTAAGCTACTCCGCATGGCCTAAATCATAAACATTAAATAATATCACCTTAATTTACTATAATTGCAGTTTAATATTAAACTAAACTAAAGAGAAATACATACAGACTTCAACTCCTGAAACGACTGCGAACCAGAAGTATGTATAACTCGCAGCATGGCAAGATTCTTCTTCATCTGCTCCGACTTAGTCTTGAATGCGGCATCATCCCAATAAGCACACATCGCAGCCCATGCTGCATCTGATACTGTCAGCGGCTGATGCTCTCGCAAAGTAGTCCCGAGCAATTCTTCTACCTCCCGGACTGCCCTCTGTCGCATCTCGTATAGCCAACCGACATAATTCTTCGAGATGTGGGCAATGATAACGGCGTCACCATCCGCCTCAGTGATGCTTGTAAGACCCCAACTTTTATAAATAAAGATGAATTTTCTATAAATATCATTCTTGAATATTATGGAGTTAATTTGATATAATGTTATAGTTGTGGATAATATTTATAAATTTTGCAAAGTAAGCAAGTTGTTTTAAAATATTCGTTTGGTCGGGGAATATTCTTTTTGTCGGGGAATATTCGTACGACGGCACAATCATTGGTGGACCCCACAACAGAAGTATAGTCGTAGTTAGAAAACGATAAAATTATCTTTCTATAAAAATAACGGCTGAGGTGTTACCGTTAAAACTGTTGAACTACCCGGTAGTAAAAGTACAGTAATACGCGTGGTTGCATAGTAGCACACGGTATTGATTATTGATGCTTACGTGAGAAGTCACTCAGCTATACTCAATTATTGCTACAGTAATTGCTGCATCATATCTCTTAAATTATTGTCATAGTATCATCTGTATAATATGTTATATTATTAAATCAATAATTGAGACGTTGTGATAAGTTTGGTTATTTTTATGGGGGGCCATATGTCATCATCTAAGAGTCTCTTCGTCAATAGTAATTACCGTCGTCAATAGTATTTACCTTGGTCAATAGTAATTACCGTCGTCAATAGTATTTACCTTGGTCAATAGTAATTACCTTCGTCAATAGTATTTACCTTGGTCAATAGTATTTACCTTGGTCAATAGTAATTACCTTCGTCAATAGTATTTACCTTGGTCAATAGTAATTACTTTCGTCAATAGTAGTTGTCCCTTCAATATTACCAAAAGTCATTTGACCCTACGTTAAGACCAAGAGCCACCCTCAGTTTTTCTATAAATAGAGGCCTAGGGCTTCATTATTTTTCACGAATTCATTCAAGCTATAGAGAGAGAAAGTATAGAGAGAATAAGAGAGAGAGAGAATAAAAGTATTCTGCTACTTTACTTTTCTAATATCCAGTTCTTTTAAGGTAAGGGGTGTTATTCTTTCTTATTCATGAAGAGAACTGTTGTTATTCCATTTCTTATTATTCTGTTAGAATAACCTGTATACGTGGTCTACCCTATACTTGGTGACATTCTTCTATTATTCTGTTGGAACATCATGTCTGTGTGTTTTACACCGGACCTGGTTCCGTCTTGTTATTATTCTGTTGGAACATCCTATCTGTGTGTTTTACACCGGACCTGGTTCCATTATTTATTATTCTGTCGGAATATCATGTCTGTGCGTTTACGCCGGACCTGGTTCCATTATTTATTATTCTGTCGGAATATCCTGTCTGTGCGTTTACGCCGGACCTGGTTCCATTATTTATTATTCTGTTGGAATAACCTGTCTGTGCGGTCTATCGCATGCATGGTGATTTCTTTTGTTATTCCATTCTTTATTATACTCAGTTGGTTAAGTTTTGACTTCTATACTCCATGAAATTTGTGGAATATCCTTGACATTTGCGCTTCACCTAGTATCTATTCATGAAAATATTCTCCTGATCATTCTTGAATTTTACTCCACAAAGTAGTATCATGTTGACAATTTGGACGTTGTTAATTCTTGGATAAATTAATTCTTGAACTTGTTTTATTGAATTCTTATATCATTATCATCATCCTCATGTTTATATTCTGTTGAAAGTCATCTGTGGCCTGTAGTGCATAGATGGACTTGGTATGATTATTGTTAGGTTTGTAATATTCATGAACGCAATCAAATTGCACAAAATAAGCGGAAACGTGTAAAATCAGAGTTTTAAAATTTTACAAACCATATACCCGGATCATCCTTTATGCACAATTATTAATTAAACGAAAAGATAAAGAACGAGAATCATACCCTCGAAGTTCCGAGCTTCCTCAGGTACAAGTTCACCTCCAATCCTTTTCGCGTCCAACTTGAATCCACCGGGTTTAGTTCATTCCTTTGATCAACGTTAGCCACCCAAGTGTTTGGCCTCTAGAGGTGATCCACCAAGGAAGAAGAAGAATTCAAGAAGATGGGTATTTGGCAAAACCCTAGTTTTTCTATCTCTCATAGAAAATAAGCGTACTCTCCAACAATTGGAATAACGTATATTTGATATCTGATATAAGACTCCTCTTATAAAGATATCAAGTAACCCTATTAAAAATAAGGTATTATTTCTTTAATTAAACTCTTTTAATTAAATGGGCTCCCTAATCTTATTAGGGATAATTAATTAAACTCCTTTAACTAATTTTCCCTCCTAATCCTATTAGGTATAAATGAGAGTACTTATATTAAATTAATTCCTAAACTCTTTTAGAAATTAAAATAATAATAATTATAATAATATTAATAAGACTCCTCTTATTACTTTATATTTGATATTTCTAAAATATTAAATAATAAATATTAAGCTATTTAATTTATTCTATCACCATAGATTAAATTAAATATACTTAACATATTATTATGATTATGACATTAACTTCTTAAATAATTATTCTTCCTTTTATGGTGTGACCCTTTAGGTTCTCCATATTAAACCGGTTGTGAATAAATCAATTAGAACAATTCTAATCTTATTTAAATAAATAAATTAAACTATTAATTTATTTAAATAAATAATATTTATTCTACAATAGGGATAAGCCTCCCTAGCGATCAACGACTTTCCAGATAATATAGATTTCAACATTAATCATAAAAGAACCTTTGAGTAAATAGTTATCGTACAATTCAATCCTTCCACCATATAATGTCTCAATTAAATATAAGACATGGAATTACTGTCAAGTCTTATTTTATTTAATTATATGTATTTCGACTCTTAAATGCACAACCTCAAATAATGTAAATTAGAAACTCCTTTCTAATTTCATTCTGCCTTGGCCAAGGACTACTGGGTTGTCATTTATCGAATCACATAGGACATTTCTCTTCTTTTACTAGAAGTGGTAGATTCTTTATTGATCATACATTATCTCCATGTACAACTTATTATACCCAAGCATACCCTTTGATATACCCTAAGGGTCTTAAGGAATAAGTCAAAGTATAACTCATCATACACAAGATACTATGATGATCTCAAGTCCAAGGATCACTTGTACTACTATCACTACAGGAATTCCTATTGACAGGCAAGTAAAACTCCATTAGGTATTCCTTAGCGAGCCACGTTCAGTGAACTTATTCTCTAATAAGCACCTACATACTTGCTTTAGTGTCTCCACACAAATGATCATGAGATCAATCATCCTCATCCAATGAGCAAGCAACGTATGTACCAATCTATCCGGATTCATTAATCCCTAATTTAGTAATCCAACGATTGGAAACTATTTTAGTTTTAAGCTTTCTAAGAATTTAGATCTCATTAGAATGATCATCATCATTATTCTAAAAGCATTGCTTAAAACTATGGGTTTCTCACATATTATAAAACAGCATCATGTAGATAATTAAAAGCCTTTAATAAATTAATACCTTTTATTAATAAATGAATAAGATTGTTACAAAGTATATGCTTTATCATCAAATATGATTGGCTTGTGTGCATATTACTTTCAATCTCCCACTTGCACTAAAGCCAATCGTCATGGTATCTCATACTCTTCTTTTCTAAGTGACGATTATCCTGCTGTTGGATAAGCTTTAGTTAATGGATATGTAATGTTGTTCCTGAGAGTCCACTATCTCTATAGTGATTTCCCATCTTTCAATGATTCTTTAATCAAATGAAAGTGCTGCAACACATGTTTCGATCCAAGATGAGACTTAGGAACTATTCCTAGTTCTGTAATGAACTTTGCATCCAAACAATCAACTTGCAGCTTCATTTACAGCTATGTACTTTGTCTTTATCACTAAACTAACAACTCTTTGCTGTTGGAACCTTTTCAATTCACTGCACCACTGCTCAAGGCAACGCTTTACCTTAAAATGGATTTTCTATTGTCTTGGTCTGTCTGAAAAACTTGAGTCTGTTAACCCTCTAGTTTTAATTCAAACCCACCATGTATTATCACATCTTTAGTGCCAGTTAAGTACTTTAAGATGTTTTCCACTGTCTCACAGTGAACTTCTCCAGAATATGACTGATCAACATCAGGTCTCGTACATTTCATTGCATACATGATAGTTACTCATGCGATCTTTCTTTTGGAGTCTATGGGGACTATTAAGAGAGATACACTCCATGTCTCAACAACATGAGACATCTGATGGAGTTTGCCATGCTAAACAACTTTAGCATCAAATGAATATACGTTCCATGGGTTAAGTCGAGCATCTTTTTAAATCTATATATATAGATTTGTATCCCCAATTAAGATACTCTTCCCAAATCATTCATGGAGGAATGTTTAGACAACTTTATCTTTACTGATTGTAGCATTGGTATATCATTCCTTATCCGTAGTATATCAACATATAATACTAGGAATGTCACATCGCTCCCACTGACCCTTTTGTACACACTAGAACTCTTACCTCATCGTATGTAACTGGATCATTATCTTCTATGTTGTGTACCTCATCATCATCATCTATGATGAATCCATACCTCCTAGGTATCTTCGGTACTATTCCAGATGTACGATTTGGTTATGGTACAATAGGTCTATCTACATGTTCCTTTTATTTGACTTATTATGTTTTGTAGTTCTTGAACTCTTCAAGATCTATTATCCTCCCACTAGCCCCTTCAATGATAAACACCTTTATCTTAGAAGGTAGTGTGTTTCGCAACAAACACCTTTTGCTAAGTAGGATTATAGAACATATACCCTAAACTTACTTTAGGACGTCCCATAAATCTACACTTGTCAAATCTTGTCCCAAGCTTATCCTTTGAAACCTTTTCACATAAGTTGGACAACCCCTTATCTTAACATACTTAAGATTAGGAATCCTCCCTATCCATAACTTTTATGGAGTCTTGGGGCCGGATTTTGAGGTTACATTTTTGTAGATATGCAGCCATTTCTAGGACATGACCCTAGAGGGATACTGAAATGTCGGTAAAATCATTATGAACCGCACCATGTCGTTTTCAGCCCAGTCAATATTGGTAGGGCCATACGCATCAACCAACATCTACACGACGTTATAGTTATCTGATTGTGAATCCCCGTGAACCGATCGGTCTACAGTACTATCTGTCTGTTCTCTAAGCTCAGCTGATTCCCCGTGATGAATCCATACCGAATACCCATCCACAAACCCACGTGAATATAAGTCAAATTTAACTTCATCGGCAGTTTTCCATATCATGTTCTTACACTTGAAACACGGACATCTCATCTTTCCGTTCGGATAATCAACATGTTCTATTGCTTTGTTCATAAAATTGGACACCCCTTCACGGTACACATCAACTAATCCCCTCCCATCAATCTTAATCCTACGGTACATCCAACTCCGGTCGACTGACATCTTTAATTGAAGAAAATACCCAATTAGATCAAGAATAATCATGAATGTGGTACATGCATGTATTTAGTTTACCTAGTATATATCTCCACTCTACAGGGGTTAGGCTTCTATCCCGTTCTTGGATGCATCTCCTCACATTAAGCCATTCAGAAGGTGCGTGTTTATAATATTTTAAGAAATTTTCAGCAGCACCTACTCATGGTCTTCAAGTACACGAAATAGACCAAGACCAACTTAGTCTAAGTATGCACTCGAAGAACATGTAGAGACTCCAGCTGAAAAATCCTCAAAATATTATAAACACGCACTCTCTTAATTGGCACCGACCTAAGTGAGAGACATAACATCTGGTAACAGTCCCAAACTGGGGACTATTTGACATTCACTCCTACTAAGTGAATGTCAAACGGGTTTCTAAGTTCCAAAGTATCATGCTTTATTATTGAGTGTATTGAAGATTAAAGGGAGAGTATTATTGAGTTTATTAAAAATTGTGGCAAACTAAGCAAATGCTACTTAGTTTTTTTTGGCAATGATAAACTAAGTAAGTGGTACTTAATTAGTTTATGAGAGTTATTATTTGGAATCTATAGATATTACTATTCAACATCCACTCTATATACTTGTCAAACGGGTTTCTAAGTTTCATAGCAGTTGCAGCTGTAATGACTACTAGGAGAAGAGTCAATCTAAGTTTCATATTATTTGCAGTTGCTATTATTATACTTTTATTTATTTATGTATTTTAATTTATTTTATTTTGTATTATTTTATTTTATTTTATTTTATATGTTTTACTTTAATTTAATTTAATTTAGTTAAATTAAATTAAATTAAATTATTTATTTAGATTTATTTATTTATTTTATTTTTATAATATTATATTAAATAATAAAGTAAATTTAATTTATTAAATTAAATTTATTTTATTTTTAATTATAGTATATTAAATAATAAAGTATACTTATTTTATTTTATTAAATTTATTTTATGTTATTAAACTTATTTTATTTTAAAGTTTATTATATTATATTATATTATATAATTTAATTTATTTCCAGCTATTTAAATCTCCTAGTATTTTATTTTGTATTAATTTATTTAATTTTTCTAGTATTATTACTTAGTTTTAGTGGCAAACTAAGTCCTAATTGTCTTTTATATAGTTAATTAAATAATTATTTATTACCATCCATAACTTCCATAGAAATTTCGTCGGAAATAATATTCAACACCCCAAAAAAAGAGGACTTCAATTGATTCACAAATTAAAATTCGCAATGCTGGAAAAGGCAAAAATCACAACACTGCAAATTAAAAGTCTCTTCAATTTGATGACAACTGCATTTCACTTCATATGGCAGCAAAAGGCATAAAAAAATCAGCAGCATATATATTAACCCTATAACCAATTCCAGATTTCCATATATATTAACCAATTCCAGATTCCATATATATTAACCAATTCCAGATTTAAAATTAACTCAAGCTACCATAATAATAAATTAACCCTATAACTCAAACTAAATTTCAGTCAAAATCAGCATATATATATATATATATATATATATATATATATATATATATATTAATCCTAGCTTAAAAAATTAGGAATTTCAGTATGTACCTTGAATTACAAGAGGAGAAATGAGGAGGGGAAGAGAGAATCGGAGGGGGAGCTAGCTGCCGACGCCGGTATGCCAAGCCTGTCGCCGGCGGTGTGGTGGTGGTAGGGCAGGGGATGAGAACGGAGGTGGCGGCCGAGAACGGAGGTGTGGTGGTGGCAGGAGGGTTAGGCTGAGAAAGAGAGGGCGAGAGAAGGGTTCGACTGAGAGATAGAGAGAGAGAGAACAGTGAGATAAAGAAAGGGAGACAGAGAGCAGCGTCTGAAATGAATCGACAAAACTGTTTTTATTTAATTATTTCGGACGAAATTCCGTCGAAATTGTATCCGTCGAGGATACTATAACTTCGACGAACATTCTGTCGAAAATATTAGTATTCCGTCGAGAATATAATTCGCGCTGGCGGGCTTTTTTGGCGCCTTTACTGACACTTATCTTCAACCGAATTCGGTCGTGTTTACGTTATTTTTGAGGGAATTAATTCCGACCGAATATTCCGTCAGAAATATACTAAGACCGACTGAATGTCTTCCGTCGACAATATATCCGTCAGAAATAAACTTTTTTTTTGTAGTGTAAGTATAACACTATTACCAACCGCTACAAGATGTAGCGGCTTGGATTTTTTTTTTATAACTTATGCGGTAAAAAAATTGAGAGATAGAAAGATAATATTGTAATATTAATTGCCTTTTTTGTCTTTTTATTTCTCATTTAATTAATATTAGTATTAGTAATAAAAAGGCAAATAATAACACTATTACTAACAAAGTGGAACAAAGGATGGCAAAAAAAATAAATTATGACCAAACCGCTACAAGCTGTAGCGGTTGGTATATAAAAAAAATAAATTCCCTTTTTATCATTCTATATCTCAAAAATGGACCCACATTATAAAAAAAAATATTAAGACCAAGCCGTTACAAACTTTAGCAGTTGGTATATAAAAAAAATAAATTCATTTTATATTTTTCTATTTGACAATATGGGTCCATATTAGCAAGTTAATTTGACTTTTATTAAAATAGAAGCAGCTATAGTATGTTGTTTGGGCTGCTACGTGTTGTAACAGCTGGCAATATATTTTTTTTCCATCTCAACCTTCCATTTAATTGATTTACGAATGACAAGTTGGTTGTTGAAATAGTGTCTATAGCAACCGGTTGCTATGGATGAGAACTCATATATATATATATATATATATATATATATATATATATATATATATATATGAAGGCAAATTTTAATTAATTTTTTTAGTTGAAATTAAATAAAAAATGTGACGCCCCCAAAATTAGGTATACATCACCCATCTTGGGTCGCCAGATACATGGTACTGAATACAAATATAACTTAATAATACAACTGTCGTGTACAATACGACCAAACATAATCTGTGAGTTTGAGTACAAATATTATCTTCTAGAGAGTATTCATACTCAAAAGGAGTCCTCATTACAATTATTATCACACTATTTCACAGAATAGTGAGGACTACTAATGCTATCCTCTGGACCATCACTCCGTTTCCCGACTCGTCCCAGCTATATTCTCATTTTCTGAAGAGAACAGTGAAAGAAATGGTGAGCTCAACTAGCCCAGTAAGAAATATTATGACTAAGATAATGCAGAATAAATTATCATTAGCCTTCAACAGTGTTAAACTGATAAAATATAACGAACATCAAGTTTAACTGCAGCGGAACAAGCAATCCATTAAAAGAGTTAAGTAGAAAATAAAATCTACTATCTTCTATGATTTAAAAGGTTTTTCAACACTGTTATCACTGGGACTCAGCTTAATAAAATAATTCACATCATCGAATCACCCCTGCACTACGGCCAAGGATATTCATGTATTCATTAATGGTCATGATCATGCCAACAACTGTCCATCAATGCACTACGGGCCAATGAGGACTTTTACCACATCATTTGTAACATTACAGTCATGATTACACCGAATAATCCCTGGTCATAATCATACCAAGTCCATCTATGCACTACAGGCCACAGATGACTTTCAAAAAAAATATAAATATGAGGATGATGACAATGATATAAGAATTCAATAAAACAAGTTCAAGAATTAATTTATCCAGAATTAACAACGTCCAAATTGTCAACATGATACTGCTTTGTGGAGTAAAATTCAAGAATGCTTAGAAGAATATTTTCATGAAAAGATACTGGATGAAACGCAATTATCAAGGATATTTCACAAATTTCATAGAGTATAGAAGTCAAAACTTAACCAACTGAATATAATAAAGAATGGAATAACAAAAGAAATCACCATGCATGCAATAGACCGCACAGACAGGTTATTCCAATAGAATAATAAATAATGGAACCAGGTCCGGCGTAAAACGCATAGACAGGATATTCCAACAGAATAATAATAAAGACGGAACCAGGTCCGGTGTAGAACACACAAACAGGATGTTCCAACAGAATAATAATAAAGACGGAACCAGGTCCGGTGTAGAACACACAGACAGGATGTTCCAACAGAATAATAATAAAGACGGAACCAGGTCCGGTGTAAAACACACAGACATGATGTTCCAACAGAATAATAATAAAAACGGAACCAGGTCCGGTGTAAAATACACAAACAGGATGTTCCAACATAATAATAAAAGAATGTCACCAAGTATAGGGTAGACCGCGTATACAGGTTATTCCAACAGAATAATAAGAAATGAAATAACAACAGTTCTCTTCGTGAATAAGAAGGAATAACACCCCTTACCGTTTTAAAGAAGAACTAAAATAAGGAAGTAGTTAAGTATCAGAATACTTTTCTTCTCTCTCTCTATAGTTTCTCTCTCTAGAGTTCAGTGAATTCGTAAGAAATAATGAAGGAATGAGCTGCTATTTATAGAAAAATGGAATGCATAGTAACTAATCCATGAACGGTCCAGATTGATTACTTTAATCTGACGGTCCATATTTAAAAAAAATCTTTTAAATAAAATATAATATATTCTATTTATAGAATAACTTTAATAAAGTATTCTGTTTTATATAAAAAGATGTTTCTGTTTTATTACGTTAATAATACGAATAAAACAAAACTTCATTATCGCTAAATAATTCATATTATTAACTGACAATAATTGAATCAAACTGAGTGACTTCTCACATAAGCATTAATAATCAATACCGTGTGTTACTATGCAACCACACGTGTTACTGTACTTTTACTACTGAGTAGTTCAACAGTATCAATGGTAAAACTTCCGCCATTATTTTTAATAAAATATTTTTGTCGTTTTCTTAATCCGACAATAATTTCGTTGTGGGGTCCACCAATGATTGTGCCGTTGTACGAATATTCTCTGTTAAAACGAATATTTCCCGACCAATCGAATATTATATAACAACTTGCGTACTTTGCAAAATTTATAAATATTACCCACAACTATAACATTATATCAAATTAACTCCATAATATTCAAAAATGATATTTATAGAAAATTCATCTTTATTTATAAAAGTTGGGGTCTTACAAATTTTTTTTTAACTAATTATAATATTAACTAATTGTTTTCAATTTACAATGTTATCCTCTTATACGTACCCTATAGTTTGAAAAATATTAACTTCATTATTAATAGTTTTAAATTCATTATTTTCAATATAAGGAACTAAACAATCACTCCCTACTTTGTAAAGTCCATTTCAAATTTTTTTGAATTAATTTAAATGAATATAAATAATTTTAAATAATATATTTCTAAATATTATAAACTATATATTCTATGAAAAGTATTCCCTTGTGAGATTTACAGTCTTTAAATTTTAAACAAGTCATATTAATTTTAAATTTATATAATATTTTCACATTAACTACAAATTTAAAGTAATAAAAAATATTACACTTATTTATTTGGGACGGAGGGAATATATTTTTTCGCTACTCTCACCGCAGGTCATCTTAAAATGATTTTGGCTTGGGAGAATATATATAACACCAGTTAGTTCATTTTAGCCGGACTAAAATAAAATTATTTGTAGTTAAAAAAGGAGATATCTTCTAGGGTCATTTTTTTCTTTAATAATAAATTCAACCGTGCAAATATAAAGAACATACAATAATATTTGAACATTTGAATATGTCAAAAATATATTTATTTTACAAATTTATAATAATGATGTCACTACAAGGAAAAACCTTATTTTCGACGGAACATTCACTCGGAAATAATCTTATTCCGTCGAAAGTAGGTTATTTCCGACGGAATGTTCCGTCGGAAATTCAGTCGTATATATACAGGTCAATGATAACGTTCGTCACAAATTCCGTCGCACCTATCTAATATATGACAGACTTATCTCCGACGAAATTTTGTCGATCATAATCTATTTACGACTGAACAAATATGACGAAATAGTATCGTCGAGTAAAAGCTTACTTTATTTCCAACGAAAAATTCCCTTGGAAATAGGATATTTCTGACTAAAAATTAAAATATGCTAATAATTATTGAAATTTGGTTGGTCATTAAATCCGACGGAAATTCTGTCGGAAATAACATTTTTTTAAATGTAGATTTTAAATGTGCAACTTCCATATGTTTAAACCCATTTATGAACGTGTAATCTGTTTTATCCCAATAGAAACAGTAATATAAACTTGTATCACACATTCAACCTGTTTAACCCAATACAGACAGTAATATAAACATGTATCACACATTCAAATATTCAACGTAGCGCTAAAAACGCTAGGAACACATCAACCAAAATGTAATCTACTAACTAATTATCATCAACATTACTAAGCTAACATTTACAAATATAAGTTAATGTTCCATAAATGATAAACAATATAATTTACAATACTTATTCAGACGCAATTTATGACGCCCCCAAAATAGATCCACACAACCCATTCTGAGTCGCCAAATACATGGTACAGAAACTAAATACAAACTTCATTAATACAACTGTCGTGCAAAATACGACAACATATGTGTTGTGAGTTTTAATACAAATATTGTCCTGTAGACAATATCTAAACTCAAATAAAGTCCTCATTATAATTATTGATACATTATTTTATAAAATAGTGAGGACTGCTATAATAACCGTCTTGAACCATCACTCTACACCCCGACTAGTCCCAACTATATTATCGTCTCTTGAGAAGAACAATGGAATAAAAAGGAAAAAAGTGAGCTCAACTACCCCAGTAAAGAATATTATGACTAAGATAATGTAGAACAAATTTTCCTTAGTCCTCAACAGAAAAAAATCTGATAGAATACAATAGACAACAAGTTTTAGATCAACAACTGCAGCGAAAATAACAATCTATTAGAAGAGTCAAGTAAAGCATGATGTCTACTATCTTCCATGATTTAAAAGTCCATCATCAATATTTTATCCATGTAACATCAATCAATAATTATTTCCAATCAACGAATTATCTATGCACTACGGGCCAAAGATAATCGTTTGTATCACCAGTGGTCATGATCATGCCAAACACCTGTACGTCTATCATTGTACTACAGGCCAAAGATATCAATCAACAGTTCATCTTTGCACTACGGGCCAAAGATAACTTTCAACATAATTTAAGTCTGAGAATTATGATAATGACAATAAGAATGAATCAAGTGAGATCATAACATGGATTCAATTTCAAGAATAAGATTCATAAAAGATAACTTGGATAAAGAAAAGAAATTAAATTTTATTGTGAACAGTACTCATGAATAGTACCGTATTAATAGTGCCCATAAATAGTACCGTATGAATACTATCTAGACATGAAAAAATTTAAAACTTAATACAAAAGTTCAGACCAATATTCCAGTGAAATGATATTAGATGAAGCACAATTCTTAAGAAATTTCTAATCATTTCAGGAATTATAGAAGCAATACTTACCATAGTAAGTTTAAATTTAGGAATATGAGATGAAATAATATCACTTACATGATATGGAGTATGAAAAAAAATGATATCCCTTACGAGTATGGAAGGAAATAATATCATTTACGAGTATTGAAAGAAAATAACATTCTTTACGAGAAAAATAATATCCTTTACCTTAGAAGAAAAGTGGTTCTGACTAGAATACCGGAGATTATGTTGAGAAAATCTTGCACTGCTATCAGCACTCAAAATATCCTTATACTCATAAGAAATACGCTCAATATTATAGAGAGAGAATTTTCTGATTTTGATGTGAGTTTCATTGTTTAACTAAGCAACCTATTTATAGGAAAGTGGTAGCACACCACTTCTGACAAAATTTATACGCACATTATTTTTTGAAAATAATGCAGCACACACCTTTTGAAAAAGAGAATTAAAATTCAAAATGAGGACTCCCTCATTTATTTCACATGTTTAAAAAATTTAACAATTATTAAAAAGAAATCCAAATTCAAATTGCTCTCTTCCACTTCATTTTATTCTTATACCATAAATTTATTATAATAATATTACCCTTTAAATTATAAAAATTATTCTATTATATTACCACATTATACTATTATAATGTAATATTATAATATATATAAATATATTATCGGAAAAGATAATTATGGTTTCATAAAAAAAATAACTTTCGACAATTGTCTCATTCTAAAATTCCTCCATTTATATCAAAATTTAAAGAAATATTTACTTACCATATTCATCAATTATTTATAATTTTTCAATAATTATTTCTAATTAATATTATAGATTCACAATACTGATAACCAGATCATTCTCAGGAAAGAGGAGATTTTTCGATAATGATTTCTTCTTACTAGAGCGCAATTATATAACCTAAACACTTTTCTCGACAAGAACTTTCTAGACATTATCAATAATATTATCTAATAATATTATTTCAATAATATGAGTTATTGTGTCGTGACAATTATTGAATCAATAATGCAAAATACTATTCAATTATCACTGTAGCAATTATTGCATCAATAATATGAAAGACTGTGCAATTATACTGTATTAATTATTGAGTGACTCCTTACGTAAGAATCAATAATCAGAGATACTGTGTAATACCGCGTGCCACTGTGCAACCACACGTATTACTGTACTTTTATCACCGGGTATTTCAACAGTTTTAACGGTAAAAGTTTTGCCGTTATTTTTATAATAAAGTTATTTATGTCACTTTCTATATCCCACAGTTATTCCGTTATGTGATCCATCAATGATTGCGCCGTCGTATGGATATTTCCCGACAAAACGAATATGTTATGACAACTCCCACAACTATAACATTATATCAAATCAACACCTTATTATTCAAAATAATAATTAGAGAAATTAAATCTTTATTTATAAAAAGTTGGGGTCTTACACAATTAGACTACAATATATACAAATGTTCTATAATAACATGAATACAAACGAATTATAAACTAGTAAAAGTATCATCATCGGGCGGAGGTGAATGATGGTGCTCTGGTGTATGGAAATCAATGTTGTCCTTCTGGTTGTCATCGTCAGTCCGCTCGCCAGTGCCACCATGTTGATAGAATAAAAAATAAAAATCATTAATCTGTATATATGTGAAAATTAAAAAGATACCGTTAATTGAAAATAACATTAACATGCAGAATACTTGAGTAGGCGGGGGCTGACGAAAAGCCTCCTCTAGGAGGTTAATCACCATCCAGAGCATCTCGCCGCTGAACGCGTCGAACTGCTCATGCGGTAATCCCGTAGTCTCTGTGGAGGCACCTGCTATAACCTCTCGAACAAGCTGGTGAAGACGAGAATTGCTAGGCAACTCCTGACGACAAAAGACTGGATCGGTATAGAACCTATCCGACACGGCCGCTATCAGTCTTTGGAATAACTCGTCATCCAAGCCAGCGCCCATATGAGATGTGCTAGCTTGTGCTCTCGGACGATGGCGCTGGCTAGAGCCTACAAAATTATATTGGTCCATTACTAGAAATACTTTATATAATGTGATAAATTATGATAGTTCCGTAAAACATAAACAATATTATTACCTCCAGGTAATGTATATGCGGGTATCCTCGACAAGCCCACCACTCGATACCTGTCTGGACTACTAGTAGGGGGATCTTGAGACTCGACCCATAGCATGAGCTTTCATCTCGAGATAACTCAATCTGGGGAGTGGGGATGGTAGAATCTGATGGCTCAGAACCCCCCATAGCAGCCTCTAACTCATTTATACATTGGTCCTGAAGCTTTTGAAATCGGTCCTGTAATTTATCTTATATACGTGAGTTAATTATATCATTTTATTAACGATTGAATATTATTAAAAGCTAAATAGTAAGATGAGTTTTACCCGTATAGCTAATGTTGCCTGAGATAAAGGACGCTCGCCCTTAGACGTATGGGCTCTATCCCAAAACTCTAATATGGTTGGATCTCGGCCCAAGGTCCTTCTTAAGGCCTAATAAAGACATTCATTAAACATATATTAAGTATTTATGACAGATCTTGATAACTAAATAACTAAATAAAGCGCACTTACCGTCTTCACCTCCTCGAACGACTGCGAACCAGTGGTGTGTACTATACAGAGCTGGCCACGGTTCTTCTTCGCCTGCTCAGACTTCTTCTTGAAGTCATCACCATCTCAATGCGCACACATAGCCTGACATGCGGGGTCAGAGACTATGCAGGGCTGGTGATCTCTGATGGTGGTCCTGGGCTGGTCCTCAACTGCCCAGGATGCCCTCTGTCTCATCTCATACAACCAGTCAGAGTAATTCTTAGCGACATATGTCATAATCACATCTTCGCCAGCTGACTGAGAGATACTCGGGTCATATCTATAATAAGTCTATAACAAAAGTTTAAAAGTTAGGAACAATGAATTTCGTAGGCAACAACTATGTACTAATATATAATTACCTAAAATAAACTTATTAACTTACGTGAAAATCTCGCAAGACAGTCTGCATAAAAGTGGCATCGTACCGCGCGTACTGGCTGTAATGCATGCACCCGGTCGGGAGGTGCGTTAAATATATAGCATATAAGGTGTGATTAGCCACCGGTTCTAGTATACTACAATACAAATAAACAATATGTGTTACTTTAATTGTGTCGTGCAATAAATGACAGAAATATTAAATTATTACTGCAATAATAGATTAACACTTATTGTCCAGAATCGACATCCACCGGCACTGTAGTGGAGCTACCGGCGGACGACAAAAGATAACGAGGTTAGTCCCTCGGTGTCATCGACGAGCCGCATCTGTAATAATTGAAAAAATTGAGTCAATAAACATAATCTGATACAACTTTAGATATATTTAAATCCTAGTTCAAACAACTTACTAGCTCCTGAAGATGAGCCTCCATCATGGCTAGCGTCTCCCTATCCGTGTCGCCCACCACCGCGGCGACCTCCACCGTTATGTCTAGCCATGAATATGCTAATGCAATAACCAAATTGATAGATTATGAATTTGAATGTATATTACTTAAATATATGAATATGTATATATTAATATTGTGGTATTTATAAATTATTAGTCATTTTAGATTGTGTACATCATCAAAATCGTCAGATTCAACGTGTATATCATTGTCGGATTCAATATTTCCCTCATCCTCAGTTTCGAGATTAGTTTCGTCGTTGTTATCATCCTCAACGACTATGTAAGCATTCACGACGATGTTTTCCTCGACATCTTCATTGTTAGGTACGTCAATGACATCAGTTGTCATCACATCTTTAGCATTTAACACTACTTGCCAGGGATTGCTAACATCTTCTTGCAGCGTCTCATTAATCCCTAACATATTATCAACATTAAATACATGTGTAAGACCCCGAATTTTATGAAATAGAAGTATTCAATTTTTCTTATAATTATTATTCAGTAAATGGTTAAATTGATAAAAAGTTTAAAGTTAAGGGTGATATATGTAAATTTTTCAAAATAAACAAATGGTTATAAAATATTCATTGTTGTCGGGGAATATTCGTTTGGTCGTGGAATATTCTTATTGTCGGAGAATATTCGTTCGTCGGCACAACCACTTGTGGGCCCCATAACGAAATGAATGTCGATATAGAAAGCGACAGAAATAACCTTTTTATAAAAATAACGGCGTAGTTGTTACCGTTAACACTGTTGGAATACCTGGCGGTTCAAGTACAGTAATACGTGTGGTTGCACAGTAGCACACGGTATTGCACAGTATTTTTGAATTATTGATTTTTACGTAAGAAGGCACTACTCAATAATTGTTACAGTAATTACTATTCAATATTTTATTTTATTGATTCAATAATTGCTACGTTGATATTTTATATTATTGTTGTTTCAATAATTATCACTGCACAATATTTTTTATTATCAGATCAATAATTCATATTATTTGATTAATATTATTAGATAGCATTATTGGCAATGTCTAAGGAAGTTCTGTCTAGGAAATGAATTTGGTCACCTAATTGCGTGCCAGTAAGGAGAAATCCTTATCGAAAAGTCTCATCTTTCCTAGGAACGACCTGGTTGTCATTATTGTGATTCTGTAATATTATTTGTGAATAATTAATTATTGATTTATATGATAAAAAAATATTTATTTTATGTGGATATAAATGAAAGAATTAATGCTGAGGAGTTTTATCAGCATTTTGTCAGAATGGAGGTACTAAAAATCATCCGTATGTGGATTTCGGTCATTTTCTGTTTGGAAATTGGAAAAACTTTCTTCTACAAAGTTGTAGAGAAATAAATTTCCTATGGAATGGACATAAAATTCATTTTTTTCTGATAAAAGGGCTATTTATTATGAATTATTGAAGTTTCTGAATATTATTTAAATTTAAAATATTTTGGTGAGATTTTCTAGAAGGGTGGGCCCCACTCTTGTCCTTGTTGGTGTGCTAAGAAATTTTAAGAGTGGTGTGCGTGGAAAATTGTTATAAAAAATTATTTTATTAAATTTTAGTCTGCTTTGGCGTTCTGATATTTTCCTATAAATAGGGTGCTTAGTTAGAATTGAAAATAATACCAGAATCAGAAGTTTTCTCTCTATAATATCGAGCGTATTTTTGTGAGTATTTAGATACTTTGAGAGTTGTTATTCAGTGCAAGTTTCCTTCAACATTAAATTCGATATTCTATTCAGAAGTACTGTTCTTTTGAGGTAAGAGATAGTAAGTGACGTTATTTTCTTCGTAAATGATGTTATTTCGTTCAATATCATTATGCCAAAATATTGGTATGAATTTTATTATGAAATTTTTACATTTTTATGTCGAGGTTACTATTTACGTATGCGACACTATTTACGTATACGGCACTATTCACGAATATGGTACTATTCACGAAGTATAATTTTTCTTATGAAATTTCTACCTTTTTGTGGCGGGGTTACTATTCACGTATACGGCACTATTTACGTATACGTCACTATTCACGTATACGACACTATTCACGTATACGACGCTATTCACGCATACGATACTATTTACGTATACATCACTATTTACGTATATGGTACTATTTATGAATACAGGATACTATGCACGGGTTACTCTTCATGGGTTACTATTCACGGGGTACTATTCATGACAAAATTATTATTTTTTCTGACCAAATTATCGTTTATTTATGAATCTTACTCTTGAAATTAAATCCATGCATGTTTTGATCATATTATTTTTATTATCATATATAACGTTTTTATAATCCTGGTGATGAAATTTCTCTTTCACTTGAGTGTGAAGGTGGGTAGATTATTGGAATGATCGTGACTATAGGTTCTCTTTGGCTAGTAATGCAAAGTTAAATTGTTGACTGGTATGATCATAACCATTGAATTTATAATTGACTATCTTTAGCTTAAGTGCAAAGGTGAATTGATCAACATGGTTAGAATTATTCTCTATATAAATTCTGAAATGATTATATATTTATTTGAAATATTAATATCTTTGGCCTGTAGTGCAAAGATGACCTATTGTTGAATATCTTTGGCCCGTAGTGCAAAGATGACCTGTTGTTGAATATCCTTGGCCTGTAGTACAAAAATGACCTATTGTTAAATATCTTTGGCCCGTAGTGCAAAGATGACCTGTTGTTGAATATCTTTGGCCTGTAGTGCAAAGATGAACTGTTGATGAATATCTTTGGGCCGTAGTGCAAAGATGAATTTATTAGTATGATTATGAACATGAATTGTGATTTGGTATAACCATGATCTTTGATGTTTCAGGTGAAGACAGTTGATGAAAATTATCTTCGTCTTAGGTGCGAAGAGGAATTTAGAACCACAATTATAATTATGAGTTATTCACATGATTGTGGACAAGAACTATTGATTGATGTTACAGGGATAAAATATTGTTGGTGGACTTTTAACATGGAGAAGATAATAGACTTTATGGTCTATTTGACTCTTCTAATGGATTGCTCGTTCCGCTGCAACTATGGTTAAAAAGTTTTATCATCTACCATATGTTCTAAATCTCTGATTTATTACTGACGAAGGCTATTGATAATTTAATTATCTTTAATCATGATATTCTTTACTGGGCTATTTGTGCTCACCTTTTTGCTTCACAATTCTTTTCAGGTAATAAGAGTGTAGCTGGGTCGAGCGGGGGTAACATGGGAATAGAACGGTGGTCTATAGCTGTTGAGGTTTCTCTAAAACAGTATGAAACTAATTTTATTGAGAATTTTAGATAAATGTGTCGTATTTTAGACGTCATTTAACCGTTAATTTTGGTGAACCGAATAGGGTGAGGTGAACCTAAAACAGTATGAAACTAATTTTATTGAGAATTTTAGATAAATGTGTTGTATTTTAGACGTCATTTAACCGTTAATTTTGGTGAACCGAATAGGGTGAGGTGAACCTAACTTTGGAAAGGTGTTTCGCCACTATCATACAAGATGTCTAATGACATACGACTTCATGTTATCATAAGACAAGGTTGTGCACATCCATTTACTGAGTATATCTACGAGCACTACCTATATAATCTTGGAGTTTGGTTGAAATATAATTCTCAATTGGAGATAATGGTGATAATTATATGTCAAGAGAAGACTCACCATTGGAAAGAACATGATAGTAATCTTCTCATTTTTCATTGGGGTCTATTGGGCCAACCAAGGATAATTCTCGAGTCATATGATATCTATTATAACTTAGATGCATGGCCTCTCATGTACGAAGCTTTCCTTGAGCATTTTCCAAAGATTTTAATTTCAAAAACAGTTATTGATTGTACTTTTATGTAAGGTATCAATGTGATGTGCTATCCAGGTAAAGGGATGAGAGTCACAGTTGGTATCTATTTGTATTAAAACTCACAACATGTGTGTTGTCGTATTTTGCACGACAATTGTGACAACCCCAAAATAGGTCCATTCCACCCAACCCATTCTGAGTCGTCAAATACATGGTACAGAAAATAACTACAACTTTATTACAACAATTGTCGTGCAAAATACAACAACACATATGCTGTGAGTTTGGATACAAATATATACCAAATGTGACTCATGTTCCAACCGTGGACATCACCTCACAATAACACCTTACATAAAGGTATAGTCAAAAACTGTTTTAGAAATTAGAATCTTTGGGAAGTGCTCAAGGAAACCTTCGTACATGGGAGGCCACGCATCTAGGTTATGATAGATATCATATGGCCACAGAATTATCCTTGGTTGACCCAATAAACCCCAAAGAAAAACGAGAAGATTACTATCATATTCTTCCCAATGGTGAGTCTTCTCTTGACTTATCATTATCTCCACTGTCTCTAATGGAGAATTATACTTCAAACAAACACCAAGATTATATAGGTAGTGCCCATAGATATACTCAGCAAGTGGATGAGCACAACCCTGTCTTATGATGACACGAGGTTGTATGTCATTAGACATCTTGTATGATAGTGACAAAACACCCTTCCAACGTTGGGTTCGCCTCACCCTATTTTCTTCACCAAATATAACTACTAAATGATGACCACCGTTCCATTCCCTTGTTACCCCCGCTCGACCCAGCTACACTCTTATTACCTGAAAGGAATTGTGAAGCAAAAGGGTGAGCACAACTAGCTCAGTAAAGAATATCATGACTAAAGATAATTAAATTATCAATAGCCTTCATCAATAATAAATCAGAGATTTAGAACATATGGTAAATGATAAAAATTTTAACCATAGTTGCAGCGGAACGAGCAATCCATTAGAAGAGTCAAATAGACTATAAAGTCTATTATCTTCTCCATGTTAAAAATTCACCAACAATGTTTTATCCATGTAACATCACTCAACAGTTCCTTTCCACAATCATATGAATAACTCATAATCATAATTGTGACTATAAATTTTTCTTCGCACCCAGGACGAAGAATATTTTCATCACCTGTCTTTACCTGAAACATCAAAGATCATGGTTATACCAAATCACAATTCCTGTTTATAATCATACTAACAAATCCATCTTTGCACTACGGGCCAAAGATATTCATCAACAAACCATCTTTGCACTACGGGCCAAAGATATTCAACAACAGTTCATCTTTGCACTACAGGCCAAAGATATTCATCAACAGGCCATCTTTGCACTACATGCCAAAGATATTCATCAACAATTCATATTTGCACTACAGGCCAAATATATTCATATCTCAAAGAAATATATAATCATTTCAGAATTTATATAAACAATAATTATAACCATGTTGATCAATTCACCTTTGCACTTAAGCTTAAGATATTCAATTATAAATTCAATGGTCATGATCATACCAGTCACAATTCAACTTTGCACTACAGGCCAAAGAGAACCCTAGTCATGATCATACCAATAATCTACCCATCTTTACACTCCAGTGAAAGAGAATTTCAACATCAGGGTTATAAAAATGTTATATATGATGATAAAAATAATATGATCAACATATAGTTTTAATCTCAAGAGTAATATTCGTAACTCATGAATAGTAACCCCGACACAAAAGATAGAAATTCTACAATAAAATTCATACCAATATTTCGGTATAATGATATTGAAAGAATAACATTATTTAAATTTATAAACAATTTATTTTAATTGTTTACACTTTACTAATTAATGCATTTAATCATCATAAAATGCCAACTCTTCTAATTTCATCATCAATAACCAAAACCCTCATCAAAAATCTGCATATACCTCATATAGGATTCTCAAGCCATAAAATCCTATTTTCCAATTTTCTTTCTTCATAAAACATATTTAATTCATTTACTCATAACTAGACTATTTTCATAAAAAATACCAAATCAGTTCCAAAAATATTTCTTTTCTAGGATTTAGCATAATATAGTCCCATAGTGAACATATATTTTTCTCAGAATTTTTAAAAGTCATTTACTATTTTTCATATGGCCAAAATAGCCGAATATTTAGACATTTATCAAAAATTGTACTTTTGTCTAAAAATTTTGAAATTTACAGAGTATACTTCTATCATATACATGTACTCCCAATAAAAATTTCATCAATTTTGGAGTTAACCACAAGGAATTATAAGCGGTTACTTTTAAAATAGTCTTTTCTCATAAAATTCATAACTCTCAATCTATACATCCAAAAATCACCATTTTTGGACACAATCAAGAAAACTCATCAAAATATCATTTCAAATTTTTCTAGAATTTTTGAAGATCAGAAAAATTACGAAACTGAAAATCATAACAACCCTTAAAATCTCTTAATATCCCTTACTATCCCTTACCTCAAAAGAGCAGTACTTCTGACTGGATATCGGATATGATGCTGAAGGAAACTTGCACTGATGAATAGTAACTCACCAAGTATCTAAAAACTCACAAAATATGCTTCATAATATAGAGAGAGAAAGAGAGAAAGCTTATGTTTCTGGTGTGATTTTTCAATTCTAACTTAGCCCTCTATTTATAGGAAAATTTTGGTAGGTTTGACCTGCAACCTGATGGCTTTACCTGCTACTATTCCCACCCACCACATTTGAAATATAATTCAGCACATTTTTTCACCAACCACAAGTGGGGCCCACTAATTCTAGAATTTTCCACCAAAATGATTAACTCCGAAAATTCAATAATTTCTGAACCAGTCATCTCGTAAAATTCATAATAAATCATACGTTCATTTTTAACGGTTCAAAATTTGTGTGCATATACTCAACTTATATATGTATAACATATCCAAAAATTACCACGATCCAACGGTCGGATTAAAAATTATAACCCCCGCAAAATATCTCAAAAATCCTGATTTTTAATACCTCCATTCCGACAAAAATACTGATAAAAACCTCAACATTAACTCCTTCATTTTTAACCACAAAAATATATCCCTCATTTATATCCACATAAAATAAATATTTCCTTATCATATGAATCAATAATTAATTATTCACAAATAATATTACAGAATCACATTTATGACAACCAGGCCGTTCCCAGGAAAGAGGGGGCTTTCCAATAAGGATTTCTCCTTACTGGCGCGCAATTAGATGACCAAACCTCTCCTTAGACAGAACTTTCTAGACATTGCCAATAATGCTATCTAATAATACTATTCAAATAATATGAATTATTGATCTGATAATGGGAAATACTGTGCAGCAATAATTATTGAACAACAATAATATAAAATTTTAACGTAGCAATTATTGAATCAATAAATAAAATATTGAACAGTAATTACTGTAACAATTATTGAGTAGTGCCTTCTTACGTAAGAATCAATAATTTCAAAAATACTATGCAATACCGTGTGCTACTGTGCAATAACGCGTATTACTGTATTTTAACCACCGGGTATTTCAACAGTGTTAACGGTAACAACTACGCCGTTATTTGTAAAAACTCAAATTTGTCATTTTCTTCATCCGACAGTTATTCGTTATGGGGCCCACAAATAGCTGTGCCGTCGTACGAATATTCCCCGAAAGAAAGAATATTCCACGACCAAACGAATATTCCCCGACAACAATGATTATTTTATAACCACTTGCTTATTTTGAAAAAAATTCACATTTCACCCATAACTTTAAACTTTTATCAATTTAACCATTTACTGAATAGTAATTATAAGAAAAATTGAATACTTTTATTTCATAAAATTCGGGGTCTTACAATCTCCCCTCCTTATGAAATTTCGTCCCCGAAATTTACGTACCTGATATTTCAAAGAGTTGAGAATACCTTGTTTTCATTTCAGATTCCATCTTCCCTGTCATCATAATTTCTCCATTGTTCATCTCCTGTATTTCAAATATCATTCTAGAATACAGCTTCAAAACAAGGGTTAATTGAACAAATTAACATATCACATAATATCCCGATATTATGACTGACCAACAAATAAGCTTAGGTAGGACACACTAGCGAAGGATTTACTCATCTCTCCCCTCCTAGTTATATTCCCCGATCTCCGCCAGAGATCATATCCCTAAGCTCTGATACCACCTGTGACAACCCCAAAATAGGTCCATTCCACCCAACCCATTCTGAGTCGTCAAATACATGGTACAGAAAACAACTACAACTTTATTACAACAATTGTCGTGCAAAATACAACAACACATATGCTGTGAGTTTGGATACAAATATATACCAAATGTGACTCATGTTCTAACCGTGGACATCACCTCACAATAACACCTTACATAAAGGTATAGTCAAAAACTGTTTTAGAAATTAGAATCTTTGGGAAGTGCTCAAGGAAACCTTCGTACATGGGAGGCCACGCATCTAGGTTATGATAGATATCATATGGCCACAGAATTATCCTTGGTTGACCCAATAGACCCCAAAGAAAAACGAGAAGATTACTATCATATTCTTCCCAATGGTGAGTCTTCTCTTGACTTATCATTATCTCCACTGTCTCTAATTGAGAATTATACTTCAAACAAACACCAAGATTATATAGGTAGTGCCCATAGATATACTCAGCAAGTGGATGAGCACAACCCTGTCTTATGATGACACGAGGTTGTATGTCATTAGACATCTTGTATGATAGTGACAAAACACCCTTCCAACGTTGGGTTCGCCTCACCCTATTTTCTTCACCAAATATAACTACTAAATGATGACCACCGTTCCATTCCCTTGTTACCCCCGCTCGACCCAGCTACACTCTTATTACCTGAAAGGAATTGTGAAGCAAAAGGGTGAGCACAACTAGCTCAGTAAAGAATATCATGACTAAAGATAATTAAATTATCAATAGCCTTCATCAATAATAAATCAGAGATTTAGAACATATGGTAAATGATAAAAATTTCAACCATAGTTGCAGCGGAACGAGCAATCCATTAGAAGAGTCAAATAGACTATAAAGTCTATTATCTTCTCCATGTTAAAAATTCACCAACAATGTTTTATCCACGTAACATCACTCAACAGTTCCTTTCCACAATCATATGAATAACTCATAATCATAATTGTGACTTTAAATTTTTCTTCGCACCCAGGACGAAGAATATTTTCATCACCTGTCTTTACCTGAAACATCAAAGATCATGGTTATACCAAATCACAATTCCTGTTTATAATCATACTAACAAATCCATCTTTGCACTACGGGCTAAAGATATTCATCAACAAACCATCTTTGCACTACGGGCCAAAGATATTCATCAACAAACCATCTTTGCACTACGGGCCAAAGATATTCAACAACAGTTCATCTTTGCACTACAGGCCAAAGATATTCATCAACAGGCCATCTTTGCACTACATGCCAAAGATATTCATCAACAATTCATATTTGCACTACAGGCCAAATATATTCATATCTCAAAGAAATATATAATCATTTCAGAATTTATATAAACAATAATTATAACCATGTTGATCAATTCACCTTTGCACTTAAGCTTAAGATATTCAATTATAAATTCAATGGTCATGATCATACCAGTCACAATTCAACTTTGCACTACAGGCCAAAGAGAACCCTAGTCATGATCATACCAATAATCTACCCATCTTTACACTTCAGTGAAAGAGAATTTCAACATCAGGGTTATAAAAATGTTATATATGATGATAAAAATAATATGATCAACATATAGTTTTAATCTCAAGAGTAATATTCGTAACTCATGAATAGTAACCCCGACACAAAAGATAGAAATTCTACAATAAAATTCATACCAATATTTCGGTATAATGATATTGAAAGAATAACATTATTTAAATTTATAAACAATTTATTTTAATTGTTTACACTTTACTAATTAATGCATTTAATCATCATAAAATGCCAACTCTTCTAATTTCATCATCAATAACCAAAACCCTCATCAAAAATCTGCATATACCTCATATAGGATTCTCAAGCCATAAAATCCTATTTTCCAATTTTCTTTCTTCATAAAACATATTTAATTCATTTACTCATAACTAGACTATTTTCATGAAAAATACCAAATCAGTTCCAAAAATATTTCTTTTCTGGGATTTAGCATAATATAGTCCCATAGTGAACATATATTTTTCTCAGAATTTTTAAAAGTCATTTACTATTTTTCATATGGCCAAAATAGCCGAATATTTAGACATTTATCAAAAATTGTACTTTTGTCTAAAAATTCTGAAATTTACAGAGTATACTTCTATCATATACATGTACTCCCAATAAAAATTTCATCAATTTTGGAGTTAACCACAAGGAATTATAAGCGGTTACTTTTAAAATAGTCTTTTCTCACAAAATTCATAACTCTCAATCTATACATCCAAAAATCACCATTTTTGGACACAATCAAGAAAATTCATCAAAATATCATTTCAAATTTTTCTAGAATTTTTGAAGATCAGAAAAATTACGAAACTGAAAATCATAACAACCCTTAAAATCTCTTAATATCCCTTACTATCCCTTACCTCAAAAGAGCAGTACTTCTGACTGGATATCGGATATGATGCTGAAGGAAACTTGCACTGATGAATAGTAACTCACCAAGTATCTTAAAACTCACAAAATATGCTTCATAATATAGAGAGAGAAAGAGAGAAATCTTATGTTTCTGGTGTGTTTTTTCAATTCTAACTTAGCCCTCTATTTATAGGAAAATTTTGGTAGGTTTGACCTGCAACCTGATGGCTTTACCTGCTACTATTCCCACCCACCACATTTGAAATATAATTCAGCACATTTTTTCACCAACCACAAGTGGGGCCCACTAATTCTAGAATTTTCCACCAAAATGATTAACTCCGAAAATTCAACAATTTCTGAACCAGTCATCTCGTAAAATTCATAATAAATCATACGTTTATTTTTAACGGTTCAAAATTTGTGTGCATATACTCAACTTATATATGTATAACATATCCAAAAATTACCACGATCCAACGGTCGGATTAAAAATTATCACCCCCGCAAAATATCTCAAAAATCCTGATTTTTAATACCTCCATTCCGACAAAAATACTGATAAAAACCTCAACATTAACTCCTTCAATTTTAACCACAAAAATATATCCCTCATTTATATCCACATAAAATAAATATTTCCTTATCATATGAATCAATAATTAATTATTCACAAATAATATTACAGAATCACATTTATGACAACCAGGTCGTTCCCAGGAAAGAGGGGGCTTTCCAATAAGGATTTCTCCTTACTGGCGCGCAATTAGATGACCAAACCTCTCCTTAGATAGAACTTTCTAGACATTGCCAATAATGCTATCTAATAATACTATTCAAATAATATGAATTATTGATCTGATAATGGGAAATACTGTGCAGCAACAATTATTGAACAACAATAATATAAAATTTCAACGTAGCAATTATTGAATCAATAAATAAAATATTGAACAGTAATTACTGTAACAATTATTGAGTAGTGCCTTCTTACGTAAGAATCAATAATTTCAAAAATACTATGCAATACCGTGTGCTACTGTGCAATAACGCGTATTACTGTATTTTAACCACCGGGTATTTCAACAGTGTTAACGGTAACAACTACGCCGTTATTTGTAAAAACTCAAATTTGTCGTTTTCTTCATCCGACAGTTATTCGTTATGGGGCCCACAAATAGCTGTGCCGTCGTACGAATATTTCCCGAAAGAAAGAATATTCCACGACCAAACGAATATTCCCCGACAACAATGATTATTTTATAACCACTTGCTTATTTTGAAAAAAATTCACATTTCACCCATAACTTTAAACTTTTATCAATTTAACCATTTACTGAATAGTAATTATAAGAAAAATTGAATACTTTTATTTCATAAAATTCGGGGTCTTACAACAATTGTAATAATGAAGTTTAAAGTTATTTTCTATACCATGTATTTGGAGACTCAGAATGGGTTGGGTGGATTGGACCTATTTTTGGGGCGTTACAACATGTGTTTTAGTTGTGACTATTGTATACCCCAAGGGCGACTATTTACGATATTAGGAGCGTAATATACTTGAGTCATTTGACTGACTAACACGAATATGTTATCAGATCTTAGTACGGACTTGATATCTACGATTGTGATTCTATTATGACCAACTTTAACACCCTTTTCAGTCTCAAACCAGCTGCACTTAAATGTTACTACCTTTTTACCCCTTGATAATTGAGCAGAATCACATCATGTAAACGACTATAGTAATTGGACTCATAATCTTGGTAACAGCTTCCCAACACCATAATACCAGAATTGACTGATGTGAGTTCATTCAAGTCATCGACCCTAAATTTGTACTCATTCACGATGCAGCCGGGAAAAGAACTAACAACTTTGTAAGGTCCTCGGATGACATCTATAAAATGCTTATAAATGTTCACTTCTTCAACCCTTTTTTTAAACCACTGTTAGAAGCATACGTTTTCTCTTCTAATGAACTGAAAAAATATTAAAATGACTTTAACATATAGATGACTACATTTATAAATTATGTTAGATGCGATAAATAATTACATACATGATGTATGATGATACTTCGAGCATATTTAGAAGAAGGTATGTAGATACAATCTTCAAATCTTTGTCGCTTAAGTAAGTCATCGTTTCATGACCAAATGGCTTAGCCGGATATGTGAATACAACCAATTCATCATCAACATGAGCTTGGGGACCGATGACCTCATTCCTACTTAAATGGTTGTATTTCGTTGAGATAACATCGTCAAAATACAATGAGCAAAAGTTGACAAGCTCTTCTTCCGTATAGCGTTTAGCAATAGAACCCTTTACATGATCAACTTTGTTCTTAATTTTTTGTTTTAATTGACGCATATACCTAAAGTACGTTTCGAAGATATATTATTTTATTATTAATATGAGCAACATAATGCAATTTTATGGTATATATTACCTCTTAAAAAAGATACATCCACCGATATTGTACCGGTCCTCCAAGATTGAGTTCATACGGTAGATGAATAGGTATGTGTTTCATCGAGTCAAAGAATCCTAGAGGGAATATCATTTCGAGCTTGCAAATGGTAAGAACAATATTGTTCTCCATCTGCTCCACATCATTGTACTTTATTACAGTTTAGTAAAGATCCCGAATGAAATTTGAAAATTCGGTCAATGCATCCATAACTTTTCTGGGTAACATCTCACGAAATGCAATTGGGATCAACTTCTGCATGAATACATGACAATCGTGGCTATTGAACCCATTAAATTACAATTACTCAACCTTACAGCATCGCGATATGTTTGACGCATATCTATCTGGGAGCTTCAACCCACTAACCCACTTGAACACCTCTTCAACTTGTTGCTTAGTAAGACAAAATAGAGCTTTAGGTTTCGTATTGTTAGGGCGAAGCCACAATTCTGGCCTTCTGTTCAATGCCTCCAAATCTTTTCGTGCATTGTCTTTGTCTTTGGTTTTACCACTTGTATCTAACACAATGTAAAACAAGTTCTCAAAAATATTCTTTTTTGTATGCATGACATCTATACAATGATGAACTGAAAGTGTGACCCAATACGACAACTCAAATCATATGGGCAAGTGTGTCCAATTATGAGTCTTCACGTACCCGAGTGCTCTCAATTTACTTTGCTCGTTCTCTAGCAAAGGAAAATTTAGATTGGTCAACCAGCCCAAGATCTCACTGCCCGACAGTCGACCAACAACCCCCTTATTTTCTGTCTTTCTGTTGAAATTTGTAGACATCTTTCTGTAATTGTGACCAAGAAGCAAGAATCTATGAACAGTTCCAAAGAAACTACATTTCCTCCCATGCTGCAACTGATTACCTTTCACATCCTCCATACACACTGGACATGACAACATTTCGTGAGTTGACCATCCACTAATCATCCCAAGAACCGGAAAGTTAGTGATAATCCATAACAAGACTGCCTTCATCACAAAATTATCGCAGATAGATTTATCATACGTCTGGACCCCTATTTCCCACAACATCTTTAGTTCATCTACTAACGACCTGAGGTACACGTTACAAATATGAATCCTTCATGCACATTGACGGTGGAAGATTATAAGCTATCATAATGACTAGCCAAACATAGTAAGGCTGACTAAAATTATTAAAAGGGCAAAATTCATCGTAGCCATGCTGAGCCTAACATTCCTGACTTCCTCCGCAAACTGTGGAAAATTTTCATCAAAACTCTTTCATTCATCTCCATTCGCTGGGTGAGTCAGCTGACCAGGCACGACATCCCTTGTTCCATGCCAACTCATATGCTGAGCCGTATGGGACGACATGAATAGCCGTTGAAGTCTCGGCGCAAGAGGAAAGTACCGTAAGATCTTCTTCGGCACATGTTTCTCCTTCTCCCCACGTTTTGTCACCTTGTAGCGAGGCAAGCTGCATATATCACACTGTCTCTTATCTATGTCTGCCCCATAGTATAACATGCAATCCTGCTCATAAGCATCAATTTTCTGATACCCCATTTTTAACCCATTGGCCTTCTTCTTCACTTCATAATAATTCGCGGGAAGAGTATGATCCTTGGGTAAGAATTGTCCAATTAAAGCAAGCAAATCGTTGAAACATCTCTCACTACAGCTGAGTTACTGCAAAAAGCTTGATGTGCTTAACATTTCCTGGATACAACGAGACCCCCGATTCAGATAGCAACTTGTAAAAGGCAGCATCTATATTATTTGGCACTTGCTGAGCACTGCTTAAAGAATGCTCATTTTTAGCCCCGTTAATATTGGTAGGGCCATAAGCATCGACCAACATCTCTACGGCATCATAGTTCTCGACGTATGAATCCCGTTGAATTGGTTGTTCTACAGTATTGTCGATCACTTCTCTCAACTCAGTTGATTCCCCGTGATGAGTCCATAAGAAGTACCCATCCACAAAGCCATGGAAAAATAAGTCAAATTTAATCTTATCGACTTTATTCCAGATCAGGTTTTTACACTTGACACACGAGCATCACATCTTTCCGTTCGAATCATCATCATGTTCTATTGCTTTGTTCAAGAAATTAGACACCCCATCACGATAAGCTGAGACTAATCCCCTCCCATCACCGGGTATCCTATGGTATATCCAACTCCGGTCGGCTAACATCTTTAACTACACAGAAAACGCATTCAGTACAGGGATATTCATGCATGAATTAGATTTACCTAGTATCTTCACTCTACAGGATAAGGGTAAGGCTTCTATCTCGTTCTTGGATGCGTTTCGTTACTAGTGCCAACACGTTTAGTACGTTTCATGAGTTTCAAGAAAATTTCGGCAGCACCTCCCCATGGTCTCCAAGCATACGAAATAGACTAGATAGTTTAATCTAAGTATGCACTCGAAGAACATGAATAATTCTGATAGAAATTCTGTCGGAAATTCTGTCAGAAATAACAAATATATCAAAATTAAAGGCAATCAGTGGCAAGATTAACAAGACATACATAAAATCAATGACAAAATCAATTAAACCAACAAACAATTGAGTAAATTAACATATCTCAATATATATACACAAACAGAACCCTAATATAAATGTTATGAAGTTCCAAAAAATAATTATATGCAGTCTTAAATTAAATGATGTTCATCCGAATTTTAGTAATTTCAGCATATTTATCCCAATTTCAGTAAAATATATTTCCAAATTCCACAACAGCAGCAAGTCCAACCGTATGCCCAATTTCAGCAGAATGACCAAGTCAAAAAAAAATCACTCGGATAACAATATCAACAAGTCAAAACAGTAAACAAATATTAGCAATTCAATAATCTCAAATTCTCAAATGAGTCCTAATTTCAGCAACAACACATACATTATCCAAATTTTAGTTGAAATTATCACATTAAAACCAATATATATTAACCCTAAAAATTAAAATTGGGAATTTCAGTACCTTGAGAGTTCACCGGAATTATAGTAGGATTAAGGAGGAGGAGGAGCCGCCGGAATCGCAAGAGGAGAAAGGAGGAGCCGCCGGAATCGCAAGAGGAGAAAGGAGGAGCCGTCGCACTGGAGCCACGACAAGGGGATGGGTGAGACCAGTCGGGAGGGGGGTGGTGGGGGGAGATGAGAGAGATGGGTGTTGACAGCTGTGAGGAGAAAGAGTTAAAGAGTGAAAACTGTGAGAAGAGAGATAGAGGGAAATGAAAACTGATGAAGTGACTAAAGAAGACGAAACTAATTGGGTTTATTAGTTACTTCCGACGGAATTTTCGTCGGACTTAAGTCACTCAAAATTACCTTAATTTTGACGGAAATTCCCTCGACCATAACTATCATTCCGTTGAAGTCAGGGTTCGCGCTAACGGGAAACTTGGCGCCAAAGAGGGCCTTGTACTACTGATGGAATTCCGTTAGGATTAAATTATTTTTCGAGAAACCTATCTTCGATGGAATATTCCGTCGTAAAAATATTATTTTCGACGAAATTTAGTTCGTCAAAATTAATTCCGTCGAACTTAATCCTTTTCCTTGTAGTGTGTTACACAACCTCAAATTAAATAAAAATTTACAGCGTCTTATATTTCTACATATTTTTCATCTATACGATTAAATTTTATTTAAAAATCAATATAAAATATTTTATAAAATTAGAGTATATATACCTCGGAGGATATTCTCCACGAGCCCTTATTTTTAAAATAAAATAATATTCAAACCATCTTTATAAGTTTAAATGTAAGAGGCAAAGGGTGTCGAAACACGTGCCGTGAGTCCTTATTAGTTTTTTTTAGTGCTGAAAGAAGTTTATCATATACAATAGGTTTTAAATGTAGAGAATTGTCCAAGAAATGACTACAAATATAAATTTAAAAAAATGATTACTAATAATATTTAATAAAAATTGGGAAGCTTTATAGTGCTTAAATAAATTTATTATGATTAGATATTTTTTTGTGTAAAATTTAAAACATTTATATCTAATTAATATATATATTATATAACATACACAAATATATATACAACAAATATGAAAATCCAATCAGATGTATTATAACGGAATTTCAACGCGTAGACACAACCCCAAGTAAGTTCCAGTTGACCCAATCCTTATACAGTAATACTAGCTGCTACTAATATACAAGGAAAAAAAGACAGAGATAATTATATAATATTAAAAAAATAAAATCAAATGAGTAATTAATTAATAAATCTTACTAGTATATAAAAATGAAATTACAAAGTAGACCCTCATCTCGATCAAGAGGAGGTAATTTTAGAAAGAAATAGAGTATATAATTAGGTTTTGAAGGGTATACTGCGTAAAGGTTTGAGAGGAACATTAATAATTTAAGTGGAATTGGGATTTATTTTTTAATTAATTGGGCATGAGTTGAACAAATTTTTCTCACTTTCTCTGTGATTCATTAATCTTCCTTTTCTCATTAAACTTCCAAATTCATAGACCCTAATCACGTACGTACGTTCCAATTAAATTCAAAGTATCTTATTTCGTTCCTCACTGTTTTCCTTCTAAAGGAAAAAAAAAAGAAGCTTTTATTTCTCGACTCAACTTTTTTCCTCATGCATGGAAATTAATTAATGAAAAAGACACCAAACTAATGTTAGTTAGGCTCAGGCTGCAGGCACCTCAATGAGTTTAAGTATTTAATAAATGCTTGTGCAGTTGTGCCAAAGGAAATTCATATTTTTTGCAAGTTAAAAAGCACAAAATCAACTTTATATTTTTGCAAATATATAAGACTATTTTGTGAAAAGAATTAAGAAAGAAAAAAAGAGTTAGTTGACTGATCAATTGAGAGTAGAGAAAACAATTACGACAGCCCGGAATGTAGAAGATGCATGCAGGATATATTCAAATTATTTAGAGCCAATCAAAACACTATGCATGTTAAATGGACCACTAGCTATGAGCCAAATACGTACACAACTCGTGAACTGGATCTGTTTTCTTCTCCAATGATATTTTAATAATTGGCCTAAAAACCATTCATTAAAATGTAGGCTCTCTAGTCACACACTGCAGACACAGCGAGCACATGAATTAAGCAGGATGCTTGTCCAGAACTTGGTGAGGAGGGGCCATATTCTAGAAGCTCATGGTACCAATAGACAGAAGTAGGGATATGTTTGTTTTTGAGATTTTTTTAAAGTTATTTTATAATCCTGATAAATAGTCTTAAATTTTAATTTAAAAATAAACAAGATATTTTAAATTAATAATTTAGATCTGGCACGTTTTTCGATATACTTTTGTCAATTATATTCTAGAAACACGATTCGTAAGCTTAGGAAAAAGACAAGTGACATTGATTGCGATTGATATATAGTGCATTTCAAATTGCGTACTATAACAACGGGAGTTCATACATGACGTGCCACTCTTTTTCACTCATGCTCAATCAACTGATATGTAGTAGTAGTAGTAGTACTAGTAGTATATAGCATTGCTCAATCATCTAAATATTTTATGAGGTGGTTGCAATCATGTAATTATCCAGTCTCACACCATCAATCGAAGATAGATTTGTTAAAATATAGTTATGGGTTAATTTTATTTTTAAAATATTGTATGATTTTATTTAAAAATTAAAATTATATTAACTATTTTTAATATGAGTTGTGTGAGTTAGAATCATATACTTATGGTTCAAATATAGGTCGACCTATATTTTAAATTTCAAACTTACTTTTATTATGATCCAATTAAATAAATTATAATTAGATATATCATGTATACATAATCAATAAACATTTTATTTTTTTTAGAGTAAGGGGTGGGGGGCGAGCAAAGCGAGGGGTATACATAATCAGTAAATATTATTTTTTTTTTGGGGGTGGGGTAGAGAGGGGTGAGAGGTGGGGGTAGGCGAGGTGCGGGGGTTATATATATAATTAGTAAATATTATTTTTTTGAATGGGGGATGAGAGTTGTATACATAATCATTGAAATTTATTTTTGGGGAGGGGGTGGGTGAGAGTGGGGTGTGTGTTAGAATAATAAGATCACACACGCACACAAACGATAGAGAATTAAGAAGAACACAAGAGATTTACGTGGTTCCCCAATTTGGGTACTCCACAGGCGGCGGCTAATTGTTTATTGATGATTCCTTGGTTACATAGGACTTTACAATAGTTAGTATATATACCTACCAATCCTATTCCAACCCTACTTCATATTATGGTCAATTACCCATAATACCCAATCCAATTAACAATCAGCCAACTGAGTTGCCGACGCAGCGCGGACCGCGTCGCGCCAAAGGCTTCCGCAGCGCGCTCCGCGCCACTTGCCCAGACACCTCCTGCCGAGGCAGCGCGCTCCGCGCGACCTGTCTACTATCACTAGCGCGCTCCGCGCCACTAAGCTCTGCACTAGCCCTTTTTCAGTGGCTTCTTTATTATGAGTCACAAGTTCCCAACAGGGTGAATACATAATTACTGAATATTATTTTTGGGTGTAGGGGTGGGGGTGGGGATGGGGAGTGGGGGATGGGGGTGTATATATAATCACTTAATATTATTTTTTTGAATAAAAAATTTATGAATTTGGGATGGAAAGAATTTTTGATTTGAATTTGGAATGAAATATATATAGGTCGAAAAATGGTTAACCGGTTTGGACCTATATTTCTTTTTAAAAATATGATTCCAAACCTTATCCGACTTAAATAAATAAAAATAGTTAACCGACCCATTTGGTTTCAGTTAATATGAGTTGACCTAATAGTTAACCAACTATATTGTCAAACCTAATCGAAGACGTTGATTTGGTTAGTGCATGTAAGTTTTTAACATTACAACTAATGGTACAAACAGTCATCGACCTTTTGAGTGGAACTGTAGATGTTGATTGGTGTCTGAATATCGGATTCGGTTAGTATGAAATTTATTTTTTGGTAAGTTGGTCAATTGATCAATAGAATACTGACACACATAAAATATCGTCTGAATGTCAGCACTCTATTAGTCAATTGACTAACTTAATCCAAAATAAACTTCATGCTAACCAATTTCCTAAATATCCAAGCTCGAGATCTAGATTAGCCAACTTGCACAAGTCAAACCTATGATAAACACCCATACACATGCAATATTATTTATTTAACTGCCATGTATTGCAATTACTCAAACATATAGCTATACCAATTGCAATGCTTTAAGCAAGCAATATTATTACACCAATAACTATATTTCACACCTCAATTACAGGCTGGTTAGAGTAAATGCACCCTTTGCTTGAACTAATTATATTTTGAACATGTTAACTCATAAATTACTGTTCATAAAGGTATCAACGTTTCTTACTCATTATATATTATTATTCGTTGAGAAATAGAGAATGATCACTACAGAAAAGCACAATTATTATCAGATTACTAAGTATTTAACCTACCTTATCAGTTTCATAGTTTCGTTACTCAACTCTCCTTGACCTTGGCACGCTAGGAAGGAGTGTTTAAATCATGAAACTGATAGACTCATATTAGCGTCAGAAAAAAAAGAGAATAAAATTTTGATAAAATGATATCAGAGTCTGAAAATATGGATGCATTGCAAGACTATACAAAATGCAATTTAATTTTAAATCTCTTCGTTGAAAGAAAAGAGTGATACTACTATCCTATAGTGAATGTCCAGATGAAGGGATGAAATAAATTTTTAATAACGGCAAGAGTTAAGAAAGGTATTACAAGCATATTAAAGGTTAATAGTATGCCAACGCTGGTACTTGGTGCGATGTACTTAAAATAATTATGTTTTTCTTCACGGTGCTTACAATTATCAGCATTTATCTTTCAGGATACAATGACAACGTGTGTTATATATAGTAGCACTACAAATAACACACAACGAACCAAAAAATAATACTCTTAACTCTCTCAAATATACTATGAATATTAATGAAGAAATGATGAGAATTGAATGTAATGAAATAACTGACTTCTTCTGACATTTATAAGATGATTAGTGACTCTTGAGAATGGACATGACCATTGGATTCTAAAATTTTAGCATGGTTGTTTAGAACGATTGAACGGGTGCGAAGTAAGGCCGGATAGAACGTGAAACGTAACGGCGCTTGACTTTTTGTTTCGCTTCTTTTTGCCTTGCTTCTCCAATGGATGACTTTCTGTTTCGCTTCTTTTTGCCTTGCTTCTCCAATGGAATTAAGCATTGTCCAGAAAGATAGATATATATATCACGTCGACAACGCCTGTGGTCATTAGGTCATCTCCCTTTCACAAAAGTACAGTGTTCCTTACAACCCAAAACCCAAGAGCAATCTTATTGTGTGTCTATATATATATATATATATATATATATATATATATATCAATTTAATGTTTATTTCATAGTCGATGTGGGACTCTCACTTCCCACAAACATTTATTTATTTTCTTTAATGAGTGATCTTTGAGAGTAAATTTCTCATTCATTACCCTCATTAATTTGAGCTTCCTAATATTTGATTTTCATCTACTCATGGAGTATGCACATTAATATGTGGATTCATCTCAAATGATTAATGGAATCTACTTAAATTCTAGTTTCAATACATACGTTTAAAATTTTATTTAAGCTCAAATTCTAACAAATTGCCCCGGCCCTTTTTCTATATATTTTAATTTTTACAATATGTGATACCAGAACAAACTAAATACTATGTGAATTTTCAAAACTTCTGGTAGATGTAATAGTTGGAAAAAAAATCAAAAATAAGTTTTAAATTTTTTTTAAATAAAACTATGATCATCTTTATTGTTTTATATGAAACAACAAATATATTTACCATGTATCTAAAGAGCGAATTTGTTACCTAGTGTTTGGTTGAATTAGCATGTTTTGAATATCCTCAATATCTTCTCTCCTATGACCTTATACTGAACCTGAAGTGTGATATCCATCTGAAAAAACCCTAACTATATATGTTTTCCTTAGGCTAAAAGAGAAAATATCAAATTTTGATATTTTCTTCTAATGGAATATATAGTACCAAAATACGTTTATGATCAATAATATATATAATAACATTGATCCTTACCCTCTCGTCCATATTAGGCTAGGAAGGGGATCCTAAGAGAATCCTCTTCTGACTCCAATACTTATCTAAATATTATTATCTAATAATAATATTCAAACTAAACATTAATTACAATTAATTTAACTAAATAACTATAACTGCACTTCAGTCCTGAAATTAATTAAATAAATATTTTACTAATAAACTATAGATATTTCTTTTATAAACGTACATAAATATTTCATAATCAATTAATATAATTCTGACACATTTAACCTAATTTCATAAGTTCATAATTTATCTCTATTTGATCATAAATTGATTTAACAATTGAATCAATCTTTTTAATAATAAATATTAAAAGACTCGGCTATGATTCTATGATCAATGATAAATTATTTTATAAAAAATCTTATAGATAATGTTCTTAATATTAAGTAAATACAATAATCAACATTCTGAGATATTATTTAACACGATGTAATCACACTCATTGGAACATCAAATTAATATATATAACAATATTAAGTCCGCTATTATTTTAAAATTAAGAAATTTTACAAATTAGTATTTATGTGAAAAATATTTTATAAATAAATATTATCAAATGATCCGTTTAATGCACACCGTTAATGCACTAATACTTTAATTAAAAGTCCAACTTTCATGGTCAATATAAATTATCACTGTTAAGGTACTACAACCTACAAAATAATATCTTCAAATCATCCTAGGTTTTAAATCATTATTTCTATATTTATATATTGCATATAATTTATATTTTCTATGCATATATAATATTTATTTGTACACATAAATCATAACATAATATATATATATATATATATATATATATATATATATATATATATATATATATATATATATATATATATATATATATATATATATATAAACAAAGTAAGCGATCATTTAATGAATGATAAATGATATACTCTTATTAATAAATCAATGTTCAACATAAATAAATAAATATGATTTTTATAGCAAAAATTTAACCGGGCAATATTTAGAATCAAGAAATTTAAAAAATATACACGTACATGATCGATATGCATAACATATATAGTTGTGTGGATGCAAATGTTTGTCCCTTAATTAGCAAGTATAGACATCATGATAATAAATTACTTCATTTATTTATATCAGCATCAAATAAAGTTAAAAGACAAGTACACGTCATCAATGCAATAAAAATGAATTATATATATATATATACACAGCGGATCAGGTTCGGACTCCCGGACCTGATCAAAAATAGACCCAATTTTTTTTTTTTTTGCATTTTTTTTAAATAACTAAAAAAAATATTTAATATTTTATGGAACTGAAATTTTTCTATAATACAATGTTTTGGGGGTGATTTGAATATATATACCAAAAAATGGTGGTACAGTCTGCACAGACTGTACATACATATTTTGTTATACGTACCCAAATCACACCCAAAATACTGTATTATGAAAAAAAATTCAATTCCATAAAATATTAAATATTTTTTTTAGTTTTAAAAAAAAAGTAAAAAAAAAAAAAAACAAGTCCGGACGGGATAAAATCCGGGCGTCCGGACTGGAATCGGACTATATATATATATATATATATATATAGAGTTCGGATCTTAAGTTCACCCTTTATTCAACTCACCCAAGCTCACCCCCCTTTAACGACGGACTCGGCGACGGTTCGGTCATACAACTGTCGTCTATACTTTTAGCGACGGACAATATATAATGTCGCTAAAAGTATAGACGATGGTTGTATGACCGAACCGTCGCCGGGTCCGTCGCTAAAGGGAGGTGAGCTGGTGAGTTGAATAAGGGATGAGCTTAAGATCCGGACAGTATATATATATATATATATATATATATATATATATATATATATATAGCTGCTAGAATTTGGAAACGAAAAGGAAAGCCAAAATTTTCTAGATTCCAGCGTTCACTATGGGTTTTGGAACATGCATTCCTCCCCCTTTCCTCTCCCTCGAGCTGAGTAAATAATCAAATTAGAACCAAAATGGCACGAACCGCGCCAATTAAAGCCGCATTAATGGTTTCGACGTATGTGGCGATTTTAGGTGGGTTGAATAACCAAATTTACGGTTCCGGTTTGATTACTAGCCAAAACCGCACGTATAAAATCGAAACCGCACCATGTGTGTGTATGTATGCATTATCTCTAGTAAATTCTAAAGTTACTTTTCACTTGAACATCCTCAGAGAAAACCCCAGTCTTGCATTGTCATTTTTTCACCAATTGAAAGAAGATGATTAGAGGTTATAGAGTCAAAAATTAAGCATTTGGGTTTTGGAATTTCGAATTTGTTTGATGCGTTATTAGAGGGGCTTATAGCTGAGGGGCCAAATTCGTTAGTTTGAGCACTTGATACATTGGTTAAGGTCGATGCTATAATAGTAATAGTCTAATAGATTATTTTTTAAATTAGGTATAGTTAGGATTATATTCTATAAGTCCTCCCTGCAATATATAAGATAGAATTTCATTCTATCTCCAGTATATATTTTTAATTTTTAGTGACCTAGATAAACCTTCTTACTTGTTATCGAATATATGGTCTCCGTTATTTTATGTAGCGTATGTTTTAGTTTTAAAGCATCATTTATTTATTATAAACTAAAACTATTTTACGTGTCTCACTGTTATATGATTTAATGGTGAATTTGACATATTTGGCAGAATGAACTTTAGTTCTATACTTGATATAATTCTCATTACTGACTCTGTCACTAAGTTAATTGTTCGATGTAAGTTCTAAGTTAAATTTTTCTGAAGGCTTAGAATTTTTTTTTTCAATTGATTTTGGAACCGAAACCGCACCAATTAAAACCGCACCGAACACTTTAAAATCGCAACGCACCAATCACAAGCGGTTTCATGTGCGATTTAAAATTTTTCAAACCGCACCTAAGCGATTTCGGGTGCGACTTGGACTTCAAATCGCACCATGCTTACCCCTACCTCTCCCTCTCCCTATCCCTCTTTTCTCATAATATAATATATGACTATTTAGATAATTTTATTTTTTAAAAAATTATTTATCGTTTTTAACTATAATTTTTTTATAATTATTCCTCATCGGAAAATATTATAGAAGGTATGAGATAAATATGGTAAGTATGAGAATTTAAAAGTATTATAAATAATTAATATTATATTTAATGTTATACAATTATTTTCTTAATTCTTGTGCACAACTCTAAAACGTCATATATATTAGATATATTAGGATAGGGAGGAGGAGTATATATCATCCGCTTACTTTGCTTTTGCTTTTACTTTTGCTTTGCACTTGAAGAGATCCGATTAACATAAAGTACTTAACTTCATGTTAAGTTGGCCAATTGACCAATACAATACTGACGCACAGAGAGAAATCACATTTCAACTGCATGTCGATATTGTATTGGTCAATTGACAAAAATTAACTTTATACTAACTACTCCTCACTTGAAGCATTTCTTTTCGTTATTACCACTGCATTTCCCAGTACGTACCCTATTAATAGCTCCATGCACATTGTAAGATCCCAAATTTTATGAATAAAGATTTAATTTTCTCGAAATATTTTTTTAGATATTATGGTGTGGATTTGATATAATGTTATAGTTGTGGGTAATATTTATAAATTTTACAAAGTATGCAAGTTGTTATAAAATATCCGTTTGGTCGTGGAATATTCTTTTTATCGAAAAATATCCGTACAATGGCACAATCATTGGTGGACCCCACAACGGAAGTATTGTCGTAGTGAAAAAACGACAGAATTATCATTTTATAAAAATAACGGCGAAAGTGTTACCGTTAAAATTGTTAAACTACTCGGTAGTAAAAGTACAGTAATATGCATGGTTGCATATTAGCACACGGTTTTAATTATTGATGCTTACGTGATAAGTTACTCAGTTATACTCAATTATTGCTACAGTAATTGTTGCATCATATCTCTCATATTATTGATTCAATTATTGTCACAGTATCATCTGCATAATATGTTATATTATTAAATCAATAATTGAGACGACAAAGTTATTCATGTTATTATTTATAATATTGACAATGTCTAGAAAGTTCTGTCAAGGAGAGGTTTGGTCACCTAATTGCGCGCCAATAAAGAGAAATCCTTATCGGAAAGTCCCCTATTTCCTGGGAACAACTTGGTTGTTAAATATTGTGAGTTATAATATTAATGATGAATAAGTTCGTGTTGATTAAAGCTGAAATTGATAGTTCTATTGTGTAGAAATTATTAGTGTTAGTAGAAATCGATATTTATTTCGATATTAATTGATGTCTGGAAGTTATATTGATCAATCGGGTAATTCACCTAATAAATGAGCAATTAAATGCTATTAATTCACATGCTTATAATTATGTGTTCACATGTGTATACTATTAATTCACATTCTTGTACTATTAAGGGAGGTGGTGCAAGATTGATAATACTTGCATGACTAAATTAGAAATGGAGGTATAGTTGAAGGTACTATACTATAATTAATTTTTTTCACATATTTAGAACTATTGAGTCACATGATTTACTATTGATTCACATTATTTACTATTAGGGGAGGTGGTGCAAGTTTGATAATACTTGCAGGATTAAATTAAAAAAAAAGAAAAAAGAGGAAGGTAATATACTGTAATATTTCGAGCCCCAAAATGTGCAATTATTGAAACTATATTTTCCTATAAATAGAAGCTCATTCTTCCTTCATTTCTCATCAATTCACTAAAACTATAGAGAAATTATTGTGACGCCCCCAAAATAGGTATACATCACCCATCTTGAGTTGCCAAATACATGGTATAAAATACAAATACAATCTTAAATATACAACATGAGCTGTGAGTTTTAATACAAATATTGTCTTCTAGACAGTATTCAAACTCAAAATAAGTCCTCAATATATTTATTGTCACACTATTAACAGAATAGTGAGGACTACTAATGCTATCATCTGGACCATCACTCCTTTCCCCTACTCGTCCCAGCTATATTCTCATTTCCTGAAAAGAACAGTGAAAGAAAAGGTGAGCTCAACTAGCCCAGTAAGAAATATTATGACTAAGATAATGCATAATAAATTATCGGTAAAAAATACTTTTTGACCACTGTGGTTATAGTGTTTTAAGCAATTAGCCACTGTGCTTTTAAAATATTCAATTAGCCCACTGTGTTTTTTAAAAATATTCAACCAGGCCATTCCGTCCATTTTTGTAGACGGACGTTAACAAATCTACTCTTATTTCCTACGTGGCTTTTCTTTAAAAAATAAACAATTACGTGGTATATCTTATGTGGCAACAAAATAATTTTTTAATGATTTTTTTTATAATATGTATAATATGAATAAAATTTAACCATTTTTATTTATATTTATAATATGTATAATCTTTATTAATATTTATAAATGTTCCATCGTCTCCATCAATGTTTAGGTAGAGATTATACATGTTCCACCCCATCGTCTCCATTAATCTTGTTTGTCTCCATCTTGTTCGGTAATAGAGTCTCATCCGCCCCATCGTCTCCATCCTCTACTGTTCGTATGGCCTTTAATCTCAACAGATCCAATCGTATGGCCTTTAATCTCAACAGATCCGTTCGGTAACGATCGTGAATCCTCTCATGTTCAAAAATTATGGGTTGTTCTGGCCGGGTTCTGGCCGAATTTTATGGCTTTAGGTAGGCGACTGAGGCAGTGATTGAGGTAAAGAAGACTGAGGCAGTGATTGAGGCAGTGGTGTAACGACCCCAAAATAGATCCATTCCATCCAACCTATTCTGAGTCGCCAAATACATGGTACAGAAAATAACTATAACTTTATTACAACAATTGTCGTGCAAAATACAACAACACATATGATGTGAGTTTGGATACAAATATATACCAAATGTGACTCATGTTCCAACCGTGGACATCACCTCACAATGACACCTTACATAAAGGTATAGTCAAAAACTGTTTTAGAAACTAGAATCTTTGCGAAGTGCTCAAGGAAACCTTCGTACATGGGAGACCACGCGTCTAGGTTATGATAGATATCATATGGCCACAGAATTATCCTTGGTTGACCCAATAGACCCCAAAAAAAACGAGAAGATTACTATCATATTCTTCCCAATGGTGAGTCTTCTCTTGACTTATCATTATCTCCACTGTCTCTAATTTAGAATTATACTTCAAACAAACACCAAGATTATATAGGTAGTGCTCGTAGATATACTCAGCAAGTGGATGAGCACAACTCTGTCTTATGATGACACGAGGTTGTGTGTCATTAGACATCTTGTATGATAGTGACAAAACACCCTTCCAACGTTGGGTTCGCCTCACCCTATTTTCTTCACCAAATATAACTACTAAATGATGACCACCGTTCTATTCCCTTGTTACCCCCGCTCGACCCAGCTACACTCTTATTACCTGAAAGGAATTGTGAAGCAAAAGGGTGAGCACAACTAGCTCAGTAAAGAATATCATGACTAAAGATAATTCAATTATCAATAGCCTTCATCAACAATAAATCAGAGATTTAGAACATATGGTAAATGATAAAAATTTCAACCATAGTTGCAGCGGAACGAGCAATCCATTAGAAGAGTCAAATAGACTATAAAGTCTATTATCTTCTCCATGTTAAAAATCCACCAACAATATTTTATCCATGTAACATCACTCAACAGTTCCTTTCCACAATCATATGAATAACTCATAATCATAATTGTGACTATAAATTTTTCTTCGCACCCAGGACGAAGAATATTTTCATCACCTGTCTTTACCTGAAACATCAAAGATCATGGTTATACCAAATCACAATTCCTGTTTATAATCATACTAACAAATCCATCTTTGCACTACGGGCCAAAGATATTCATCAACAAACCATCTTTGCACTACGGGCCAAAGATATTCATCAACAAACCATCTTTGCACTACGGGCCAAAGATATTCAACAACAGTTCATCTTTGCACTACAGGCCAAAGATATTCATCAACAGGCCATCTTTGCACTACATGCCAAAGATATTCATCAACAATTCATATTTGCACTACAGGCCAAATATATTCATATCTCAAAGAAATATATAATCATTTCAGAATTTATATAAACAATAATTATAACCATGTTGATCAATTCACCTTTGCACTTAAGCTTAAGATATTCAATTATAAATTCAATGGTCATGATCATACCAGTCACAATTCAACTTTGCACTACAGGCCAAAGAGAACCCTAGTCATGATCATACCAATAATCTATCCATCTTTACACTCCAGTGAAAGAGAATTTCAACATCAGGGTTATAAAAATGTTATATATGATGATAAAAATAATATGATCAACATATAGTTTTAATCTCAAGAGTAATATTCGTAACTCATGAATAGTAACTCCGACACAAAAGATAGAAATTCTACAATAAAATTCATACCAATATTTCGGTATAATGATATTGAAAGAATAATATTTTTTAAGCTTATAAACAATTTATTTTAAATTGTTTACACTTTACTAAATAATGCATTTAATCATTCTAAAATACCAAACTCATAAGATTTTATCACCAATAATCAAAACCCTCATCAAAAATCTGCATATACCTCATATAGGATTCTCAAGCCATAAAATCCTATTTTCCAATTTTCTTACTTCGCATAACATATTTAATTCATTTACTCATAACTAGTCTATTTTCATGAAAAATACCAAATCAGTTCCAAAAATATTTCTTTTCTGGGATTTAGCATAATATAGTCCCATAGTGAACATATATTTTTCTCAGAATTTTTAAAAGTCATTTACTATTTTTCATATGGCCAAAACAGCCGAATATTTAGACATTTATCAAAAATTGTACTTTTGTACAAAAATTCTGAAATTCACAGAGTATACTTCTATCATATACATGTACTCCCAATAAAAATTTTATCAATTTTGGAGTTAACCACAAGGAATTATAAGCTGTTATTTTAAAATAGTCTTTTCTCATAAAATTCATAATTCTCAATCTATACATCCAAAAATCACCATTTTTGGACACAATCAAGAAAACTCATCAAAATATCATTTCAAATTTTTTCAAAATTTTTGAAGTTCAGAAAAATTACGAAACTGAAAATCATAACAACCCTTAAAATCTCTTACTATCCCTTACAATCCCTTACCTCAAAAGAGCAGTACTTCTGATCGGTATGCAAAGCTGAAGGAAACTTGCACTGAATAGCAACTCTCAAAGTATCTAAATACTCACAAAATATGCTTCATAATATAGAGAGAGAAAGAGAGAAATCTTATGTTTTTGGTGTGATTTTCAATTCTAACTTAGCCCTCTATTTATAGGAAAATTTTGGTAGGTTTGACCTGCAACCTGATGGCTTTACCTGCTACTATTCCCACCCACCACATTTGAAATATAATTCAGCACATTTCTTCACCAACCACAAGTGGGGCCCACCAATTCTAGAATTTTCCACCAAAATGATAAACTCCGAAAATTCAACAATTTCTGAACCAGTCATCTTGTAAAATTCATAATAAATCATACGTTCATTTTTAACGGTTCAAAATTTGTGGACATATACTCAACTTATATATGTATAACATATCCAAAAATTACCACGATCCAACGGTCGGATTACAAATTATAACCCCCGCAAAATATCTCAAAAACCCTGATTTTTAATACCTCCATTCCGACAAAAATACTGATAAAAACCTCAACATTAACTCCTTCATTTTTAACCACAAAAATATATCCCTCATTTATATCCACATAAAATAAATATTTCCTTATCATATGAATCAATAATTAATTATTCACAAATAATATTACAGAATCACATTTATGACAACCAGGCCGTTCCCAGGAAAGAGGGGGCTTTCCAATAAGGATTTCTCCTTACTAGCGCGCAATTAGATGACCAAACCTCTCCTTAGACAGAACTTTCTAGACATTGCCAATAATGCTATCTAATAATACTATTCAAATAATATGAATTATTGATCTGATAATGGAAAATACTGTGCAGCAATAATTATTGAACAACAATAATATAAAATTTCAACGTAGCAATTATTGAATCAATAAAATAAAATATTGAACAGTAATTACTGTAACAATTATTGAGTAGTGCCTTCTTACGTAAGAATCAATAATTTTAAAAATACTATGCAATACCATGTGCTACTGTGCAATAACGCGTATTACTGTATTTTAACCACCGGGTATTCCAACAGTGTTAACGGTAACAACTACGCCGTTATTTGTAAAAACTCAAATTTGTCGTTTTCTTCACCCGACAGTTATTCTGTTATGGGGCCCATAAATGGCTGCGCCGTCGTACGAATATTCCCCGACAGAAAGAATATTCCCCGACAACAATGATTATTTTATAACCACTTGCTTATTTTGAAAAAAAATCATATTTCACTCATAACTTTAAACTTTTATCAATTTAACCATTTACTGAATAGTAATTATAAGAAAAATTGAATACTTTTATTTCATAAAATTCGGGGTCTTACAATCTCCCCTCCTTATGAAATTTCGTCCCCGAAATTTACGTACCTGGTATTTCGAAGAGTTGAGAATACCTTCCTTTCATTTCAAATTCCATCTTTCCTGTCATCATAATTTCTCCATTGCTCATCTCCTGTATTTCAAATATCATTCTAGAATACAGCTTCAAAACAAGGGTTAATTTAACAAATTAACATATCACATAATATCCCGATATTATGACTGTCTAATAAGCTTAGGTAGGACACACTAGCGAAGGATTTACTCATCTCTCCCCTCCTAGTTGTATTTCCCGATCTCCGCCAGAGATCATATCCCCAAGCTCTGATACCAAATGTAACGACCCCAAAATAGATCCATTCCATCCAACCTATTCTGAGTCGCCAAATACATGGTACAGAAAATAACTATAACTTTATTACAACAATTGTCGTGCAAAATACAACAACACATATGATGTGAGTTTGGATACAAATATATACCAAATGTGACTCATGTTCCAACCGTGGACATCACCTCACAATGACACCTTACATAAAGGTATAGTCAAAAACTGTTTTAGAAACTAGAATCTTTGCGAAGTGCTCAAGGAAACCTTCGTACATGGGAGACCACGCGTCTAGGTTATGATAGATATCATATGGCCACAGAATTATCCTTGGTTGACCCAATAGACCCCAAAAAAAAACGAGAAGATTACTATCATATTCTTCCCAATGGTGAGTCTTCTCTTGACTTATCATTATCTCCACTGTCTCTAATTTAGAATTATACTTCAAACAAACACCAAGATTATATAGGTAGTGCTCGTAGATATACTCAGCAAGTGGATGAGCACAACTCTGTCTTATGATGACACGAGGTTGTGTGTCATTAGACATCTTGTATGATAGTGACAAAATACCCTTCCAACGTTGGGTTCGCCTCACCCTATTTTCTTCACCAAATATAACTACTAAATGATGACCACCGTTCTATTCCCTTGTTACCCCCGCTCGACCCAGCTACACTCTTGTTACCTGAAAGGAATTGTGAAGCAAAAGGGTGAGCACAACTAGCTCAGTAAAGAATATCATGACTAAAGATAATTCAATTATCAATAGCCTTCATCAACAATAAATCAGAGATTTAGAACATATGGTAAATGATAAAAATTTCAACCATAGTTGCAGCGGAATGAGCAATCCATTAGAAGAGTCAAATAGACTATAAAGTCTATTATCTTCTCCATGTTAAAAATCCACCAATAATATTTTATCCATGTAACATCACTCAACAGTTCCTTTCCACAATCATATGAATAACTCATAATCATAATTGTGACTATAAATTTTTCTTCGCACCCAGGACGAAGAATATTTTCATCACCTGTCTTTACCTGAAACATCAAAGATCATGGTTATACCAAATCACAATTCCTGTTTATAATCATACTAACAAATCCATCTTTGCACTACGGGCCAAAGATATTCATCAACAAACCATCTTTGCACTACGGGCCAAAGATATTCATCAACAAACCATCTTTGCACTACGGGCCAAAGATATTCAACAACAGTTCATCTTTGCACTACAGGCCAAAGATATTCATCAACAGGCCATCTTTGCACTACATGCCAAAGATATTCATCAACAATTCATATTTGCACTACAGGCCAAATATATTCATATCTCAAAGAAATATATAATCATTTCAGAATTTATATAAACAATAATTATAACCATGTTGATCAATTCACCTTTGCACTTAAGCTTAAGATATTCAATTATAAATTCAATGGTCATGATCATACCAGTCACAATTCAACTTTGCACTACAGGCCAAAGAGAACCCTAGTCATGATCATACTAATAATCTATCCATCTTTACACTCCAGTGAAAGAGAATTTCAACATCAGGGTTATAAAAATGTTATATATGATGATAAAAATAATATGATCAACATATAGTTTTAATCTCAAGAGTAATATTCGTAACTCATGAATAGTAACTCCGACACAAAAGATAGAAATTCTACAATAAAATTCATACCAATATTTCGGTATAATGATATTGAAAGAATAATATTTTTTAAGCTTATAAACAATTTATTTTAAATTGTTTACACTTTACTAAATAATGCATTTAATCATTCTAAAATACCAAACTCATAAGATTTTATCACTAATAATCAAAACCCTCATCAAAAATCTGCATATACCTCATATAGGATTCTCAAGCCATAAAATCCTATTTTCCAATTTTCTTACTTCGCATAACATATTTAATTCATTTACTCATAACTAGTCTATTTTCATGAAAAATACCAAATCAGTTCCAAAAATATTTCTTTTCTGGGATTTAGCATAATATAGTCCCATAGTGAACATATATTTTTCTCAGAATTTTTAAAAGTCATTTACTATTTTTCATATGGCCAAAACAGCCGAATATTTAGACATTTATCAAAAATTGTACTTTTGTACAAAAATTCTGAAATTCACAGAGTATACTTCTATCATATACATGTACTCCCAATAAAAATTTTATCAATTTTGGAGTTAACCACAAGGAATTATAAGCTGTTATTTCTAAAATAGTCTTTTCTCATAAAATTCATAATTCTCAATCTATACATCCAAAAATCACCATTTTTGGACACAATCAAGAAAACTCATCAAAATATCATTTCAAATTTTTTCAAAATTTTTGAAGTTCAGAAAAATTACGAAACTGAAAATCATAACAACCCTTAAAATCTCTTACTATCCCTTACAATCCCTTACCTCAAAAGAGCAGTACTTCTGATCGGTATGCAAAGCTGAAGGAAACTTGCACTGAATAGCAACTCTCAAAGTATCTAAATACTCACAAAATATGCTTCATAATATAGAGAGAGAAAGAGAGAAAGCTTATGTTTTTGGTGTGATTTTCAATTCTAACTTAGCCCTCTATTTATAGGAAAATTTTGGTAGGTTTGACCTGCAACCTGATGGCTTTACCTGCTACTATTCCCACCCACCACATTTGAAATATAATTCAGCACATTTCTTCACCAACCACAAGTGGGGCCCACCAATTCTAGAATTTTCCACCAAAATGATAAACTCCGAAAATTCAACAATTTCTGAACCAGTCATCTTGTAAAATTCATAATAAATCATACGTTCATTTTTAACGGTTCAAAATTTGTGGACATATACTCAACTTATATATGTATAACATATCCAAAAATTACCACGATCCAACGGTCGGATTAAAAATTATAACCCCCGCAAAATATCTCAAAAACCCTGATTTTTAATACCTCCATTCCGACAAAAATACTGATAAAAACCTCAACATTAACTCCTTCATTTTTAACCACAAAAATATATCCCTCATTTATATCCACATAAAATAAATATTTCCTTATCATATGAATCAATAATTAATTATTCACAAATAATATTACAGAATCACATTTATGACAACCAGGCCGTTCCCAGGAAAGAGGGGGCTTTCCAATAAGGATTTCTCCTTACTAGCGCGCAATTAGATGACCAAACCTCTCCTTAGACAGAACTTTCTAGACATTGCCAATAATGCTATCTAATAATACTATTCAAATAATATGAATTATTGATCTGATAATGGAAAATACTGTGCAGCAACAATTATTGAACAACAATAATATAAAATTTCAACGTAGCAATTATTGAATCAATAAAATAAAATATTGAACAGTAATTACTGTAACAATTATTGAGTAGTGCCTTCTTACGTAAGAATCAATAATTTTAAAAATACTATGCAATACCATGTGCTACTGTGCAATAACGCGTATTACTGTATTTTAACCACCGGGTATTCCAACAGTGTTAACGGTAACAACTACGCCGTTATTTGTAAAAACTCAAATTTGTCGTTTTCTTCACCCGACAGTTATTCTGTTATGGGGCCCACAAATGGCTGCGCCGTCGTACGAATATTCCCCGACAGAAAGAATATTCCCCGACAACAATGATTATTTTATAACCACTTGCTTATTTTGAAAAAAAATCATATTTCACTCATAACTTTAAACTTTTATCAATTTAACCATTTACTGAATAGTAATTATAAGAAAAATTGAATACTTTTATTTCATAAAATTCGGGGTCTTACAATCTCCCCTCCTTATGAAATTTCGTCCCCGAAATTTACGTACCTGGTATTTCGAAGAGTTGAGAATACCTTCCTTTCATTTCAAATTCCATCTTTCCTGTCATCATAATTTCTCCATTGCTCATCTCCTGTATTTCAAATATCATTCTAGAATACAGCTTCAAAACAAGGGTTAATTTAACAAATTAACATATCACATAATATCCCGATATTATGACTGTCTAATAAGCTTAGGTAGGACACACTAGCGAAGGATTTACTCATCTCTCCCCTCCTAGTTGTATTTCCCGATCTCCGCCAGAGATCATATCCCAAGCTCTGATACCAAATGTAACGACCCCAAAATAGATCCATTCCATCCAACCTATTCTGAGTCGCCAAATACATGGTACAGAAAATAACTATAACTTTATTACAACAATTGTCGTGCAAAATACAACAACACATATGATGTGAGTTTGGATACAAATATATACCAAATGTGACTCATGTTCCAACCGTGGACATCACCTCACAATGACACCTTACATAAAGGTATAGTCAAAAACTGTTTTAGAAACTAGAATCTTTGCGAAGTGCTCAAGGAAACCTTCGTACATGGGAGACCACGCGTCTAGGTTATGATAGATATCATATGGCCACAGAATTATCCTTGGTTGACCCAATAGACCCCAAAAAAAACGAGAAGATTACTATCATATTCTTCCCAATGGTGAGTCTTCTCTTGACTTATCATTATCTCCACTGTCTCTAATTTAGAATTATACTTCAAACAAACACCAAGATTATATAGGTAGTGCTCGTAGATATACTCAGCAAGTGGATGAGCACAACTCTGTCTTATGATGACACGAGGTTGTGTGTCATTAGACATCTTGTATGATAGTGACAAAACACCCTTCCAACGTTGGGTTCGCCTCACCCTATTTTCTTCACCAAATATAACTACTAAATGATGACCACCGTTCTATTCCCTTGTTACCCCCGCTCGACCCAGCTACACTCTTATTACCTGAAAGGAATTGTGAAGCAAAAGGGTGAGCACAACTAGCTCAGTAAAGAATATCATGACTAAAGATAATTCAATTATCAATAGCCTTCATCAACAATAAATCAGAGATTTAGAACATATGGTAAATGATAAAAATTTCAACCATAGTTGCAGCGGAATGAGCAATCCATTAGAAGAGTCAAATAGACTATAAAGTCTATTATCTTCTCCATGTTAAAAATCCACCAACAATATTTTATCCATGTAACATCACTCAACAGTTCCTTTCCACAATCATATGAATAACTCATAATCATAATTGTGACTATAAATTTTTCTTCGCACCCAGGACGAAGAATATTTTCATCACCTGTCTTTACCTGAAACATCAAAGATCATGGTTATACCAAATCACAATTCCTGTTTATAATCATACTAACAAATCCATCTTTGCACTACGGGCCAAAGATATTCATCAACAAACCATCTTTGCACTACGGGCCAAAGATATTCATCAACAAACCATCTTTGCACTACGGGCCAAAGATATTCAACAACAGTTCATCTTTGCACTACAGGCCAAAGATATTCATCAACAGGCCATCTTTGCACTACATGCCAAAGATATTCATCAACAATTCATATTTGCACTACAGGCCAAATATATTCATATCTCAAAGAAATATATAATCATTTCAGAATTTATATAAACAATAATTATAACCATGTTGATCAATTCACCTTTGCACTTAAGCTTAAGATATTCAATTATAAATTCAATGGTCATGATCATACCAGTCACAATTCAACTTTGCACTACAGGCCAAAGAGAACCCTAGTCATGATCATACCAATAATCTATCCATCTTTACACTCCAGTGAAAGAGAATTTCAACATCAGGGTTATAAAAATGTTATATATGATGATAAAAATAATATGATCAACATATAGTTTTAATCTCAAGAGTAATATTCGTAACTCATGAATAGTAACTCCGACACAAAAGATAGAAATTCTACAATAAAATTCATACCAATATTTCGGTATAATGATATTGAAAGAATAATATTTTTTAAGCTTATAAACAATTTATTTTAAATTGTTTACACTTTACTAAATAATGCATTTAATCATTCTAAAATACCAAACTCATAAGATTTTATCACCAATAATCAAAACCCTCATCAAAAATCTGCATATACCTCATATAGGATTCTCAAGCCATAAAATCCTATTTTCCAATTTTCTTACTTCGCATAACATATTTAATTCATTTACTCATAACTAGTCTATTTTCATGAAAAATACCAAATCAGTTCCAAAAATATTTCTTTTCTGGGATTTAGCATAATATAGTCCCATAGTGAACATATATTTTTCTCAGAATTTTTAAAAGTCATTTACTATTTTTCATATGGCCAAAACAGCCGAATATTTAGACATTTATCAAAAATTGTACTTTTGTACAAAAATTCTGAAATTCACAGAGTATACTTCTATCATATACATGTACTCCCAATAAAAATTTTATCAATTTTGGAGTTAACCACAAGGAATTATAAGCTGTTATTTCTAAAATAGTCTTTTCTCATAAAATTCATAATTCTCAATCTATACATCCAAAAATCACCATTTTTGGACACAATCAAGAAAACTCATCAAAATATCATTTCAAATTTTTTCAAAATTTTTGAAGTTCAGAAAAATTACGAAACTGAAAATCATAACAACCCTTAAAATCTCTTACTATCCCTTACAATCCCTTACCTCAAAAGAGCAGTACTTCTGATCGGTATGCAAAGCTGAAGGAAACTTGCACTGAATAGCAACTCTCAAAGTATCTAAATACTCACAAAATATGCTTCATAATATAGAGAGAGAAAGAGAGAAATCTTATGTTTTTGGTGTGATTTTCAATTCTAACTTAGCCCTCTATTTATAGGAAAATTTTGGTAGGTTTGACCTGCAACCTGATGGCTTTACCTGCTACTATTCCCACCCACCACATTTGAAATATAATTCAGCACATTTCTTCACCAACCACAAGTGGGGCCCACCAATTCTAGAATTTTCCACCAAAATGATAAACTCCGAAAATTCAACAATTTCTGAACCAGTCATCTTGTAAAATTCATAATAAATCATACGTTCATTTTTAACGGTTCAAAATTTGTGGACATATACTCAACTTATATATGTATAACATATCCAAAAATTACCACGATCCAACGGTCGGATTACAAATTATAACCCCCGCAAAATATCTCAAAAACCCTGATTTTTAATACCTCCATTCCGACAAAAATACTGATAAAAATCTCAACATTAACTCCTTCATTTTTAACCACAAAAATATATCCCTCATTTATATCCACATAAAATAAATATTTCCTTATCATATGAATCAATAATTAATTATTCACAAATAATATTACAGAATCACATTTATGACAACCAGGCCGTTCCCAGGAAAGAGGGGGCTTTCCAATAAGGATTTCTCCTTACTAGCGCGCAATTAGATGACCAAACCTCTCCTTAGACAGAACTTTCTAGACATTGCCAATAATGCTATCTAATAATACTATTCAAATAATATGAATTATTGATCTGATAATGGAAAATACTGTGCAGCAACAATTATTGAACAACAATAATATAAAATTTCAACGTAGCAATTATTGAATCAATAAAATAAAATATTGAACAGTAATTACTGTAACAATTATTGAGTAGTGCCTTCTTACGTAAGAATCAATAATTTTAAAAATACTATGCAATACCATGTGCTACTGTGCAATAACGCGTATTACTGTATTTTAACCACCGGGTATTCCAACAGTGTTAACGGTAACAACTACGCCGTTATTTGTAAAAACTCAAATTTGTCGTTTTCTTCACCCGACAGTTATTCTGTTATGGGGCCCACAAATGGCTGCGCCGTCGTACGAATATTCCCCGACAGAAAGAATATTCCCCGACAACAATGATTATTTTATAACCACTTGCTTATTTTGAAAAAAAATCATATTTCACTCATAACTTTAAACTTTTATCAATTTAACCATTTACTGAATAGTAATTATAAGAAAAATTGAATACTTTTATTTCATAAAATTCGGGGTCTTACAAGTGGTTCGGCCGTCGGTTCTACGGTGGTGAGGTTGAGCTTTGTCCGGTGGGAAAAAAATACTTAAATCTTAAATTTTCGATCGAAATAAGAGATATTTATCAGCGCAAAACTCCTTTGCCGTAAAATTTTCGGGGAAATTTTTGAAAAGAATGAAATGGGTAGAGAGATTAATTGAAGTATCCCAAGCACCCACGTTAGAGGGATCTTCGATTATCTGATTCAGAGCAAAGACATCCTGGTGCTGTTAGCAGAATTAGTTAAGCATTTGTTTATTTGGGTTGGTTAATTACAGTTTTATCCCACGTTATGTGTTTTCTGTATATTTCTTAATGTCTTGATTTGGATGTTTTCAATTTTGATGAGGAAGAATATGAACAGTAGGTTTATCTTTCTATCGGGAAGACGATGAACAGTAGGATAAATAATGTTTTATTTATTTATGTTTGTAATTTACATTATTTCTTTTTTGTTTTGAAGATGAACAATAGCATATTTTAATGTCTTGATTTGAATATTTCTTTATTTATCGGGAAGAAGATGAACAGTAGCATATTTCTTAATTAATGATTTTTTATTTTTTATTTTTGTAGGAATTAATATAATATTGTAATAGATCTCATTGATATAAAAATTTTGATATATTATTTGTATTATTTGAAATTAATTATTAAAATAAAAATAATTATTAAAAGAAAGGAAAAGATAAAAGGAAAAGAAAAAATTATAAAGAAATGAATTAAAATATTTATTTTAATTTTATTATTATTTTAATTATTTTTTTACCACATTATGATTTTATTATTTTATTTTTTTGCCATAAAAAAAATGAATTAAAACATTTATTTTAATTTTATTATTTTAATTATTTTTTGCCGCGTAATTAATGATTTTTTATTTTTAATTTTTGTAAAAATTAATGTAATGTTGTAAAATAATGAATTAAAATATTTATTTTAATTTTATTATTATTTTAATTATTTTTTTACCACATAATGATTTTATTATTTTGTTTTTTTGTTTGAGAAAACAAAATTATAAAAAAAATTCATTAAAAAATTATTTTGTTGCCACATAAGATATACCACGTAATTGTTTATTTTTTTAAAAAAAGCCACGTAGGAAATAAGAGCAGATTTGTTAACGTCCGTCTACAAAAATGGACGGAATGGCCTAATTGAATATTTTTAAAAAACACAGTGGGCTAATTGAATATTTTAAAAGTACAGTGACCAATTGCTTAAAACACTATAACCACAGTGGCCAAAAGGTGCTTTTTGCCATAAATTATCAATAGTGTTCAACAATGTTAAACTGATAAAATACAATAGACATCAAGTTTAACTGCAACGGAATAAGCAATCCATTAGAAGAGCCAAGTAGAGCATGATATCTACTATCTTCTATGATTTAAAATATTTTCATCAATTTTTATCGCTGAGACTCAGCTTAATAAATAAACCACATCATCTAATCATCCCTGTATTACGGGCCAAGGATATTCATTAAATCATCAACGGTCATGACTATACCGAATAATCACTGGTCATAATCATACCAAAAACTATCCATCAATGCATTACAGGCCATTGAGGACTTTTACCACATCATTTATAACCTTACAGGTCATGATTATACCGAATGATCTCTGGTCATAATCACACTAAGTCCATCTATGCAAGTAAGTCAAAGATGACTTTTATTACAATATAAGCATGAGGATGATGACAATGACATAATAATTCAATAAAACAAGTTCAAAAATAAATTTTAAAGATTAATAAGTTAATTTATCTTGAACTCAATAACGTCCAAATTGTCAACATGATACTGTTTTGTGGAGTAAAATTCAAGAATGCTCAGAAGAATATTTTCACGAAAAGATACTGGATGAAGCGAAAATATTCAGGATATTTCACTAATTTCAAGGAATATAGAAGCCAAAACTTTAATCAACTGAGTATAATAGAATATATGAAACTGCAAATGGATTTTCACCCGCCATGCGGTAATCCACGTATACAGATCATTTCCACAATTTAATAAGGAATGAATACAAAAGATCATTCACCATGCATGTGGTAATCCACACAGACAAGTTATTACAACAGAATAATAAAGAATGAAATAATAGAAGGATTCACCATGCGTGCGATAGACTGCACATGCATGTTATTCTCAGCATAATAATAAATAATTGAATCAGGTCATGCGTAACGCACAGACAGGATATTTCGACAGAATAATAAATAATGGAACCAGGTCCGACGTAAACGCACAGACAGGATATTCCGACATAATAATAAATAATGAAACCAGGTCCGGCGTAAACGCATAGACATGATATTCTGACAGAATAATAAATAATAGAACCAGGTCCGGCGTAAACGCACAGACAGAATATTCCGACAGAATAATAAATAATGGAACCAAGTCCGACGTAAATGCACAAACACGATATTCCGACAGAATAATAAAGAACGAAATATTAGAAGAATTTCACCATGTATGCGGTACTTCGCATATACAGGTTATTCCAACATAATAATAAAGAATGGAATAACAGAAGATGTAAGACCCCAACTTTTATAAATAAAGATGAATTTTCTATAAATATCATTTTTGAATATTATGGAGTGAAATTGATATGATGTTATAGTTATGGGTAATATTTATAAATTTTGCAAAGTACGCAAGTTGTTATATAATATTCGATTGGTCGGGGAATATTCGTTTTAACAGAAAATATTCGTACGACGACACAATCATTGGTGGACCTCACAACGGAATTATTGTCGGATTGAGAAAACGGCAAAAATACTTTATGAAAATAACGGCGAAAGTTTTACCATTAATACTGTTGAACTACTCGGTAGTAAAAGTACAGTAATACGCATGGTTGTATAGTAGCACACTGTATTAATTATTGATGCTTACGTGATAAGTCACTCAGTTTTGTTTTGTTGATATTATTAATGTAATAAAACAGAAAAACTTTTTATATAAAACAGAATACTTTTATAAAGTTATTCGTTTTATTAGGCTAATAGTAAAATCTTTTTATATAAAACAGAATACTTTTATAAAGTTATCTGTTTTATTAGACAATAATTAGAATATATTATATTTTATTATGCATAGTATTTGCATAGTGCCTGCATAGTGTTTGCATAGTAAAATCTTTTATAAAGTTATTCGTTTTATTAGATTATAAATAGAATATATTATATTTTATTTAAAAAATTTTGCTTTAAATATGGACCGTCAGATTAAAGTAAATCAATCTGGACCGTTCATGAATTAGTTACTATGCAGTCCATTCTTCTATAAATAGAAGCTCATTCCTTCATTATTTCTTACGAATTCACTGAAACTCTAGAGAGAGAAGTCATAGAGAGAAAGAAGAAAAGTATTCTGCTACTGCACTAGTCATATATCCAGTATTCTTCTTCTTAAGGTAAGGGGTATTATTTCTTTTGTATTCATGAAGAGAACTTCTGTTATTCCATTATTTATTATTCTGTTGGAATAACCTGTATACGCGGGATACCCTATACTTGGTGAAATTCTTCTGTTATTATATTTTTATTATTCTGTTAGAACATCCTGTCTGTGCTTTACGCCGGACCTGGTTCCATTATTTATTATTCTGTCGGAATATCCTGTCTGTGCGTTTACGCCGGACCTGGTTCTATTATTTATTATTCTGTCGGAATATCATGTCGGTGCGTTTACGCATGACCTGGTTTCATTATTTATTTTCCTATTGGAATAACCTGTCTGTGCGGTCTATCGCATGCATGGTGATTTCTTTTGTTATTCCATTCTTTATTATATTCAGTTGGTTAAAGTTTTGACTTTTATACTCCATGAAATTAGTGGAATATCCTTGATATTTGCGCTTCATCCAGTATCCTTTCATGGAAATATTTTTATGAGCATTCTTGAATTTTACTCCACAAAGCAGTATCATGTTGACAATTTGGACGGTATTGGTTCCTGGATAAATTAATTCTTGAACTTATTTTATTAAATTCTTATATCATTGTCATCATCCTCATGTTTATATTCTGTTGAAAGTCATCTGTGGCCTGTAGTGCATAGATGGACTTTGTATGATTATGACCAGGGATTATTCGGTATAATCATGACCGTAATGTTACAAATGATGTGGTAAAAGTTCTCATTGACCCGTAGTGCATTGATGGACAGTGGTTGGCATGATCATGACCATTAATGAATACACAAATATTCTTGGCCCGTAGTGCATGGATAATTGTGGTCGTGATACTAAAGAATATCCTTGGCCGTAGTGCATGAGTGATTCGATGATGTGGATTATTTATTAACTGAGTCCCAGCGATAAAAGTGATGAAAAACCTTTTAAATCATAAAAGATAGTAGATTTTATTCTCTACTTGACTCTTTTAATGGATTGCTTGTTCCGCTGCAGTTAAACTTGATGTTTGTTATATTTTATCAGTTTAACATTGTTGAAGGCTAACAATAATTTATTCTGCATTATCTTAGTGACAATATTTTTTACTGGGCTAGTTGAGCTCACCCTTTTATTTCCAATGTTCTCTTCAGAAAATGAGAACGTAGCGGGGACTAGTCGGGGAACGGAGTGACGATTCAGAGGATAGCATTAGTAGTCCTCACTATTTTATGAAATAGTGTGAAAATAAATGTATTGAGGACTTAATTTGAGTTTGAATCCTGTTTAGAAGAAAGTGTTGTATTTAAACTCACAGCTTATATTTTGTCGTATTTTATACGACAGTTGTATAATTAAGTTTTATTTGTATTTTGTACCATGTAGTTGAAGACTCAGAATAGGTAATGTATACCTATTTTGGGGGCGTCACAGAAGTTCTCTTCATGAATACGAAAGAAATAATACTCCTTACCTTAGAAGAACTGGATATTAGAAAAGTGAAGTAGCAGAATACTTTTCGTCTTTCTCTCTATAGTTTCTCTCTCTAGAGTTTCAGTGAATTCGTAAGAAATAATGAAGGAATGAGCTTCTATTTATAGGAGAATGGACTGAATAGTAACTAATTCATGAACGGTCCAAATTGATTTACTTTTTTAAACGGACGGTCCATATTGATTTACTATTAAAACTTAAAGCAACGGTCCATACTGATTTACTATTAAAACTTTAAACCAACGATCCATATTGATTTACTATTATATCTTCAACCAACGATCCATATTGATTTGCTATTATAATTTTAATCAACGGTCTGAAAAATTATCACATCTCCTCATGGAATAATATTGTACCCAAAAATAATTTGGACCGAAAAGAAATATATTTTTTCGGGTGAATAGTATCTTGTGAATAGTACTTCGGGAATAGTACCCCATGAATAGTATTCCGACACGAAAAGTGTCCCAAATACCTGAGTGAACAATACTAGAGTGAATAGTAATCGGGTGAATAGTAACCTGTGAATAGTACTCCGACACGAAGTGCCCCGAATACCCGATTGGTCAATATAACCTCCAGTCATCAATTATTATCGAAATAAATATCGATTTTCACTAACACTAATAATTTCAACACAATGGAACTATCAAATTCATCTTTATTCATCATTAATATTATAACTCATAATATTTAACAACCAGGTCGTTCCCAGGAAAGAGAGGGCTTTCTAATAAGGATTTCTCCCTATTAGCGCGCAATTAGGTGACCAAACCTCTCCTTGACGGAACTTCTAGACATTGTAACTATTACAATTTAATAATATGAATAACTTTGTCGTCTCAATTATTGATTTAATAATATAGCATATTATGCAGATGATACTATGACAATAATCGAATTAATAATATGAGAGATATGATGCAACAATTACTATTGCAATAATTGAGTATAACTGAGTAACTTCTCACGTAAGCATCAATAATCAATACCGTGTGCTACTATGCAACCACGCGTATTACTGTACTTTTACTACCGGGTAGTTCAACAGTTTTAACGGTAACACTTCCGCCGTTATTTTATAAAAAGATAATTCTGTCGTTTTCTTACTACGACAATACTTCCGTTGAGGGTTCACCAATGATTGTGCCGTCGTGCAGATATTCCCGACAAAAAGAATATTTTTCGACCAAACGAATATTTTATAACAACTTGTATACTTTAAAAAATTTATAAATATCACCCACAACTATAACATTATATTAAATCCACACCATAATATAAAAAAATATTTCGAGAAGTTTAAATCTTTATTCATAAAATTTGGGGTCTCACAATTATTATAGAGAGAAATTATAGAGAGAAAGAAGAAGAGAAGTCTGCTACCTCACTATTCCAGTATCCAGTCTTCTTTTGAGGTAAGGGATATTATTATTATAGTAAAGGGTATTATTTCTTTCGTATTCATGAAGAGAGCTTCTGTTATTTCATTCTTTATTATTATGTTGGAATGACCTGTCTATGCGAAGTACCACATACATGGTGAAATTCTTCTGTTATTCTATTCTTTATTATTATGTTGGAATAACCTGTCTATGCGAAGTATCAAATACATGGTGAAATTCTTCTGTTATTCTATTCTTTATTATTCTGTTGGAATATCCTGTCTGTGCGGATTACGCATGACCTGGTTCCATTCTTTATTATTCTATTGAAATATTTTGTCTGTGCGTATTACGCATGACCTGGTTCCATTATTTATTATTCTGTTGGGAATAACCTGTCTGTGTGGTCTATCGCATGCCTGGTAAATTCTTTTGTTATTCCATTCTTTATTATTCTGTTAGGAATAACCTGTCTGTGCGGTCTATCGCATACCTGGTGAATTCTTTTGTTATTCCATTCTTTATTATTCTGTTGGAATAACCTGTCTGTGCGGTCTATCGCATGCCTGGTGAATTCTGTTGTTATTCCATTCTTTATTATTCTGTTGAAATATCCTGTCTGTGCGGATTACGCATGACCTGGTTCCGATCTTTATTATTCTGTTGGAATATCCTGTTTGTGCGGATTACGCATGATCTGGTTCCATTCTTTATTATTCTGTTGGAATAACCTGTCTGTGCGGTCTATCGCAAGCCTGGTGAATTCTTCTTTTATTCCATTCTTTATTATTATGTTAGAATAACCTGTCTATATGGATTACCGCATGCATGGTGAATGACCTTTCGTATTCACTCTTTATTAAATTGTGGAAATGATCTGTCTACGTGGATTACCACATGGCGGATGAAAATCCATTTGCAATCTCGTATATTCTATTATACTCGTATGAGATATCATTTCTTTTGTACTCGTCATGGAACATCATTTTCTTTGATAGTTTTTTTACGAGTTACTATTCACGGGTTACTATTCACCCGATTACTTTTCACTCTAGTATTATTCACTCGGATATTCGGAGCACTTTTCTTGTCGGAGTACTATTCACGAGTTACTATTTACCCAAATTACTATTCACTAGAATATTATTCACTCGGGTATTTGGGGTACTTTTCATGTCTGGGTACTATTCGCGAAGTACTATTCGCAGGGTACTATTCACGGGGTGCTATTTACCCGATAAATATATTTCTTTTATGTCCAAATTATTTTTGGTACATGAATATTATTCATGAATTTTACTCTTGAATTTTACTCCACAAAGCAGTTGTTAGAGTTTATGCCCTAAAGGCCAGTTATTTGATATAATTGCTTAACGTTTTGATATAATATTTGATTGAATAAATGAATGATTTTATTATGGTTTTATTTACTGCGTTATATAAATGTTAACATAATAAAAATCCTTAGAATAATGATACAAATTATATAGTTTCAAGTATGTGACTTGAACATGAGATTATATAATTATAATTAGTATCATTGTTCTTAAATGTCCCTAGTCAAGTATCATTGTTGATGGGACAACAATGATGCATTAAGACTAGTATGTGGATTGACTGATGACCAAATCTCATTGGTCATAAATATATGAGATATTAAGTCAATGCATAGGTACATGTTAGAGAACGATGTACTGGACAGACCCACCATGAGAATTCTATATGGAGCATTATGCAAAGTGTCATTAGTAATTCTCATAGTGACAATGATGTAATGGTTCTCCGACCTGAAATCACTATATTACTACACGAGAATTTATGTACTTTGATATCATCAAATGTCACCTTTAATAGGGTGGACTATAAAGGTGATTATTGGGTACATCATGAATCGTGTGAGGAATATGAGTGATCTAGATGAAATTTAACCATCCTATATATTGGGGGTGATATCCATAGGCCTCTTGATTGAGTAGGACTATGAAATGCATGGCCATGCTCAAATAGTGATTTGTTTTATATAGTCCACTCATTGATCAAGAAAAACTCTGATTAAATTATGAAGAGTATGACACATTCCATGACTCGAGTTTAATCTTGGATATTAAGGTTAAAAGGATTAAATTACATTGAAACATTGGTCACGAAAAGGTTACATCGAATCATCGATCTTATTATTACTTGGGTAGCAGTGATGCATTATTAGATGCCGCTCACCGTTTATAACTTTATAATATAATTTTAAAGTTATTGTCAACGTAATAATAACCTATAGGGTCACACACATAGAACGTAATTTAAAAAGAAATTAATTTAAATTTTAAGGATTTAAATATATTAATATGATTAATAGTATTTAAATTACGAATTTAAATTAAAAGGATAATTTGTATATATGTATATTAATTAAGTAAGACTTAATTAAGATATATATATATATATATATATATATATATATTTGGATTTTATGAAATTAGGTTTTGATTAATACCTTTTAACTACTATATATATGATATATAGCAGCCGCTTAGGGTAATTATTCAAAATCAAAAACCCTAGCCACTCTCAGAGAGAGACTAGAGAGAAACAGTTATAAAATTTTCATCCTTGGTGGTTAGTACCGCAGTTCCTTCTTCTGCAGATCGTAGGACGATTCGCGGAGCGTTCGTGTGGATACCGTAGAGGCGCGATTCATTTGGATTGCGTTGGAGATTCGAGCGCATCAATTTAATTTTCATAATCGGTATAATTTCTAACCACTGAGTTAATTGATTTTTGCATGGATCCTGTTTAGGGTTTCAAAATTGCTTTATATTTATTCTACTTCCGCTGTGTGTTTCTGTCGAAACCCTACAGCAGTATCATGTTGACAATTTGAACGTTATTGAATTCTGGATAAATTAAATTATAAATCTTTAAAATTTATCCTTGAACTTGTTTTATTGAATTATTATGTCATTGTCATCATCTTCATGCTTATATTGTGATGAAAGTCATCTTTGGCTTACGTGCATAGATGGATTTGGTATGATTATGACCATGAATTATAATTATGACAATGAATTATTCGGTATAATCATGACCGTAATGTGACGAATGATGTGGTGAAAGTCCTCATTGGCCTGTAGTTCATTGATAGACTGTTGTTGGTATGATTATGATCAGGGATTATTCGGTATAGTCATGACCATTGATGATTACATGAATATCCTTGACCGTGATGCAGGGATGATTCGATTTTATTTATTAAGCTGAGTCTCAGCGATAAAGTTGATAAAAAACTTTTTAAATAATAGAAGATAGTAAATTTTATGTTCTACTTGACTTTTCTAATGGATTGCTTATTCAGCTGCAGTTGTTGATCTAAAACTTGTTGTCTATTGTATTCTATCAGTTGTTATACTGTTGAAGGCTAAGGATAATTTATTCTACATTATCTTAGTCATAATATTTCTTACTGGGCTAGTTGAGCTCACCCTTTCTTTCATTGTTCTCTTCAGAAAATGAGAATATAACTGGGACGAGTCGGGGAATGGAGTGATGATCCAGTATAAGTGGCTTTAGTAGTCCTCACTATTTTATGGAATAAGTGTGATAATAATTGTAATGAGTGCTCCATTGAGTGTGAATATTGTCTAGAAGGCAATATTCTTATTTAAACTCTCAACTATGTTTTGTCATATTGTATACGACAGTTGTATAATTAAGTTTATATTTGATTTATGTACCATGTATCTGACGACTCAAGATGGGTGATGTATACCTGTTTTGGGGGCGTCACACACAATGGAGTACAATTTAAAAGATCCCCAAAATAGAGGAATCAGCCACAAAAAACATCTCTCAAAAAGACAACCATCCCTCTAGGACATGCTTTTAAACCCAAAAAGAATTAATAGAACACATATATGTAGAGGTGAGCAATTCGATTATAACCGAACCGGATAGCTTATTCGGTTATAACTGAAAATCAAAAATATCTTAATTTTACTATTCGAACAACTAACCGAATTTAGAAATAACCGAATTATCGAAAACTGAATAATCGAATTTACAATTCGGTTATTTCGGTTTATAACCGAAATTAAGTTCCATTTTATCAAAGTCTAATTAATTAATCAAGTAACAGAGCTAGACAACAACATGCAGTAAATTAACAGATCGATTTAATATAAGGATAAAGTAATTAATACCATTCTATTCTTTACTAAAGCCAAAGCATTTAACAACACTCCATTCTGTTTATTGTTGTAGAGGCATACAAGAAGATGAAGTTTGCTATATACTACCTCCGTTATTAAAAAATTGTCGTTTAAGATTTTGGCATATTGATTAAGAAAATATCATTTACTAAGTAAAATTTATTTGAAATTCTATCACTACCCCTTTATGGGAAATTGAAAACTATTAATACAAGGGAGATAATTTCTTGGGACAATGAGAGAAGGTAGGGGTAATATAGGAAAGTATATAATTTATTCTCCTCAAAAGTTGTAAACGATAAACTTTTTGAAATAAATTTTTTCTTCTAAAATAATAATCTTTTAGGAACGGAGGGAGTACTAAATAGGGATGGATTTGATATTACGTAGTAGGATAAATAAAGATAAAAATCTGGATAGTTATTGTGACTTCGGGTTGTACAGTGTTTGATTGTGTAACATGCTTAGTGACTATGAAGTGCTGTTTCTAGGATGGTGTTGAATTTGATAATTGTTATTGGTAGTTCCTACTTACTCTGTTATCCACATCTTTTTTCAAAAAATTGTTATCCATTTTTTCTTTTGGACCTTGCCGGTGGGAGCAAATTATAGTTAAGAGAGTTAATCCTTGAAGATTTGGTGCATTGAAAGTTTTAAACTGATCTACACGAATATGGGAATACATTAGATAAAGAAACAGAGGGCAAATTAATTATTTTGTACTTATATTAAATCTATCTTTTTATAAACAGAGGGTAATTTAGGAAATATAAAAAATCTATTCGGTTATTCGGATAACTGAATATCACAATTTCAATAACCGTATCCAAACTCAAAAATTGAATTATTAATCGGTTATAATCGAATTAAAAAAAATAACCGAATAATAGAAATAATTCGGTTAAAAAATTCAATTATATTCGATTTTATCCATTTTTTGCTCAGTCCTAAGTATATGTCCCCGATTACCTGTTCTCATTGCACCGTTCAAGTATATATTTCTTCACACACTTTATGCTCTTATCTAGGAGTACCTAGTTAAGTTCACACAATCCAAAAAGTAGCAACAAAAGCTTTACATTTTATTCATTGAATTTAAAATAAATAATGTTACTATCACATAAAAAAAGTTACATAATATTTACATGCACACATGTATATTGCGGACTCTATATGTCAGACGGGGCCCACAGTATGCATGTTTATATATGTTAACATTATGTGATTTTTTTTATGTCATAATAACATTGTTAAATTCAAAATTGTGTGTGTAGAATTTAGTATATTAATTAATACTACTAATAAAAGCCAGTAATGTTTTTAAAGATTGTCTAACATAAAACATTGGTAGTAAAACCTTTTGGTATTTATATATAGAAGAAAAATATTCATGGATATTATGAATCATATGATACGTGGAAGCTAAGGATGTAGTACGACGTTGTAAATGGGCTGGGTTGGTGCCATTTTTATTCTAGTCGGGAAACGAGTAGGCATCGCTAAGCAATGGTGGCCTGTTTTTCTAGAATCTTCGCAACTAAAACCCTTATCGCCAAGTCCGCTACTTCCAGCTCCGTTCGGACTCTCACTCCACTATCAGGTTCTAAGCGGATTCAAGCTCGTTCAATGGCGGACTCTGCCTCCTCACGGTTCCAGAAAGTTCAGATTCAACGAGATAACACTGTAATCTAATCTAAGCTTCGCTCTTCAGTATTCTTTTCTCCTCATTTCTGCCCTACATTTTACTTATGTTTACGTTGTTTTCTAAATATATATCTTTACATGTTTTGAGAATTTGATGGCGAATTTGTTCCGATAGTCACAGCTCACGCAGAGGGAAAATATTGTGTATTTCCCCGGAATTAGGCTGATTTCAATAAACAGGGTTGGTTTTAGGCAAATATAAGATTCAATTGCAATTAACCTAATTTTCAAATGATTGATCAGCCAAAAAATAAAGAAACATCTAGCAAATCAAGATTTTATCAGCTTGATTATTACTAATAATAGTATCAAAAATTATCCTTATTTATATATTGCTCTGTCTTAGTAAAATTATATCATTAGGTAAAAAGATTGTTTGGTTGTGGAGGGGTGGTAATGGGTTGATATTCTAGGTGCACTGTATTAAGTGCATGAGTTAATGGAACGTAATTAACTGTGTAAAATCTAAAACTTTTTTTTTGGGAACTGTCGAGCAGACATTTGATGCATATGTGGTTGGCAAGGAAAATGCTCCTGGGATAGTTGTTCTTCAGGAGTGGTGGGGCGTTGATTTTGAGATTAAGAACCATGCTCTTGCAATTTCCCAATTCAGTCCTGGCTATAGAGCACTTATTCCAGAGTAAGATATTATTGGTCCTGCATATATATAACTTTGTTATATGTTTCCAATTATGATGTTTGGATGTAAAGATTTGTGCCTCCTTTCTTAGTGCTTAAATATTATCTTATGGAATTTCAGTTTGTATCGAGGAAAGGTTGGATTAGATGTTGCAGAAGCACAGCATTTGATGGATGGTCTTGACTGGCAAGGTGCTGTGAAGGATATCCAAGCTTCAGTACAATGGCTCAAGGCAAATGGTTCTCAGATGGTGTGCTGTTTCTCATTCGCTATTTACTCAAAAAAATAAATAAATTATGCATATATTTTTTTATAGTTGTTAAGTAAATTATGCATGAGTTATGAAACTATAGTTTGGAATAGTAGATGGTTTTAGTCACTCCATGTAGAGTCTATCTCAACCATGTCCTCTAATTGTTAACAAATTGATTTTTCGTTTGAACATTTATTATATTTTCAAACTGGTTGGTACACAGTTAAGTCTGTGTGTAAATGTGGGTTTGAGTATAACTTGGATGGAAAGGTAACAGCTTCTTTGCAAGCTATAAGTATTGTTGAATTTAAAATTTTCATAAAGCTGATCAATTTATTGGATATACGTATACAGTTATTGAACCCAAACCCTAACTGAGCCCATTGGGATCACCTGGGCTGAGATACTTCTCTCAGACCACTATGTTGGTTCAATCGGTGACTCCAGAGTTTTTCCTTAAAGGGGTCACAAAATTAAATGTCAAAACATTCACAATATTACATCCCTCTATAAAGTATAAGGTGGTCAAATTTAAACACTTAAATTTTCTCTAATTCCTTATTTTAGAATTCAAGAATCCAATATTCTGAAAATAGCCCTGATTAAGATTAGTCTTTTATTATATTTATCAAAGCATAGGAGGTCACTTAACCAGTGACCACATTGCTTAACATGTGGATTCGCTCCTGGTTGGGCCCAAATTATGTTCCCCTTGTCAGTATCTGGATGGACTGAACTTGCATTCACCGGCAAGTAATCAGGATTTCTCGAGTTGCAGTCATGGTTTTTATTAAATTCAATTTTAATTTTCTCTCATGTCAATGTCCAGAAACAGTACTAGCGTTACCCCTCCCCCTCCCTATTTGTGACTCCTCCATTTTATGTGATCTGAAAGCTTATTATATCACCTCCATTTTTCTATCTCACATCACTGGCATCATACAGGGCACATCCTTATCGATTAACTTACCTATGGGGCATCCTTATGCCTCAAGCTCCTACTTAAAACTCCTCATGTTTCGATACATGTTTCCAAATAAATGTGCATTTCATAGGCTAACCTGTTAAAGGGTATTTCTTGCTTGTGTTTATCCATTTTATCATTTCGTGCTCAATTAGCAGCTGATTAATATGCACATATAATTCCAAGCGAGAGTGAAGTCTTTGCTAAGCATTTGTTCGGTTCCAAAACATCTCCTATTCTTTTAGACACACATGAAACACATTGTTGTACTTCATGTGTATCTAGATCATACTTATATGTAAATGTCCAAGTAAGCATCTTACTTGTGCTGTCTTGTCCTCCACGTCTTTCTAAATGTCATAGGGGTTATGAATATACAAGTTACAATTTGTGTTAAGATCTGTGTATTATTAGACATATTTATCATTAAGTGTGTGCTATACACAAATAGCTTTTGTTTTTCATAAGAAATTATTTCTTACTAGTGCCTTGAAAGAACTAGGTTTTTGTAGTTGTAGATAATTAATGGGAAAAAGTTATAGAAAGTAATGGAGCTTTCACTTTAATGTTTATGCTTTTCACTTATTATTTAGCAATATATATATATATATATATATATATATATATTATGTTTTTGCATTTATGTTAGAGGGCATGGAAAGTCAGAGACCACAAGTTTCTGCATGAGTTGTCCCTCAAAATAACACTATTCTGAAAAATTACAAAACGCCTTTTTGTACACAAACATGGGAGGGAGTGTATTTTTTATATATTCAATTACACAAAACAAAGTCGTTTTTGTACGATAGCTCACTCAATTATATGTGGTATCCTTCACCTCCTTCTTTGCCTTTATGTTATAGGCAAATCTTTTGTAAAACACAACCATGACTTAGAAAAGAATTACTGAATAAACCCTTGATTTTAAATTGTAAATGACAACAATAAACATTTAATGGTAAAATGGTTGCTACTAAAATTTCTTTTTCCCCACTTTCATTATGGAACTGAGGTCTCACTATGAATGTTGTTTTTCCATCTTATTTTGTTTAATCATCTTTAATTGAAGCACAAGATAACGTCAACAATGACAAATTGATGAAATCAAAATGTTGATTCTTGATCCTTCACTCAATTTCCTCAACTAGTAATCATTTTGGATCCTTTTTAACTTTTGATCTCACCTCCTCAGTACCATGATTTACTTAGTTTTATTACAGCAAACTCATTCCTTCATCTTTCCAAGATGCATAGCCGAGATATTTCTTACCTCTCTATTTAAAATTAATGAAATAGGCGTTACGTGGAATTTCGAAAAGCTCGACAGTTTAAATGCTGCTGCGTAAACATTTTTCTTGCCTTTAACGGAAATTTTTGGCTTTGTTGAAATAGGTTGGTGTAACAGGATTCTGTATGGGTGGTGCTCTCACTATTGCAAGTTCTGTTTTGTCCCCTGGGGTTGATGCTGCTGTAGCCTTCTATGGAGTTCCGCCACCAGAGCTTGCAGATCCTGCCCAAGCTAAGGCTCCTCTGCAGGCTCATTTCGGGGAGGTTGATAGTTTTGTTGGGTTTTCAGATGTGAAGGTATGGTTGAGCTTTCCATATGAAGAAACTTTTGATGATGCTTTACATTATATATCTGTTTTTCAAAAAAGAAATTTTCAACCACATACGGATTGGAAACTCAACATGTTTTGTGAAAAAAAGATATGATTCAAAGAAGAATCATTCAAAATCAGAAACGAAACAAGAATCACATTCTATCCGATATTAGGCCTTTAAGCAGTACTTTATTTACAAAAGCAGCCTTTACTCTGATAGAATGGTAAATATAATGAACTATGCTAAACTTTCTTAGAATTGATTTTCCTTGGTGATTTTGAGAATTTTTATATCTGTGTATGATATCATTAAGTCATCACTGCATGATGTCGTCTTGATTTTATCAAGTCATTATCACATGTTGTCATGCATATGTGACATTTATGTCCTGCACTTGCAGTAGTGTTTAAATTTGGAGCGACTTAAACATCTTTGAACCTCAGAGTAAAGAATGTTTATATTTATTTTTTGCTATTTATTATTTTGGTTTTCAGACTGGGAAAGTTTTAGAGGAAAAGCTGAAGGCATCAGGAGTTCCGCACGAGGTACATTTTTATCCGGGTGTTGGACATGCCTTCATGAACAGGTCTCCTGACGGTGTGAAGAGGAGGAAACATATGGGAATGACCGATGATAATGAAGCTGCTGCTGAGCTAGCATGGTCTCGCTTCCAGTCATGGATGTCTCGTTACTTATCTCCCTAAACGTCTTTTATAGCCGTTGCAGACTGTTACCTCAATATAATAATCTGGTATGTTACCTTTAGATATTAGGAGGCAATTGTTCTGCTGATGGTGCTTTTGAAATCTTAGTTTAGAACTCAGCGCCGGATGTAGCTCTTGAGCCAGTAACTTTTAACGGTTTTGTCCTTTAGTATTTTACTTCTGTGCACTATATGTTAATGGCATCCACAAATCCTACTAGTAGATACTCCTTCCATAATCCCATTTTCAGTATGTATTTTAGTTGTGTCCTTCAGAAACCTTATTATGTTTGAAATAAAATCAAAATGTGACTTTTAACTTTGGTACGGAGGGGGGAGTATTTGCTGGTTGGATTTTCCTATGTTTCAGATCGAAAATAGAGTTGTACTAAATCAAATCAAAAATCCCAAGGCTTTTCAAGACCAAGGGGAGAGATGTCAGAATAATGGTCCTTTTGGATTGTATCATCAGTTGTCTCATGTTCCTTGGACAATGTTTGAATAATAGGTCTTCTGTCTCATGATTTAAGACTTTCATAGTTCTAGTGGTTAGTTCTACTTTTCATTTTACCACAAGGTGAAATTTAAATGGGTACAGAATATTTATTAGGTAAATAAGTCAAGTTGGTGATCTCGAATTTTTTTGATTAAATGTTAATGTTAATAGTACTTGGAGTCTATACTTTAAAAATAGTCAATAGTTCAATAAAATTGTAGATTTTGTTACCTATTCTTTTTCCTTCTACCCTCAAATTTTCCCGCATGTCAAAACAAAAATGAAAATAAAAATGAGGGGAGCAATGACAAAAGCTGGGTACAATAATTTTTTGGCTGATTTTCTATAAATTTATTGGGAAACAAATTTGGATGGCAGACAAATTTTCTGTATGAATAATTGAACTAGGTGATCTATGAACCTCAATAATACAGTGGTGACGTCCTTAATTATCTGTGCTTCAAAAAAAAAAAGTTCTACTTCTGTAAAGCGTTAATTACTATAGTAGGACTATTAATGAGGTGATCAGTTACTCTTTTTTTTTTCCCCTCCCCCAGCCCAGTCAATTGGAGTTAGTTAATCAACACCAGTTATGGAGTCGCCGATACTTATTAAAGACTGCGAGGGTGTTTGATAAAAATTGACTGAATCTGAATCTAAATGAGCTGAATCTAAATTTGAATGAGCTGAATCTGAATGACAAAAACTGTTTGATAACTGACATATTTTTAATATTTTACCCCTCTGAAAAAATTTAAAGTTATTGTAAATTTATTTAATATTATATAATATAATAGTTAATATTTTTTTATTATTTTTATTATTATTTTAAAATTTTTTTATTTCATTCAGCCAATCATTCAGTCATTCAGACCAAAAATTCGGACTTAACTATTCAGCCAACGCATCTGATCGATTCAGACGATTTTTTTTCAAAATAAACGCACTTAATGATTCAACCACTTACCGATACAGCTATTCAGACCCATTAAATTTTAAATAAACAGTCCTTACGTAGAGGTTGACCGCCATTCACACTCTCGTGTTCCCCTAGCTGATTAATTTCGGATTGGTTGCCGGAGTTTTAATGCTACTCTATGTTTTGAGTCCCACTAATTTCCAAGCCAATTCAAATGCCAATTAATGAAGTTTTAATGCTACTTTTTTGTACTAGTACTTTCTACGAACCTTTCTTAATCAATACCAGTAATAATGAGTATTATTACTATTAGAGAGCAGATCTTCTGTCTCTATTTTTTCTATTTTTTTATATTTTTCACTTAAATATTTGACACCTAGTCTCTTATTTAGAGCATTCATAACAGTTTTCCTAATACATTCTCTATCCCCAGTTTTAAAGAATATGTCAATAAATTATTATCCAACAGCTTCTCTATCCTTATTTAATTCTCTATCTTAATCTCTAAATAGGACTTTACTCCTTAGGGTGAGGGAATGAAAAGAGCGTTCTCTATATATGCAAAATGACATTTCACACCCTCATTTAAGTGGACAACTCATCAATCATACACATATTGACATTTTTTTAGTACTTCATTTTCAAATTATAAACTTAATATTAACTTTTTAAAAAAAAATAATTTCAAACATATTTAAATTTAAAATTGATATAAATTTATTTGATTTATGCCAATATAATTATAAATATTATAAAAGTACTATTAATTATAAAATTTATTATTTTCAAAATTTAAATGAATCATATTAAATTTAAATTTAAAAATATCACAAATTAACTTTTTAAAAGTTAATATTGATCTTATGTACATTTACAACTACAATCCATTTAATACTCTCTCCATAAATTACTTAAAATTTAAAATAAAATAAAATTTATTTTACAGTGGAATATAATTGATAAATTATACTCTCTCTTTTATAAATTATAAAATTATTATTAATTTGATGTTTTAACTATTGGAACTTTTAAATTTTAAATTTTATTATTTAAGGAATCAATATAAGGAACCTGTTGGGTACATAGTGAAAAAATTGAATCCCTATTTTACAGAATGACTCAATAACACTGCAGAGTAGAGATAAAGATAAGAAAACTGTTGTGAATGCTTTTAGTACTCCCTCCGTCCCTATTTAAATGACGTTTTAGAGATGAGCACAAGAATTAAGATAATTATTAGAAAGCATTAAATATAGTACTCAATCATCTATAATACCCTTAAATCATTAATTTATCATATAACAAGAGTTTAAAGTACCAAAAAAATAGGTAGAGTAATGAGGGATAATTTCAGAAAAATTATCATTAATTCTCATAGATTTAAACAAACGTCAATTAATTAGGGACAAATAAAAAACTCTAAAACGTCATTTAAATAGGGACGGAGGGAGTACCAAATAATTTTAAAATTAAATTAGAGATCATGTGTCAAAATTTAAGTGAAAAACAGGAAAAATGGGAATAAATGATCTGCTCTCGTATTATTATTGGAAAACAATGACAAAAGTTGACCTGAATAGTTGATTCATAAGAATTAGTACACTAATGGAGGCGATATATATATATATATATATATATATATATATATATATATATATATATATATATATATATATATATATATATATATAGAGTAAAGATCTTAAGCTCACCCTTATGAGCTCACCCCGAGCTCACCCTGCGTTTTTTTGTTATATGTACAACACTATTTTGTTATATGTACCCAAATCACACCAAAAACACTTTTTTTTTAAAAAAAATTCAATTCTAAAAATTATTATACATTTTTTATTAGTTATGTTTTTTTATATAAAAAAAAAAAGACAGGGTGAGCTCAATAAGGGTAAGCTTAAGAAATGGACTATATATATATATATATATATATATATATATATATATATATATATATATATATATATAGGTAAAAATAGAGGTACACAGCCGTGTAATTTTTAAAGTTACACGGTCTACGATCGTAGAGTGATTTCACTCTACGATCGTAGAGTAGTCTCCAGATAGTAGAGTGAATTCACTCTACGATCGTAGAGTACTCCACGATCGTAGAGCGAATTCACAAATTGTGTAGTGACTACTCTACGATCGTAGAGTGAAATCACTCTACGATCATAGACCGTGTAACTTTAAAAATTACACGGCTGTGTACCTCAATATTCCTCGTATATATATATATATATATATATATATATATATATATATATATATATATATATATATATAGTACTACTCCACTACTAGTATTATTCACCAATTAATTACAATAAACGTAAATGTTCGGCGGTGTTTCACCGATCCTATGTAGGGCTGAAGGCCTGGACCGGAACCAAAGAGGTCGTGCTCGTATGTTCGGAAGTATATGGGAGATCGGGGTCCGGTACCCGAGCCCGGTAGGCCGGGGCCCGGTTTTCATCATGGGGGTCGAGGTTGGGTCTTCGTGTCTTTTAGGTCGAGGCCCAGACTGGTGTTTATGTTCGGCTCTTGGGTTGGGCCTGAACATGTGAGCAGCCCACATGCAGAGTTGGAGTGACAAGCAGTTTACGTGATTAAGGGTACTAACTCTAATCATATGTGGGTAAGGCAAGTCTAAAGGTAGTGTTGAAAAGGGATTCTACTTACACCTTTCAAGGGGATTGTGTTGGACCCAAATATAGGTAACTACCATATTTAGGAGTCCTATTCCCATTCGGAGAAGGATACCAAGGTGCTATAAATACAAGGCCAAGGTTACAATTAAGAGGTAATACCTACTTTGAGCACTAAATACTTAAGCCTCCATTGTTAAACTTGGTGAACGGTCTGTACTTATTCTCACACCGGAGCTATCCCCCGGCGGCACGGCCGTCAAGCTTCTGTGTGATCTGTTATTGTGCAGGTTATAGCGCGTGGATTCTGTGATTGGACGCGCGGACGAAACTTGGCGTTAACATTGGCGCTAGAAGGAGGGGTTTAGTGCTTTTCTGCAATCACAAATACATTTTTCCGGCAGCAGATCATGGCGAGTAAGGATAATATCGCCGTCTCAGAAAAGGCCAAGACCCAGCAGTCTCACCAGACCACGCAGGTGAGGGGGTCGGTGAAGGATCGACTGGGGTCTAAAGTCCTGGAGGTGGAAGAGATACCGGGTCATGATCTTCGGCGGAAGCTCTTCCACGAGAGTCAACACACGCCTCATCAAGCGAGTCAGACCGTCGAGAGACACTCTCAGGCCCTCGTGAGGCAAGATAGAGGAGCGGGTAGCCGAGACCAACGAGAATTTCTCTTGCAGAAAAAACTGGAGCAAAACAAAGATGCCATATTGGCACTCCGGCTGCAGCAGGAGGAATTGGAGAAACAGATGGCCAATATGGCTGGAGACCAAGAAGCGTGTTCCAAAAGGCGTAGGAATCGAAGCCGATCCCGGTCACCTCGACGTGGAGAGGCAGGAAGAGAACAGAGCAGGCACAGGAGTCGCTCTCGGGACGGAAGGGGCAGAAGAAGGAGTCGTTCGGTCGAGCGCCGATCAGAACACCATGGCCGGTCGAGGCAAACGGAGAGGGAAGCATCTCCTGATTACGGGAGGGACAAACCCCGATCGTCCCCTCGTAAGGAATGATCCGACCCCCTTGCCCAGAGAGTGGCTGTACTGGAAAAACTACTGGCACCCAAAGGGCTGACGGGGACTTCGTCAGGGTGTCTTGGATCACCCTTCTCCCCCGAAATCAACCGGGTCACAGCCGACCCAAAGAGAAAGATGCCCCTTATGGACACATATGATGGGCTAGGAGACCCTTATGACCACTCGGATGGCTACGACCGACTGATGTCATATTATGGGCATTCAGACGTCGCCAAGTGTCACATATTTGTAACGACGCTGAAAAAGAGTGTCAGGGAATGGATGGGAACTTTGGCACCGAGGTCAATCAGGTCATGGAAAGATCTTTGGGACAAATTCCATGCTCGGTTCGGCAATAATCGGAGACGAGAAAAGATTACGGCGTCCCTAATGCAGGTCCGACAGAAATCAGATGAGACCCTAGGTCAGTATGTCAAAAGGTTTCGGGAAGCAGTAGGATCGGTGGCAGAGTTGAATTCCCCACAAGCTCTGGGATTTTTTACAACCGGCTTAGACATCGGGAGGTCGAATAAGCTAGTGAAAGATTTGGTTATAAACCCTCCAATAGATCTGACCGAGGCCTTCCATCGGGCAGAAGGGTTTATCGCTATAGAAGAAGCCTTGGGAAATTTCAAACCACACGACCAGCCTTACGAGAAATCGAAAGACCGGGACAAACCGAGTTATCAACGATCAGATAACAGTCAGTGGAAATCAGACAACCCAGGAAAGAAGAGCTATAATGGAGGGGGATCAGAAAGTAACCGACCTCTTCTACCCAATTGTAGTGTCAGCAAAGTCTACACCCTCCTCACTGCAGATCGGTTGAAGATTTTGGAGGAGATAAAGAACCAACCCTTCTACGAGCCGTGCCCGAGGCGAACCAAACCTGGAAGGAGGGGTCGGGACAAGTATTGCGAATACCATCAAAGTACCGGGCACTCGACTGATGCATGCACCAACCTGATGGATATGATAGAGAAAAATGTCCAGAACGGACAACTGATACAATATGTAGCGGGTCAGGGAAATGCAGTGGTGCCCAAAGAAGAGACTACAGATCAGGTCCTGGATACTCAGACTCCACAGAATCCTCCAGTCCGAGGCATAATTGATGTCATTTCGGGGGGTTCCGTTGGACGGATATCGGGAAGAAAAAGAAGTGGGCATTTGGGAGCAGTGCTATCTGTTACGGGGTCAACTCCCAGAAAGAATCGGGCATATCCAGGAACGTCTATCTCATTCACGGACGAGGATTATCCGACGGATCTCATCGAGCCACATGACGCCGCATTGGTAATAACGGCTCAGGTCGGGATAGTGGATATGAAGAGAATGATGATAGACAACGGGTCTTCGGTCGACATCCTATATACTCATGCCTATCAAAGGCTGGACCTACAAGGAAAGAAGATGGATTTGGGAGGGGAAGGACCCTTATACGGATTTAGTGGAGATCCGATGTATGTGTCGAGCACCATCGAAATGCCAGTTAAGTTCGGCACAACACCCAATTAAGTCGAAATAATGGTCAGATTCTTTGTCGTACAAGTAGACTCGGCATACAATGCGATCCTCTGAAGGCCAACCTTGGCAGCCCTGCAAGCAGTAACATTGATACCCCATTTTAAAATCAAGTTTCCAACACCGAACGGGATCGGGGAGGTTAAAGGAGACTTAGATATAGCCCGAAGGTGCTACTGGAACAGCCTGATTTCTTCAGGGATCGGGTTTAGCAAACAGAAACAGACAATGGCCATTGAGATCGAGCCATTCACCGAGGGGAACACAGAGCCACTCGCTCTTCCGGCCGAAGAAACTGAAGATGTAGAGTTAGTGTCAGGGAAGACAGAAAAGCTGATCAAGATCGGGTCAGGGTTAGCAGAACCTTTCAGGACCGGACTGATAGAACTACTGCAAGTCTACGCCGACATTTTTGCATGGGAGCCGAGTGATATGCCCGGAGTATGTGAATCAGTAGCTCTCCATAAACTACACGTAGACCCGAGCAAGAGACCAGTCATACAGAAGCGGAGAGTTTTCACCCCAGAAAGACAAAAAATCATCGATGAAGAGATTACCAAGCTTCTGGAGGCTGAATTCATCTTTGAGATCGATTACCCGGAGTGGTTGGCCAATGTGGTATTGGTCCAAAAGCAGAATGGGAAGTGGAGGTTGTGCATCAATTATACGGACTTGAATAGAGCGTGTCCAAAGGATTTCTACCCTTTGCCCAACATAGATCAACTGATCGACGCAACTTCAGGATTCAGAATGCTGAGCTTTATGGACGCCTTCTCGGGGTACCACCAGATTTTGATGTGCAAAGAAGACATCCCGAAGACTAGCTTTATCACACATCGGGCAATATATGCGTACAGGAAAATGACCTACGGGCTATTGAACGTCGGGGCAACTTATCAACGGATGATGAACTTTGTGTTCACGAAACAATTGGGGAGGAGCATGGAGGTCTACGTAGATGACATGATTGTAAAGAGCATGTCAGTCCGTGATCACCTGGAAGACCTGGAAAATTGTTTCGAGACAGTCAGAAAACGCAAAATGAGGTTGAACCCGACCAAATGCACATTTGGGCTAGGATCGGGGAAGTTCCTAGGATATCTAGTCAGCAAAAGGGGAATTGAAGCGAACCCAAAGAAAATCCAGGAAATCCTAGATATGAGATCCCCGAAGTCTTACAAGGATGTGCAGAGACTGACGGGTCGGATCGCAGCCCTTCGAAGGTTCGTCTCCAAGTCGGCTGAAAGGTGCCTACCATTTTTCGATACCTTAAAAGGGCCTAAGAACGAGAAAATCTTCCAGTGGACTTCAGAATGCGAGGACGCGTTCCAAGGGATCAAACAATATCTATCTTCGGCACCTCTGCTGATGAAACTAATCCCTTCGGAACCCTTATACCTTTATCTAGCAGCAAGTCCGATGGCAGTAGGAGCAGCATTGGTTCGGGACAAAGTGGGAAATCAGTTCCCGATATACTACGTCATCCATGTGCTTCGAGACGCTGAAATCTGATACCCGAACATTGAAAAATTCGCCTACGCTTTGATCATAGCAAGCAGAAAACTTCGGCATTATTTCTAGGGTCGGGTGGTGGTGGTATACACGGATCAGCCGTTGAAAAAAATTTTACACCGACCAGAGGTCTCTGGCAGACTGGCAGCATGGGCAATGGAACTAACACAGTTTGCGTTGGAATATCAACCTCGAACAGCAATCAAAGGGCAAGCGCTAGCAGACTTCGTCGTAGAATGTTCGTTCTCAGAGCCGGAGGTGAGATCGGTGACCGAAACGCAACACATAAAGACTTCGTGGACACTGTATGTCGATGGCTCGTCAACATCAGACATCAGTGGTGCAGGGGTCATACTGACGAGCCCCGAAGGGTTCAAGGTCCAACAAGCAATTCGGTTTCAGTTCAAAGCTACCAATAACGAAGCCGAATATGAGGCCATTCTAGCCGGGTTGAAATTGGCCCGAAGCCTAGAAGTACAACACTTGGTCATCTATAGTGACTCGCAGCTGGTCGTCAAACAGATATCAGGAGATTATGAAGCTCGAGGGGCAAGAATGACGAAATATTTGGCCAAAACAAAGAATAAACTCACATACTTCAGCTCGGTCAGCTGTCATGGAGTGGATCGATCCGACAACACAGTCGCAGATGCCTTGGCTAGACTGGAAACGACAGACACAAATTCCTTTAACGGCTCGGTGTATCTGGAAATATTAGAACAGCCAAGCGTTCCAAAAGAGGAGGCACTATGTGTGGATCGGCTGGACTACTGGCTCACACCTTACATCTTCTACTTGGCGGATGGGGTTCTGCCTTCGGATCACATCTTAGCAAGGAAGATCAAGCACAGAAGTTCAAACTTCGTACTTGTAAGACCCCAAATTATTAATAAATGAAATTTAATTCCTCTATTTATTATTTTGAAATAGTAAGGGTTGATTTGATTAATGTGGTTAGTTATGGGTAAAATGCGCAAATATTTCAAATAAGCAAGTGGTCCTAAAATATTCATTTTATCGGGGAATATTTGTTTGGTCGTGGAATATTCTTGTTGTCGGGGAATATTCGTACGACGGCGCAGCCTTGTGTGAGCCCCATAACGGAAAGCGATTGGATGAAGAAAATGACAAAAATAAGTTATTTATAAATAACGGCGTAGTTGTTACCGTTAATACTGTTGAAATACCCGGTGGTTAAAACACAGTAATACGCGTTGTTGCACAGTAGCACACGGTATTGCACCAATTATTGATTCTTACATAAAAAGGCACTACTCAATAATGGTTACAGTAATTACTGTTCAATATTTTATTTTATTGATTCAATAATTGCTGCGTTGATATTTTATATTACAGTTATTTTAATAATTGTCACTACACAGTATTTTCTATTATCGGAACAATAATTCATATTATCTGAATAATATTATTAGATAACATTATTGACAATGTCTAGAAAGTTCTGTCTAAGGAGAGGTTTGGTCATCTAATTGCGCGCCAGTAAGGAGAGATCCTTATTGGAAAGCCCCCTCTTTCCTGGGAACGGCCTGGTTGCCAGTACTGTGGTTCTGTAATATTATTTGTGTATAATTAATTATTGATTTATATGATGAGAAAAATATTGATTTTATGTGGATATAGATGGAGAAAATTTTTAATGTGACAATTGTTGAAAATTAATATTTTATCTTTTTCTGATAAAATAATTCATTTAAATATATTATTTTAATAATATATTGATGATGATATTTTTATAATGAATGTGGGATATATGAGTATATGAGGAGGAAGAGTATTTTTGTGGCATTAAATGATTAACAAATGTTTTGTGTGTTGGTGGACACAATTCTTGACCGAAAATTTATTATTGACTGTAAAATTGCCCGTTTATGGATTTCGGTCAATTTTTGTTTGGAATTTGGAAAAACTTTCTTCTGCAAAGTTGTAGAGAATTGAATTTCCTATAAAAACACGTGAGATTTGAATTTTCTGATAAAAGGGCTATTTATTATGAATTATTGAAGTTCTGAAGTTCCGAAATAATTGATTTTTGGAAGTTTTATTTATTAGAGTTAAGAAAAACGTTTTTTGGTATTTTGTTGGACATCATTAACATGTGTGGCTGGTGTTTTTGACCAAAGGTGGGCTAAGGAAAATTTGTATAATTATATTAATATTATATTCAATTTTCTGCTTTGGTGTTCTAAGCATTTTCCTATAAATAGGGTGCTTAGGTTAGAATTGAAAATCACACCAGAAACACAAGTTTCTCTCTATTTCTCTCTCTATATTAGTGAGCGTATTCTTGTGAGTATTCTAATACTTTGAGTATTGCTATACGGTGCAAGTTCAAGTCATAACCTATATCCGGTGTTTCAACTAGAAGTACTGTTTTTACTGAGGTAAGGGATGTTATTTCTTCTTAAATGATATTATTTTCTTCAATATCATTATGCCGAAGTATTGATCTGAACTTTTTATCAAATTTAGAACTTTTCATGTCGGAGTTACTATTCATGAGTTACTATTCACGAGTTACTATTCACGAGTTACTATTCACCGAAAAATGAAATTTTCTTCTTTTCGTCCAAAATATCTATTCTGGATACTAGCTTTGATTGTATCCATGTTTTGATCATTCTTGAATTTTACTCCACTATGATTGTTTATGAGGTATTTTTGGACATGGATAAACTGTAATACGAATCCCTAATATTTGTTCTTTTGCTTCACTGGATTCGTTTTCTTTAAAATATTTTTCATCATTCTCAGTCCTAAATGATGATATAATTGAAGAAAATATTTTTCATCATCCTCATCCTCAGTGCAAAGATTGATGATTTCTGATGAATATCTTTGGCCCGTAGTGCAAAGATGAACAGGTGTTGAGATGAACATGATCGACTGGTGATACAAATGAATATCTTTGGCCTGTAGTGCAAAGATGAATATTTGATTAAAGATGGTTATTGATTGTTGTTACAGGGATAAAATATTGATGATGGACTTTTAAATCTTAGAAGATAGTAGAACTTATTCTCTACTTGACTCTTCTAATGGTTTGCTGTTTCCGCTGCAGTTATTGATTTAAAACTTGTTGTCTATTGTATTCTATTAGATTTTTCCCTGTTGAAGACTAACGATAATTTGTTGTATATTATCTTAGTCATAATATTCTTTACTGGGCTAGTTGAGCTCACCCTTTTCCTTGTTGTTCCATTTTCTTCTCAGGAGGCGAGAATGTAGCGAGTACTAGTCGGGGTGTGGAATGATGGTTCAAGACAGTTGTTTTAGTAGTCCTCACTATTTTGTATTATAGTGTATCAATAAGTATAATGAATTCTTAGTTGAGTATGAATACTGTCTAGATGACAATATTTGTATTTCAACTCACAGTATATGTGTTGTCGTATTTTGCACGACAAATGTATTAATAAAGTTGTAGTTGTTTCTGTACCATATATTTGGCGACTCAGAATGGGTTCGGTGGAATGGACCTATTTTGGGGGCGTCACAGTTGGTATCAGAACTTAGGGATATGATCTCTGGCGGAGATCGGGGAATAGAACTAGGAGGGGAAAGACGAGTAAATCCTTCGCTAGTGTGTCCTACCTAAGCTTATTTGTTGGTCGGTCATAATATAGGGATATTATGTGATATGTTAATTTGTTAGATTAACCCTTGTTTTATGGCAGTATTTGAGAATGTCGACTGAGAATGTTAACAGTGGAGTAAATAAAATCGTGGAGACGCCTGTACTCACCAACGAGGAGAACGTGCAACAGGTTGGCAATGTTCCTCCTGTGAACAACACCACTGAGCAGATGATGAACGATGGGATGTTTAGAAGCTTTTTGCAGTTCATGCAAAATCAGACGAGGGAGACTCGTGTACAGAATACGGGTGGAAATGATAGCAATGCGCGGCTTGTCACAGCCAAGCAGTTCAAAGAGTTGGGACCACCAGAATTCTGGGGAAAGCCAGATCCGATTAAGGCGGAGACATGGGTCAAGCAAATTACCAAGATATTTGATGTCTTGGGATGCACGGAGGAACAGAAGGTTCCATTCGCCACCTTTATGTTTCGTGGCGAGGCAGACTACTGGTGGGAGTCTGTGAAACGTACCCATCCAGCCGCACTCAGCATGTCTTGGGAGACATTTCAGAAACTGTTCAATGATAAATACTTTCCTGAAAGTGTTCGTCATATGAAGGAGGTAGAGTTTATTAGACTGGAGCAGAATAACATGACGGTGTCCCAGTACGAGGCGAAATTTACAGAGTTGTCCAGGTTTGCACCTCATTTGGTGGAGAATGAGGAACGTATGACGTGAATGTTTCTGAGAGGTTTGAAACCCGGCATACGTCAATATCTCATTTCTTATAAATTTTCTCTCTATTCAGATGTTATCAACAGGGCTCAATTATTAGAGCGAGATAACGAGTACGGTCAATCGAGGGACCATAACCAGGATCATACCGGTGACAGCAGTCATCAGAACAACGATAACCAGCGGAGAAAGAAGAATACGGACAAGAACGACAACCACTCTGGTGGTAATCGTGGCCATGAGAATAGAAGAAGCGAGTCGGGAGGAGATTTTAAAAAGAGGAGATTCAACAATGACAATACAAAGACGTCAGTACCAGCAGCAACTGGTTCCAAGGGAGGAGAACGACCACCGGTCATATGCTATAAGTGCGGAAAAGAAGGACATATCAGCCCAAATTGTCCACAACAGTTTAAGGTATGTTATAACTGTGGAATGGAAGGACATATCGCTCGAGATTGTATGATAGCGAAACCAAGTTCAGCGGGAACGGTGACTCAAAAAGTTGTCCCAGAAAAGTCAAAGTCAACGGTTCCTGAAAGAGCATTTTTCATGACTGGTCAGAATGCGAGGAACCCGAACGAAGTTAGCACGGGTTAGTTAATTATAAATTTTTGCGAAGTCTATACTTTATTAGATACCGATTCTACCCATTCATTTATTTCTCCTGCTTGTGCTCAATGTTTAAACTTGACTCCGGAGAAATTAGACTTTGATTTATCTGTGGAAACTTCTTTAGGAGAAACTTTCATTTCATCCACTGTTTATAAATCTTGTTTGATCCAAGTTGGCACCATCACATTACCTGTTGATCTTATCTCTTTAAAGATACTTGCTTTTGATGTGATTTTAGGGATCGATTGGTTAACTACTCATCATGCCAAATTGATTGCTTTTGTATGGTTGTTAGTTTTCATATTCCTAAGCAACCTGTTATTCAAATTCAAGCAACCAAACCATTGAAGTCAAACTCTTTCATATCAAGCCGTAAAGTCATTCGTTTATTGAAAAACGGATGTCAAGCTTTCTTAGCTATGTTATGGACTTGAACAAAAATACGTCAGATTTGAATTATATTTCTATTGTTAGTAAATCCCTGACGTATTTCCTGAAGAATTTTTTGGCCTATGCGTGATATTGAATTTTGTATCATCTTTGAATCTGGTACAAAACTCACTTCTAAAATCTCATATCGAATGGCTCCTATTGAACTTCAGGAGTTAAAAACCTAACTGTAGAAGTTTGTACCCGAGCCTCTATCTGTGACTTCTTTTGTGGAATGCACTGAAGCCAGACTCTCTGTAGGGGACGCCATATTCGTGCGGTAGTAAACTGATAGGTGCCATTGTGACGTGATATCCAAGATTGGGATATGAGTCACAGTTGAGAGCAACCTAAGTTAGTAATCGAAATACGTAGCTTTCTGGTTATTATCAGAGATTTGTAAAAGGATTTTCTCGAATCGCTACTCCATTAACTCAGCTGACTCAAAAAGGATATCAAATTCGTATGGAGCGAAGAATGCGAGAAGAGTTTCCAAGAGCTTAAGAGGAGACTCATTTCGGCACCTGTTCTAACAATACCATCTGGTTCAGATGGATTTGTTATCTACAGCGATGCTTCAGGCAAAGGGTTAGGATGTGTTCTCATGTAACGTGGAAAAGTCATAGCCTATGCCTCGCGACAACTTAAAGAATATGAGAGGAATTATCCTACTCATGATCTAGAGTTGGCAGCAGTCGTTTTCGTGCTAAAGATCTGGAGGCACTATCTATATGGGAAGAAAGTGGAGATATATTCAGGCCATAAAAGCCTCAAATATTTCTTCACTCAAAAAGAACTCAACATGCGACACCGACGTTGGCTGGAGCTGTTGAAGGATTTCGATCATACCATCCAATACTATCCTGAAAAAGTGAACGCGGTAGCTGACGCATTGAGTAGAAGATCATATGCAGGAACGAGTGCGATAATGTCAAGTATACGCATAGAATCAACTTTAATCGATAAAGTTAAAGTTGCTTAAGCCACAGACCGGGAGCTGATGCGTATGAAGAAGAAAGTACAAGAAGGTGCTATTCCGGAAGCAAGAATCGATGAAGAAGGAATACTTCGAGTCCACTCCAGACTTTGTGTTTCTAACGATTCTGATTTGAAGTACATGATGGAGGCACACAATACACCATTTGCAATCCATCCTGGAAGTACTAAAATGTATCGTGATCTTCGACATACATTTTGGTGGAACAATATGAAGAGAGAGATTGCAAAGTTTATCTCGAGGTGTTTAACTTGTCAACGTGTAAAGGCGGAGCATCAAGTGCCAAAGGGTCATTGTTGATAGATTAACCAAGTCCGCTCATTTCTTGCCAATACGTGAGACTTATTCCCTTTAACGTCTTGCTAGTATGTACGTGAACGAGATGGTGAGACTGCATGGCATGCCAGTATCCATAGTTTCGGATCGTGACCCAAGATTCACTTCAAGATTTTGGGTTAGCTTGCAAAAAGCTATAGGCACGGATTTACGATTTAGTTCAGCTTACCATCCTCAAACGGACGGACAATCAGAGAGGACTATTCAAACTCTTGAAGATCTATTAGCACTTTGTGTCCTAGATCTCAAAGGGAGTTGGGATAAGTACCTACTATTGGTGAAATTCTCCTACAATAACAGTTATCAGGCAAGTATAGGTGTGACTCCCTTTGAAGCATTGTATGGACGAAAGTGTCGCTCTCCAGTATGTTGGGATGAGGTGGGAGAAGCAACATTGTTGGGACCAGAGTTGGTACGAATGACTACAGAGAAGATCCAAACGATTCGACAACGTATACAAACGGCACAGGATCGACAAAAGAGTTATATGGATCTTCATCGAAAGGACGTGGAATTTGATATTGGGGATCATGTATTATTACGTGTAGCTCCATGGAAAAGAGTTACAAGATTTGGGAAGAGAGGAAAGCTCAATCCACGATTTATTGGTCCATTTCAGATTCTTGACCGAGTAAGAAATGTGGCCTATAGACTTGCGTTACCTCCAAGCATGTCTCGTGTTCATAACGTTTTTCACATATTTATGCTTCGTAAATATGTGAAAGACCCGAACCACATTATTGATTTAGAACCAGACGAGATAGCTGAAGATTTAACGTACGAGGAAGTACCTGTTAAGATCTTAGATAGGAAGGAGCATGTCCTACGCACGAAGGTCATACTACAAGTTAAAGTTTTGTGGAGAAACCATGCTATTGAGGAAATGACCTGGGAGTTGGAAACGGAAATGAAAGCGAGGTATCCTCATCTTTTCGAAACACCAGGTACGTATGTCAATTTCGAGGACGAAATTTCATAAGGAGGGGAGGTTGTAAGATCCCAAATTATTAATAAATGAAATTTAATTCCTCTATTTATTATTTTGAAATAGTAAGGGTTGATTTGATTAATGTGGTTAGTTATGGGTAAAATGCGCAAATAGTTCAAATAAGCAAGTGGTCTTAAAATATTCATTATTGTCGGGGAATATTTGTTTGGTCGTGGAATATTCTTGTTGTCGGGGAATATTCGTACGACGGCGCAGCCTTGTGTGAGCCCCATAACGGAAAGCGATTGGATGAAGAAAACGACAAAAATAAGTTGTTTATAAATAACGGCGTAGTTGTTACCGTTAATACTGTTGGAATACCCGGTGGTTAAAACACAGTAATACGCGTTGTTGCACAGTAGCACACGGTATTGCACCAATTATTGATTCTTACGTAAGAAGGCACTACTCAATAATGGTTACAGTAATTACTGTTCAATATTTTATTTTATTGATTCAATAATTGCTGCGTTGATATTTTATATTACTGTTGTTTTAATAATTGTCACTACACAGTATTTTCTATTATCGGAACAATAATTCATATTATCTGAATAATATTATTAGATAACATTATTGGTAATGTCTAGAAAGTTCTGTCTAAGGAGAGGTTTGGTCATCTAATTACGCGCCAGTAAGGAGAGATCCTTATTGGAAAGCCCCCTCTTTCCTGGGAACGGCCTGGTTGCCAATACTGTGGTTCTGTAATATTATTTGTGTATAATTAATTACTGATTTATATGATGAGGAAAATATTGATTTTATGTGGATATAGATGGAGAAAATTTTTAATGTGACAATTGTTGAAAATTAATATTTTATCTTTTTCTGATAAAATAATTCATTTAAATATATTATTTTAATAATATATTGATGATGATATTTTTACAATGAATGTGGGATATATGAGTATATGAGGAGGAAGAGTATTTTTGTGGCATTAAAGGATTAACACATGTTTTGTGTGTTGGTGGACACAATTCTTGACCGAAAATTTATTATTGACTGTAAAATTGCCCGTTTGTGAATTTTGGTCAATTTTTGTTTGGAATTTAGAAAAACTTTCTTCTGCAAAGTTGTAGAGAATTAAATTTCCTATAAAAACTCGCAAGATTTGAATTTTCTGATAAAAGAGCTATTTATTATGAATTATTGAAGTTCTGAAGTTCCGAAATAATTGATTTTTGGAAGTTTTATTTATTAGAGTTAAGAAAAACGTTTTTTGGTATTTTGTTGGACATCATTAACATGTGTGGCTGGTGTTTTTGACCAAAGGTGGGCTAAGAAAAATTTGTATAATTATATTAATATTATATTCAATTTTCTGCTTTGGTGTTCTAAGCATTTTCCTATAAATAGGGTGCTTAGGTTAGAATTAAAAATCACACCAGAAACACAAGTTTCTCTCTATTTCTCTCTCTATATTAGTGAGCGTATTCTTGTGAGTATTCTAATACTTTGAGTATTGCTATACGGTGCAAGTTCAAGTCATAACCTATATCCGGTGTTTCAACTAGAAGTACTGTTTTTACTGAGGTAAGGGATGTTATTTCTTCTTAAATGATATTATTTTCTTCAATATCATTATGCCGAAGTATTGATCTGAACTTTTTATTAAATTTGGAACTTTTCATGTCGGAGTTACTATTCATGAGTTACTATTCATGAGTTACTATTCACGAGTTAATATTCACGAGTTACTATTCACCGAAAAATGAAATTTTCTTCTTTTCGTCCAAAATATCTATTCTGGATACTAGCTTTGATTGTATCCATGTTTTGATCATTCTTGAATTTTACTCCACTATGATTGTTTATGAGATATTTTTGGACATGGATAAACTGTAATACGAATCCCTAATATTTGTTCTTTTGCTTCACTGGATTCGTTTCCTTTAAAATATTTTTCATCATCCTCAGTCCTAAATGATGATATAATTGAATATCTTTGGCCTGTAGTGCAAAGATTGATGATTTCTGATGAATATCTTTGGCCCGTAGTGCAAAGATGAACAGGTGTTGAGATGAACATGATCGACTGGTGATACAAATGAATATCTTTGGCCTGTAGTGCAAAGATGAATATTTGATTAAAGATGGTTATTGATTGTTGTTACAGGGATAAAATATTGATGATGGACTTTTAAATCTTAGAAGATAGTAGAACTTATTCTCTACTTGACTCTTCTAATGGTTTGCTGTTTCCGCTGCAGTTATTGATTTAAAACTTGTTGTCTATTGTATTCTATTAGATTTTTCCCTGTTGAAGACTAACGATAATTTGTTGTATATTATCTTAGTCATAATATTCTTTACTGGGCTAGTTGAGCTCACCCTTTTCCTTGTTGTTCCATTTTCTTCTCAGGAGGCGAGAATGTAGCGAGTACTAGTCGGGGTGTGGAATGATGGTTCAAGACAGTTGTTTTAGTAGTCCTCACTATTTTGTAAAATAGTGTATCAATAAGTATAATGAATTCTTAGTTGAGTATGAATACTGTCTAGATGACAATATTTGTATTTCAACTCACAGTATATGTGTTGTCGTATTTTGCACGACAAATGTATTAATAAAGTTGTAGTTGTTTCTGTACCATGTATTTGGCGACTCAGAATGGGTTGGGTGGAATGGACCTATTTTGGGGGCGTCACAGTTGGTATCAGAGCTTAGGGATATGATCTCTGGCGGAGATCGGGGAATAGAACTAGGAGGGGAAAGACGAGTAAATCCTTCGCTAGTGTGTCCTACCTAAGCTTATTTGTTGGTCGGTCATAATATAGGGATATTATGTGATATGTTAATTTGTTAGATTAACCCTTGTTTTATGGCAGTATTTGAGAATGTCGACTGAGAATGTTAACAGTGGAGTAAATAAAATCGTGGAGACGCCTGTACTCACCAACGAGGAGAACGTGCAACAGGTTGGCAATGTTCCTCCTGTGAACAACACCACTGAGCAGATGATGAACGATGGGATGTTTAGAAGCTTTTTACAGTTCATGCAAAATCAGACGAGGGAGACTCGTGTACAGAATACGGGTGGAAATGATAGCAATGCGCGGCTTGTCACAGCCAAGCAGTTCAAAGAGTTGGGACCACCAGAATTCTGGGAAAAGCCAGATCCGATTAAGGCGGAGACATGGGTCAAGCAAATTACCAAGATATTTGATGTCTTGGGATGCACGAAGGAACAGAAGGTTCCATTCGCCACCTTTATGTTTCGTGGCGAGGCAGACTACTGGTGGGAGTCTGTGAAACGTACCCATCCAGCCGCACTCAGCATGTCTTGGGAGACATTTCAGAAACTGTTCAATGATAAATACTTTCCTGAAAGTGTTCGTCATATAAAGGAGGTAGAGTTTATTAGACTGGAGCAGAATAACATGACGGTGTCCCAGTACGAGGCGAAATTTACAGAGTTGTCCAGGTTTGCACCTCATTTGGTGGAGAATGAGGAACGTATGACGCGAATGTTTCTGAGAGGTTTGAAACCCGGCATACGTCAATATCTCATTTCTTATAAATTTTCTCTCTATTCAGATGTTGTCAACAGGGCTCAATTATTAGAGCGAGATAACGAGTACGGTCAATCGAGGGACCATAACCAGGATCATACCGGTGACAGCAGTCATCAGAACAACGATAACCAGCGGAGAAAGAAGAATACGGACAAGAACGACAACCACTCTGGTGGTAATCGTGGCCATGAGAATAGAAGAAGCGAGTCGGGAGGAGATTTTAAAAAGAGGAGATTCAACAATGACAATACAAAGACGTCAGTACTAGCAGCAACTGGTTCCAAGGGAGGAGAACGACCACCGGTCATATGCTATAAGTGCGGAAAAGAAGGACATATCAGCCCAAATTGTCCACAACAGTTTAAGGTATGTTATAACTGTGGAATGGAAGGACATATCGCTCGAGATTGTATGATAGCGAAACCAAGTTCAGCGGGAACGGTGACTCAAAAAGTTGTCCTAGAAAAGTCAAAGTCAACGGTTCCTGGAAGTGCATTTTTCGTGACTGGTCAGAATGCGAGGAACCCGAACGAAGTTAGCACGGGTTAGTTAATTATAAATTTTTGCGAAGTCTATACTTTATTAGATACCGATTCTACCCATTCATTTATTTCTCCTGCTTGTGCTCAATGTTCAAACTTGACTCCGGAGAAATTAGACTTTGATTTATCTGTGGAAACTTCTTTAGGAGAAACTTTCATTTCATCCACTGTTTATAAATCTTGTTTGATCCAAGTTGGCACCATCACATTACCTGTTGATCTTATCTCTTTAAAGATACTTGCTTTTGATGTGATTTTAGGGATCGATTGGTTAACTACTCATCATGCCAAATTGATTGCTTTTGTAAGGTTGTTAGTTTTCATATTCCTAAGCAACCTGTTATTCAAATTCAAGCAACCAAACCATTGAAGTCAAACTCTTTCATATCAAGCCGTAAAGTCATTCGTTTATTGAAAAACGGATGTCAAGCTTTCTTAGCTATGTTATGGACTTGAACAAAAATACGTCAGATTTGAATTATATTTCTATTGTTAGTAAATCCCTGACGTATTTCCTGAAGAATTTTTTGGCCTATGCGTGATATTGAATTTTGTATCATCTTTGAATCTGGTACAAAACTCACTTCTAAAATCTCATATCGAATGGCTCCTATTGAACTTCAGGAGTTAAAAACCTAACTGTAGAAGTTTGTACCCGAACCGACCGACAGTTCGGTAATAAGGACAGCCTCGTCTGAAGGAGAGTCATCAGCGGCAGGAGGATGGATGGGCTCGGCGATGACCTGCAGTGGGGTCAGAGCCACTTCAGCACCATCGGGTTTGAAGATAGTCACTATAATATAAGACAAAAAGGTCATAAGAAAGAAACGATAACAAAGGAACGAGAATACAGATGAATGGGTTCGGATATGATAACTTACAGCCGTGTTCGTAGAGCCAAGATTCGTTGGATACGATCCCCAAACCCCAGCTGGTCTGCTTCAGAAGGGCATAAAACTTTTTGAAAGCAGTCGCACGACCCTTCGGGAACTTGGTTACCTTCAAGGGCTGTTCTTCGGGACAGGCCCAGTTCGGTAAAAGGTTGAGGTCAGTTCCCCTCATGAAGAACCATTGTAAATGCCAACCTTTATTGCTCGAGGGGCTCTTCATGAAGGTGGCACGGCCAGATACACGGTTCAGATGGCGAAGGCCTGGTTCCTTCGATCGGCCGATAGAAAATAGGACAAAGAAGAAGTCCAAACCCGGGGATATGCCAACTTCTTGACACAGAGCAATAAAGCTGACTAGCTGGATGTAGGAATTCGGGGCCAGCTGCGAGAACCCGATCCCGACCAGACAGAGGAAGGAGGAGATAAACTCGTGGAGGGGGAACCGAACCCCATATTTCAGGGCATAGAGATGGACGGCCACCCTACCCCCTTCGGGACGCCAGAACATCCTTTCATTCGGTTCAGCCACCCGAAGCTTGTACTCTTGGAGAATATTAAATACTGTTCGAATGTCGGATAGCTGAGATTAGGTGATGGTGGAAACAGTGTTGATGACAGCATAGTCGGTCTCGGAGGCATAGAGGCGGCAAATTCGAGCATCAGCATCCTCGATAGGAATGTCAGCCGGAGCCATGGGAAACTCAACCTGGAGAAGGTCGCCGGCGGTGAGGGTAGGAGTACTGGCCGCTGTGTCGTGGGAGGAGGAATGCTAGAATCAGCCATTTGAGGTGGTTGGGGATGGTTTGAAAGGAGATAAGGCACGAAAATGGGAGTTTGGAAAGGAAATGGCAAAGATTGAAGGAATCTGGAGAAATGAGTATCTCGCCGGGAAAAAATTGACAGAGATTCGAAATATTGAAGACTCGAAAAAGTGACGGTGATGGACGCTGGGGAACTTATATAGCCCGTCTAGCACGGTTTCCAAAGATGGCTATTTATGGCAAGTGGAGCCCAGTCTTGGAAAAACGTGTACCAGCTCGCTGACCGAGGAGAAACTGCTTGGGTTCCCGAGACAGCTCCTCATTATGGCGTGACTACCCAAATTCATGTCCTTTCAAGTCTCTTGTCATAAATATCTTATAACAGGAGACTGAGGGCAATGTTCGGGGGTGTTTCACCGATCCTATGTAGGGCTGAAGGCCTGGACCAGAACCAAAGAGGTCGTGCTCGTATGTTCGGAAGTATATGGGAGATCGGGGTCTGGTACCCGAGCCCGGTAGGCCGGGGCCCGGTTTTCATCATGCGGGTCGAGGTCGGGTCTTCGCGTCTTTTAGGCCGAGGCCCAGACTGGTGTTTATGTTCGGCTCTTGGGTTGGGCCTGAACATGTGAGCAGCCCACATGCAGAGTTGGAGTGATAAGCAGTTTACGTGATTAAGGGTACTAACCCTAATCATATGTGGGTAAGGCAAGTCTAAAGGTAGTGTTGAAAAGGGATTCTACCTACACCTTTCAAGGGGATTGTGTTGGACCCAAATATAGGTAACTACCATATTTAGGAGTCCTATTCCCATTCGGAGAAGGATACCAAGGTGCTATAAATACAAGGTCAAGGTTACAATTAAGAGGTAATACCTACTTTGAGCACTAAATACTTAAGCCTCCATTGTTAAACTTGGTGAACGGCCTGTACTTATTCTCACACCGGAGCTATCCCCCGGCGGCACGGCCGTCAAGCTTCTGTGTGATCTGTTATTGTGCAGGTGATAGTGCATGGATTCTGTGATTGGACGCGCGGACGAAACTTGGCGTTAACAGTAAACACATACGAAATTATACGCACTGCAGATATAACAACTTGCGTACTTTACAAAATTTATAAATATTACCCACAACTATAACATTATATCAAATTAACTCCATAATATTCAAAACTGACATTTATAGAAAATTCATCTTTATTTATAAAAGTTGGGGTCTTACAACCTCCCCTTCTTATGAAATTTCGCCCTCGAAATTAGGGTACGTACCTGGTATGTCGAAGAGGTAAGAATACCTTGATTTCATTTCAGATTCTAACTCCCAAGTCATTTCCTCAACATCGTGGTTTCTCCACAAAACTTTGACTTGAGGTATAACCTTGGAGCGTAGAATATGTTCCTTCTTATCCAAGATTTGAACAGGAACTTCTTCATACGTCAAATCTTCCGCTATTTCGTCCGGTTCTAACTCAATAATATGGTTCGGGTCTTCCACATATTTGCGTAACATGGATATGTGAAAAACGTTATGAACACGAGACATACTTGGCGGTAAAGCGAGTCTATAAGCCACAGTTCCTACTCGATCGAGGATTAAAAATGGACCGATGAATCGAGGATTGAGCTTTCCTCTATTTCTAAATCTCGTAACTCCTTTTCATGGAGCAACACGTAAGAACACATGATCTCCTACATCAAATTCCACGTCCTTCCGATGAAGATCAGCATAACTCTTTTGTCGATCTTGTGAGGTTTTTATACGTTGTCGGATTGTTTGAATCTTTTCTGTAGTCATACGTACCAACTCCGGTCCCAACAACGTTGCTTCACCCACCTCATCCCAGCATACTGGAGAACGACATTTTCTTCCATACAATGCTTCGAATGGAGCCATGCCAATACTTGCTTGATAACTGTTGTTGTAGGAAAACTCCACCAATGGTAAGAACTTGTCCCAACTTCCCTTGAAGTCAAAGACACAGAGTCTTAATAGATCTTCAAGAGTTTTAATAGTCTTCTCTGATTGTCCGTCCGTCTGAGGATGATATGCTGAACTAAATCGTAACTCCGTGCCCATAGCTTTTTGTAAACTAACCCAAAATCGTGAAGTGAATCTTGGGTCTCGGTCAGAAACTATGGATACTGGCATACCATGCAGTCTTACAATCTCGTTTATGTACATACGAGCAAGACGTTCAAGTGTATAAGTTTCTCGTATCGGTAAGAAATGAGCAGACTTGGTCAATCTATCAACAATGACCCAAATCGCATCAATACCTTGAGAAACCCTAGGAAGACCGGTAACGAAATCCATGGTAATGTGCTCCCACTTCCATTCTGGAATTTCAAGTGGTTGTAATGGACCTTTTGGTACTTGATGCTCCGCTTTGACTCGTTGACAAGTTAGACACCTTGAGATAAACAATGCTATCTCTCTCTTCATATTGCTCCACCAAAATGTATGACGAAGATCATGATACATTTTGGTACTTCCAGGATGGATTGCAAACAGTGTGTTGTGCGCCTCCATCATGATTTCATACTTTAAATCAGGGTTGTTAGGAACACAAAGTCTGGAGTTGACTCGAAGTATTTCTTCTTCATCGATTCTTGCTTCCGGTATAGCACCTTCTTGCACTTTCTTCTTCATACGCATCAGCTCCAGGTCTGTATCTTGAGCAGCTTTAACTTTATCGATTAAAGTCGGTTCTACTCGTATATTCGCCATCATCACATGGGTTCCTGGAGTCTTTAACTCTATCTCCATCTTTTGCAAATCACACAAAATGGGTCTTTGTGTTGACAATATCGCACTCGTACTTGCATATGATCTTCTACTCAATGCGTCAGCTACCACGTTCGCTTTTCCAGGATGATATTGAATGGTATGATCATAATCTTTCAACAGTTCAAGCCAACGTCGTTGTCGCATGTTGAGTTCCTTTTGAGTGAAGAAATATTTGAGGCTTTTATGATCCGTAAAGATCTCCACCTTCTCCCCATACAAGTAATGCCTCCAAATTTTAAGTGCAAAAACAACAGCTGCCAACTCTAGATCATGAGTAGGATAATTCCTCTCATATTCCTTGAGTTGTCTTGATGCATAGGCTATGACTTTTCCATGTTGCATGAGAACGCATCACAACCCTTTGCTCGAAGCATCACTGTAGATGACAAATCCCTCCGAGCCAGATGGTATTGTTAGAACAGGTGCTGAAATGAGTCTCCTCTTGAGTTCTTGAAAACTCTGCTCACATTCTTCGCTCCAACCGAACTTTGTATCTTTCCGAGTCAGCTGAGTTAATGGAGTAGCGATTCGAGAAAATCCTTCCACGAATCTCCGATAATAACCAGCTAGACCGAGAAAGCTACGTACTTCGGTTACTGATTTAGGTTGCTCCCAGCTTTGAATAGCTTCAATCTTTGCCGGGTCAACAGATATTCCACGACTTGATACTACGTGCCCAAGGAATGCTACCTCTTCCAGCCAGAACTCGCATTTCTTCAACTTGGCATAAAGTTTGTATTCACGAAGCTTTTGGAGTACCAGCCTCAAGTGTTGCTCATGATCTTCATGACTTTTGGAATAAACAAGGATGTCATCGATAAAGACGACCACAAAGTGATCTAAATATTCCTTAAATACCCTGCTCATCATATCCATGAAGGCAGCAGGAGCATTAGTCAATCCAAAAGACATAACTAAGAATTCATAATGCCCATACCGAGTTCTGAAGGTAGTCTTTGGAATATCCTCAGTTCTAACCTTCAGCTGATGATATCCAGAATGAAATTCGATCTTTGAAAAGAATTGTGCTCCTTGCAACTGGTCAAACAGGTCATCAATACGTGGCAATGGGTACCTATTTTTGATGGTGACATGATTCAACTCCCGATAATCAATACAAAGTCGCATACTCCCATCTTTCTTCTTCACGAACTGAACAGGAGCACCCCAAGGAGAAGTACTAGGACGAATAAAACCAATGTCTAACAATTCCTGCAGTTGGGTCTTTAACTCCTGAAGTTCAATAGGAGCCATTCGATATGGGGCTTTGGAAATGGGTTTTGTACCGGGTTCAAGGTCGATACAAAATTCAATTTCACGCTCTGGGGGTAGGCCAGGAAGTTCTTCGGGAAATACGTCAGGAAATTTATTAACAACAGAAATATCATTCAAAGCTGACGTATTTTTGTTTAGATCTGTGACATGAGCTAAAAAAGCTTGACATCCGTTTTTCAATAAACGAATAGCTTTATGGCTTGAGATGACAGCGATTGATTTTAATGGTTTGGTTGCTTGAATTCGCATAATAGGTTGATTAGGAATATGAAAGCTAACAACCTTACGAAAACAATCAATTTTTGCATGATGAGTAGTTAACCAATCAATCCCTAGAATCACGTCAAATGCAAGTATTTTTAACGAAATCAGATCGACAGGTAATGTGTGGGTACCAACTTGAACCAAACAAGACTTATAAACCGTGGATGTAATGAAGGTTTCTCCCAATGGAGTTTCAACAGCTAAGTCAAAGTCTAATTTTCCCGGAATCAAATTTAATCGATGAGCGCAAGTAGGAGAAATAAAAGAATGGGTAGAACCGGTATCAAATAAAGTATAGACTTCGTTAGAGTTTATGATAAGCTTACCCGTGATGACCTCATTCGGGTTCCTTGCTTTCTGGGAGTTCACAACAAACGCTCTCCCTTGCACAACCGGTTTTGACTTTTCTGGGACGGCCTTTGGTGCCTCCATCCTAGCTGAATTTGTCTTCGGTAAACGATAAAATCGGGCTAAATGACCTTCTCTTCCATAATTATAACATGCTTTGGATGGCATCGCGCAGTTTGGACTGATGTGCCCCTCCCCTCCGCATTTGAAACATATGATAGGTGGTCGTTCTCCTTCCTTAACGACAGGTGCTGGTGCTGACGTCTTTCCATCATTGTTGAATCTCCTCTTCTTGAAATGCCCATTCTTATTGTTTTGGCCCTGATTACCACCGAAGTGGTTACCATTTCTGGCCTGTTGATTCCCTCCACGCTTGTTGTCACCGCTTCGATGACTGCTCTCACTGGTATTATCATTTTGCCGGCTGCTCTCTTTTGGTTGCGTTGTCTCGTTATCGCGCTCTACCAACTGAGCCCTATTTACAACATCTGAATACAAACACAATTTATGAGAAACAAGATGTTGACGTATCTCCGGCTTCAAACCTCTTAAAAACATCCGCGTCATTCTTTCTTCATTATCCACCAGGTGGGACGCAAATCGGGATAACTCCGCAAATTTTGTCTCGTACTGCGACACGGTCATATTATTCTGCTCCAATTTGATGAACTCCACCTCCTTCATGTGACGAATACTCTCGGGAAAGTATTTGTCGTTAAATAGCTCTTGGAACTTCTCCCAGGACATCTTCAGTGCGGCAGGTTGAGTACGCTTTATCGATTCCCACCAGTAATCTGCCTCTCCTCGCAACATAAAGGCGGCAAAGGGAACCTTTTGCTCCTCGGAGCAACCCAAGACATCAAATATCTTGGTGATCTGCTTTATCCATGTTTCAGCTACAAGTGGTTTGGGTTCTCCCTTAAACTCCGGTGGTCCCAGCTCCTTAAACTGTTTAGCGGTGACCGCCAGAGAGTTTCCAGTATTTCCACCTACGTTGTGGACAGCAGCCGCTTTCACCTGTTGTTGCATGAATTGCATAAAGCCTCTGAACATTTGATCATTCATCATTTGGTCAGTGTTGTTGTTTGCATGAGGATTGTCACCTTCCTGATGCACATTATCCTGATTATTGATATGAGGTGAATCAACAGTCGCCTGTGCTCCATTGCTATTCTCAACATTCTCAGATGCCATTTTCAGATACTGCCACAAAATAAAAATTAATTGATATGTCATATTTTATCCTTATATTATAACCGACCAATTAAATACCATGCAAATAAACTTAGGTAGGTCATACTAGCGAAGGAATTCCCCGTCTCTCCCCTCCTAGTTCTATTCTCACATCTTAGCCAGGGATCATATCCCTAAGCTCTGATACCAACTGTGACGCCCCCAAAATTAGGTATACATCACCCATCTTGGGTCGTCAGATACATAGTACAAAATACAAATACAACTTACTAATACAACTGTCGTGTACAATACGACAAAACATAAACTGTGAGTTTGAATACAAATATTATCTTCTAGAGAGTATTCATACTCAAAAGGAGTCCTCATTACATTTATTAACACACCATTACATAGAATAGTGAGGACTACTAACTAATACTATCATTCGGACCATCACTCCGTTCCCCGACTTGCCCCAGCTACGTTCTCATTTCCTGAAGAGAACAGTGAAAGAAAGGGTGAGCTCAACTAGCCCAGTAAGAAATATTATGACTAAGATAATGCAGAATAAATTATCATTAGCCTTCAACAATGTTAAACTGATAAAATATAATAGACATCAAGTTTAACTGCAGCGAAACAAGCAATCCATTAAAAGAGTCAAGTAGAAAATAAACCCTACTATCTTTTATGATTTAAAAGATTTTCCAACACTGTGATCGCTGAGACTCAGCTTAATAAAATAATCCACATCATCGAATCACCCCTGCACTACGGCCAAGGATATTCGTATATTCATTAATGGTCATGATCATGCCAACAACTGTCCATCAATGCACTACGGGCCAATGAGGACTTTTACCACATCATTTGTAACATTACGGTCATGATTATACCGAATAATCCCTGGTCATAATCATACCAAGTCCATCTATGCACTACAGGCCACAGATGACTTTCAACATTTTATAAACATGAGGATGATGACAATGATATAAGAATTCAATAAAACAAGTTCAAGAATTAATTTATCCAAGAATTAACAACGTCCAAATTGTCAACATGATACTGCTTTGTGGAGTAAAATTCAAGAATACTTAGAAGAATATTTTCATGAAAAGATACTGGATGAACCGCAATTATCAAGGATATTTCACTAATTTCATGGAGTATAGAAGTCAAAACTTAACCAATTGAGTATAATAAAGAATGGAATAACAAAAGAAATCACCATGCATGCGATAGACCGCACAGACAGGTTATTCCAACAGAATAATAAATAATGGAACCAGGTCCGGCGTAAACGCACAGACAGGATATTCCGACAGAATAATAAATAATGGAACCAGGTCCGGTGTAAAACACACAGACAGGATATTCCGACAGAATAATAAATAATGGAACCAGGTCTGGTGTAAAATACACAGACATGATATTCCAACAGAATAATAACAAGACGGAACCAGGTCTGGTGTAAAACACACATACAGGATGTTCCAACAGAATAATAATAAAAACGGAACCAGGTCCGGTGTAAAACACACAGACAGGATGTTCCAACAGAATAATAATAAAAACGGAACCAGGTCCGGTGTAAAACACACAGACAGGATGTTCCAACAGAATAATAGAAGAATGCCACCAAGTATAGGGTAGACCGCGTATACAGGTTATTCCAACAGAATAATAAGAAATGGAATAACAACAGTTCTCTTCATGAATAAGAAAGAATAACACCCCTTACCGTTTTAAAGACGAGCTGAAATAAGGAAGTAGTTAAGTAGCAGAATACTTTTCTTCTCTCTCTATAGTTTCTCTCTATAGTTTCTCTCTCTAGAGTTCAGTGAATTCGTAAGAAATAATGAAGGAATGAGCTGTTATTTATAGAAAAATAGAATGCATAGTAACTAATCCATGAACGGTCCAGATTGATTACTTTAATCTGACGGTCCATATTTAAAGAAAAATCTTTTAAATAAAATATAATATATTCTATTTATAGAATAACTTTAATAAAGTATTCTGTTTTATATAAAAAGATGTTTCTGTTTTATTACGTTAATAATACGAATAAAACAAAACGTCATTATCGCTAAATAATTCATATTATTAACTGACAATAATTGAATCAAACTGAGTGACTTCTCACATAAGCATTAATAATCAATACCGTGTGTTACTATGCAACCACACGTATTACTGTACTTTTACTACCGAGTAGTTCAACAGTAACAATGGTAAAATTTCCGCCGTTATTTTTAATAAAATATTTTTGTCGTTTTTTTAATCCGACAATAATTCTGTTGTGGGGTCCACCAATGATTGTGTCGTTGTACGAATATTCCCTGTTAAAACGAATATTTCCCGACCAATCGAATATTATATAACAACTTGCGTACTTTGCAAAATTTATAAATATTACCCACAACTATAACATTATATCAAATTAACTCCATAATATTCAAAACTGACATTTATAGAAAATTCATCTTTATTTATAAAAGTTGGGGTCTTACATCATCGTCCATAAGTAATGACTACTAAAAGAACAGTCAAAGACTTCCTTGTATGCAGGATTCGACATAACAGTTGCAGCTAATACGTACTCTAACTGGTTCCTCGGCAGCAAAAAAAAAAGGGATATAGTTCATGTTTGTGTCTCATACTCGAATAATAAGTTAATTGAACTACTGTGGACATTCTTCGCTGTTTCATCTTAACAGATGACAACATTCCGAAGGAGGGCCATTAAGCTGTTGAACAAAGTTTCAGGTTAAGCAACCCTCTAGATGAACAAACGATCACTTCTCTACTGAGAATGAATCATCGCCTGATATGAGTCCAATTTATTAAATAGACAACTTTTCACCACTCTGAATTCCTCAGATGAGTAGTTTTCACAGAAAAAGAGGTGAGACGTCGTTCTGTGAGAACTATTCATATTTCAGAGCTGATTCACTACAGATGGACCATTTTCTTGTTGATAGGGAGATCTAGATGAGAGAGAAATATTTGTACTACTAAATATTAATTTCAAAACTTTTAATTTTTAAATTTTTTGTTGGTCCAGTACTTACTTTATAATATTAATCTTTGGATGATTGCCATCTGATCTCTAAATTTTCAACTTTCTTGTGTAATTAAATTGTATTATAGATCGTCACCGATATCCCAGTCTTCTTCAACCTATTCTTGCGTGTGGTTGTGAGCATGCATGTGTATTAATCCCTCCTATCTTAAAAAGTTGTCGTTTTAAAAAAAAAATTTGTTCCAATTTATTTGTCGTTTATAACATTTTAAAAGAATAAATTATTTATTTTTCTATATCACCCCTACCTTCTCTCATTGTTCCAAGAAATTCTCTCCTTGTATTAATAGTTTTCAACTTCCCATAAAAAGGTAGTGATGGAATTTCAAATAAATTTTAATTAAATGATATATTAAATAATTTTCTCAATTCATGTGTAAAAATTTTAAACCACAATCTTTTAGGAACGGAGGTAGTAAATTATTTTCTTCATTTACACCGAAATTGTTTAAGCTATTTTAGTAATTAGGAGGAATATGTAGATCGAAACAAACTGTTTTATTTACAGCTGATGAGACTGATCAAATTACACCCTAGCTCTAATTAAGTCATACGAAAACGATGGGATTTGATTAACTTGGCCAACTCTCACGTCCGCCCTTACGTGCAAAGAATGGTCACTCTCAATATTTAATGAATTTTACTAGTTTATTAAAGAAAAAAAAAGAGTAGGTAGGTAGGTAGTTAGGGCAAATGCAAATGAGAATGAGAATGTGTTCTCATTTATATGTAGTCCATATGTATATGTATATGAATTGCCCAACTTTTATCATGCATTTATATACTTCCTTCGATTTAGAGTTGTACACCTGAATTAAAAAAATATTAAATATAGTATTAATTATTTATAATACTCTTAAATTCTCATTTATTAGCGTACTTAACTCATACTTTCTTTCATCTGTAATATTTTTCCATAAGAGATAATTTTGGAAAGATTATAATTAATTCTCTTAAATTTTTTAAAACGTTAAATAATTTTAAATAAATAAAATTATCTAAAATATCATATATTATGAGATAAAAGGAGTATACACCAAGCACAAGTATTAGTTTGTCAATTGTCCAACCATTATTCATTCCTAATCAGGGTTGCTACCCTAGGATTTTAATTGCAGAGGTTTTGGAAATATATATTTTTTAAATTCTTTGAATGGACTTTAAGAAAAAGCTGTTTTAAGTAACTAACTTATGTACGAGTCTTAATTACATTTCTTGTTGATTCTATATACGCATGCACGCATAATATTAATTAAGGTTTACATATATATAACTTTTTGACTGAATTTTTGTGTGTCTATATATATATATATATATATATATATATATATATATATATATATATATATATATATATATATATATTATGTTTTTCTATCACGCATTAGTTTATTTTTTTTATGAGAACCGACCAGTAGTTCATTTTAATTCTACTTCATGACTAGCAATATTTACTTGCAACTTCCCCTGCCATCTTTATAAGTTAATTAATTACACAATATATATATATATATATATATCCAATTCCATCCATGCATGGATGCAGAATGAGTGTTTTAAAATCTTTTCTTTGGAATAATAAAAATTGCATTAGAAACAAGGATGATGTGCCTCCACGTACGTTTTAGGTACCCTATTATGAAAAAAATAGTACTAATATTGATGGGGTGTGTCTGTGCGCGCGCGCGCGTGTTTGTGTGCAAGAGCGGAGTTAAGATTTTTTTTCCTCCTGGACTACTAAGTACCAGCCATATACATTAGAAATTGTCCCATCAAAATCAATCATAAATTCAAAATCATATATAGTAGTAAAGTTCAAAGGTACATAAAATGTAAGAAAAAAGAGAAACAATACACACACTATTTTAGCTGCATCCTTCTATGCTTTGTAGAATAGAATTCGTCCATTATGGAATCTGAATCGATATTTTCAACAAGTTCTCGTTCAATATAAATCATCATAGCACCTGCTAAAAACTCTTCTCCCATTTTATTGCGAAGAGCAGTTTTAACATGTTTCATAGCTGAAAATGCTCGTTCTGTCGTGACAGTGGAAACAGGTAGAGTCAAAACATGACGAATCAATCTATCAATCAAATTATAATGCTGCAACTTATTTGTTTCAACTAATCCGCAACACAATTCAATGATGGTAGACATATTTTGAAAGCTCTGATGACGGAGCATATCAATTTTATAATGATTTAGTTGACATCTCAAATAATGCATTTCTTGCTCGCTGAAATCTTCTGGATAAAATTTCTCAGCAGGCTTGCAAATATCATCAACTTTGAATGATTTAAAGTTGTCCTTGGTTCTAAAGTTGAGCTAAGTATAAGGAGTTCCACTGCTTTATCACTAAATTTGGAATTCAACTCTTCCTGCTGAAAATCTATTGCTGAATTAAACACATCAAAATGATAGTGTTGGCAAACTGTCATCGATTCTTTTTCTTGGCATGAACGACCGGTAGCCTTTCTGAATGAAGCATTCATATCTAGTATGTCAATGTCATTTTGTGTGCAAATTGATTGCACATGCTCAAGGAGATGATCAATGTGACAACCCCAAAATAGGTCCATTCAATCCAACCTATTCTGAGTCGCCAAATACATGGTACAGAAAATAACTACAACTTTATTACAACAATTGTCGTGCAAAATACAATAACACATATGCTGTGAGTTTGGATACAAATATATACCAAATGTGACTCATGTTCCAACCGTGGACATCACCTCACAATAACACCTTACATAAAGGTATAGTCAAAAACTGTTTTGGAAATTAGAATCTTTGGGAAGTGCTTAAGGAAACCTTCGTACATGGGAGGCCATGCTTCTAGGTTATGATAGATATCATATGGCCACAGAATTATCCTTGGTTGACCCAATAGACTCCAAAGAAAAATGAGAAGATTACTATCATATTCTTTCTAATGGTGAATCTTCTCTTGACATATCATTATCTCCACTGTCTCTAACTGAGAATTATACTTCAAACAAACACCAAGATTATATAGGTAGTGCTCGTAGATATACTCGACAAGTGGATGTACACAACCATATCTTATGATGACACGAGGTTGTGTGTCATTAGACATCTTGTATGATAGTGACAAAACACCCTTCCAACGTTGGGTACATCTTACCCTATTGGATTCACCAAATAAAACTACTAAATGAACTTTTCTATACTGCTTCGGGAGAACATCCACAGTTAGAGACCACCGTTCTATTTTCCCGTTACCCTCGCTCGACCCAGCTACACTCTTATTACCTGAAAGGAATTGTGAAGCAAAAGGGTGAGCACAACTAGCTCAGTAAAGAATATCTTGACTAAAGATAATTAAATTATCAATAGCCTCCATCAATAATAAATCAGAGATTTAGAACATATGGTAAATGATAAAAATTTCAACCATAGTTGCAGCGGAACGAGCAATCCATTAGAAGAGTCAAATAGACTATAAAGTCTATTATCTTCTCCATGTTAAAAATCCACCAACAATGTTTTATCCCTGTAACATCAATCAACAGTTCTGGTCCACAATCATATAAATAACTCATAATCATAATTATGATTCTAAATTCCTCTTCTCATCCAGGACAAAGATAATTTTCATCACTTGTCTTTACCTGAAATATCAAAGATCATGGTTATACCAAATCACAATTCATGTTCATAATCATACTAATAATTTCATCTTTGTACTACGGGCCAAAGATATTCGTCAACAGTTTATCTTTGCACTACTGGCCAAAGATATTCAACAACAGTTCATCTTTGCACTACAGGCCAAAGATATTCAACAACATATCATCTTTGCACTACAGGCCAAATATATTCATCAACAGTTCATATTTGCACTACATGCCAAATATATTAATATCTCAAAGAATTATAATCATTTTAGAATTTATATAAACAATAATTATAACCATGTTGATCAATTCACCTTTGCACTTAAGCTTAAGATATTCAATTATAAATTCAATGGTCATGATCATACCAGTCACAATTCAACTTTGCACTACAGGCCAAAGAGAACCCTAGTCATGATCATACCAATAATCTACCCATCTTTACACTCCAGTGAAAGAGAATTTCAACATCAGAGTTATAAAAATGTTATATATGATGATAAAAATAATATGATCAACATATAGTTTTAATCTCAAGAGTAATATTCGTAACTCATGAATAGTAACCCCGACACAAAAGATAGAAATTCTACAATAAAATTCATACCAATATTTCGGTATAATGATATTGAAAGAATAACATTACTTAAATTTATAAACAATTTATTTTAATTATTTACACTTTACTAATTAATGCATTTAATCATCATAAAATGCCAACTCTTACAATTTCATCATCAATAACCAAAACCCTCATCAAAAATCTGCATATACCTCATATAGGATTCTCAAGCCATAAAATCCTATTTTTCCAATTTTCTTCTTCACAAAACATATTTAATTCATTTACTCATAACTAGACCATTTTCATGAAAAATACCAAATCAGTTTCAAAAATATTTCTTTTCTGGGATTTAGCTTAATATAGTCCCATAGTGAACATATATTTTTCTCAGAATTTTTAAAAGTCATTTACTATTTTTCATATGGCCAAAATAGCCGAATATTTAGACATTTATCAAAAATTGTACTTTTGTCTAAAAATTCTGAAATTTACAGAGTATACTTCTATCATATACATGTACTCCCAATAAAAATTTCATCAATTTTGGAGTTAACCACAAGGAATTATAAGCTGTTACTTTTAAAATAGTCTTTTCTCATAAAATTCATAACTCTCAATCTATACATCTAAAAATCACCATTTTTGGACACAATCAAGAAAACTCATCAAAATATCATTTCAAATTTTTCCAGAATTTTTGAAGATCAGAAAAATTACGAAACTGAAAAACATAACAACCCTTAAAATCCCTTACTATCCCTTACAATCCCTTACCTCAAAAGAGCAGTACTTCTGGCTGGATATCGGATATGATGCTGAAGGAAACTTGCACTGATGAATAGCAACTCACCAAGTATCTAAAAACTCACAAATATGCTCAATAATCTAGAGAGAGAAAGAGAGAAAGCTTATGTTTCTGGTGTGATTTTCAATTCTAACTTAGCCCTTTATTTATAGGAAAATTTTAGTAGGTTTGACCTGCAACCTGATGGCTTTACCTGCTACTATTCCCACCCACCACATTTGAAATATAATTCAGCACATTTCTTCACCAACCACAAGTGGGGCCCACCAATTCTAGAATTTTCCACCAAAATGATAAACTCCGAAAATTCAACAATTTCTGAACCAGTCATCTCGTAAAATTCATAATAAATCATACGTTCATTTTTAACGGTTCAAAATTTGTGGGCATATACTCAACTTATATATGTATAACATATCCAAAAATTACCACGATCCAACGGTCGGATTAAAAATTATAACACCCGCAATATTTCTCAAAAACCCTGATTTGATTTTTTTAATACCTCCATTCCGATAAAAATACTGATAAAAACCTCAACATTAACTCCTTCATTTTTAACCACAAAAATATATTCCTCATTTATATCCACATAAAATAAATATTTCCTTATCATATGAATCAATAATTAATTATTCACAAATAATATTACAGAATCACATTTATGACAACCAGGCCGTTCCCAGGAAAGAGGGGGCTTTCCAATAAGAATTTCTCCTTACTGGCGCGCAATTAGATGACCAAACCTCTCCTTAGACAGAACTTTCTAGACATTGCCAATAATGCTATCTAATAATATTATTCAAATAATATGAATTATTGATCTGATAATGGAGATGATGTGCATCAACAATTATTGAAACAACAATAATATAAAATATCAACGCAGCAATTATTGAATCAATAACATAAAATATTGAACAGTAATTACTGTAACAATTATTGAGTAGTGCCTTCTTACGTAAGAATCAATAATTTCAAAAATACTGTGCAATACCGTGTGCTACTGTGCAATAACGCGTATTACTGTATTTTAACCACCGGGTATTCCAACAGTGTTAACGATAACAACTACGCTGTTATTTGTAAAAACTCAAATTTTTCGTTTTCTTCACCCGACAGTTATTCGTTATGGGGCCCACAAATGGCTGCGCCGTCGTACGAATATTCCCCGACAGAAAAAATATTCCACGACCAAACGAATATTCCCCGACAACAATGATTATTTTATAACCACTTGCTTATTTTGAAAAAAAAAATCATATTTCACTCATAACTTTAAACTTTTATCAATTTAACCATTTACTGAATAGTAATTATAAGAAAAATTGAATACTTTTATTTCATAAAATTCGGGGTCTTACAATCTCCCCTCCTTATGAAATTTCGTCCTCGAAATTTACGTACCTGGTATTTCAAAGAGTTGAGAATACCTTGCTTTCATTTCAGATTCCATCTTCCCTATCATCATGATTTCTCCATTGCTCATCTCCTGTATTTCAGATATCTTTCTAGAATACAGCTTCAAAATAAGGGTTAATTTAACAAATTAACATATCACATAATATCTCGATATTATGACTGACCAACAAATAAGCTTAGGTAGGACACACTAGCGAAGGATTTACTCATCTCTCACCTCCTAGTTATATTCCCCGATCTCCGCCAAAGATCATATCCCTAAGCTCTGATACCACCTGTGACAACCCCAAAATAGGTCCATTCAATCCAACCTATTCTGAGTCGCCAAATACATGGTACAGAAAATAACTACAACTTTATTACAACAATTGTCGTGCAAAATACAATAACACATATGCTGTGAGTTTGGATACAAATATATACCAAATGTGACTCATGTTCCAACCGTGGACAGCACCTCACAATAACACCTTACATAAAGGTATAGTCAAAAACTGTTTTGGAAATTAGAATCTTTGGGAAGTGCTTAAGGAAACCTTCGTACATGGGAGGCCATGCTTCTAGGTTATGATAGATATCATATGGCCACAGAATTATCCTTGGTTGACCCAATAGACTCCAAAGAAAAATGAGAAGATTACTATCATATTCTTTCTAATGGTGAATCTTCTCTTGACATATCATTATCTCCACTGTCTCTAACTGAGAATTATACTTCAAACAAACACCAAGATTATATAGGTAGTGCTCGTAGATATACTCGACAAGTGGATGTACACAACCATATCTTATGATGACACGAGGTTGTGTGTCATTAGACATCTTGTATGATAGTGGCAAAACACCCTTCCAACGTTGGGTACATCTTACCCTATTGGATTCACCAAATAAAACTACTAAATGAACTTTTCTATACTGCTTCGGGAGAACATCCACAGTTAGAGACCACCGTTCTATTTTCCCGTTACCCTCGCTCGACCCAGCTACACTCTTATTACCTGAAAGGAATTATGAAGCAAAAGGGTGAGCACAACTAGCTCAGTAATGAATATCATGACTAAAGATAATTAAATTATCAATAGCCTTCATCAATAATAAATCAAAGATTTAGAACATATGGTAAATGATAAAAATTTCAACCATAGTTGCAGCGGAACGAGCAATCCATTAGAAGAGTCAAATAGACTATAAAGTCTATTATCTTCTCCATGTTAAAAATCCACCAACAATGTTTTATCCCTGTAACATCAATCAACAGTTCTGGTCCACAATCATATAAATAACTCATAATCATAATTATGATTCTAAATTCCTCTTCTCATCCAGGACAAAGATAATTTTCATCACTTGTCTTTACCTGAAACATCAAAGATCATGGTTATACCAAATCACAATTCCTGTTCATAATCATACTAATAATTTCATCTTTGTACTACGGGCCAAAGATATTCGTCAACAGTTTATCTTTGCACTACTGGCCAAAGATATTCAACAACAGTTCATCTTTGCACTACAGGCCAAAGATATTCAACAACATATCATCTTTGCACTACAGGCCAAATATATTCATCAACAGTTCATATTTGCACTACATGCCAAATATATTAATATCTCAAAGAATTATAATCATTTTAGAATTTATATAAACAATAATTATAACCATGTTGATCAATTCACCTTTGCACTTAAGCTTAAGATATTCAATTATAAATTCAATGGTCATGATCATACCAGTCACAATTCAACTTTGCACTACAGGCCAAAGAGAACCCTAGTCATGATCATACCAATAATCTACCCATCTTTACACTCCAGTGAAAGAGAATTTCAACATCAGAGTTATAAAAATGTTATATATGATGATAAAAATAATATGATCAACATATAGTTTTAATCTCAAGAGTAATATTCGTAACTCATGAATAGTAACCCCGACACAAAAGATAGAAATTCTACAATAAAATTCATACCAATATTTCGGTATAATGATATTGAAAGAATAACATTACTTAAATTTATAAACAATTTATTTTAATTATTTACACTTTACTAATTAATGCATTTAATCATCATAAAATGCCAACTCTTACAATTTCATCATCAATAACCAAAACCCTCATCAAAAATCTGCATATACCTCATATAGGATTCTCAAGCCATAAAATCCTATTTTTCCAATTTTCTTCTTCACAAAACATATTTAATTCATTTACTCATAACTAGACCATTTTCATGAAAAATACCAAATCAGTTTCAAAAATATTTCTTTTCTGGGATTTAGCTTAATATAGTCTCATAGTGAACATATATTTTTCTCAGAATTTTTAAAAGTCATTTACTATTTTTCATATGGCCAAAATAGCCGAATATTTAGACATTTATCAAAAATTGTACTTTTGTCTAAAAATTCTGAAATTTACAGAGTATACTTCTATCATATACATGTACTCCCAATAAAAATTTCATCAATTTTGGAGTTAACCACAAGGAATTATAAGCTGTTACTTTTAAAATAGTCTTTTCTCATAAAATTCATAACTCTCAATCTATACATCTAAAAATCACCATTTTTGGACACAATCAAGAAAACTCATCAAAATATCATTTCAAATTTTTCCAGAATTTTTGAAAATCAGAAAAATTACGAAACTGAAAAACATAACAACCCTTAAAATCCCTTACTATCCCTTACAATCCCTTACCTCAAAAGAGCAGTACTTCTGGCTGGATATCGGATATGATGCTGAAGGAAACTTGCACTAATGAATAGCAACTCACCAAGTATCTAAAAACTCACAAAATATGCTCAATAATCTAGAGAGAGAAAGAGAGAAAGCTTATGTTTCTGGTGTGATTTTCAATTCTAACTTAGCCCTTTATTTATAGGAAAATTTTAGTAGGTTTGACCTGCAACCTGATGGCTTTACCTGCTACTATTCCCACCCACCACATTTGAAATATAATTCAGCACATTTCTTCACCAACCACAAGTGGGGCCCACCAATTCTAGAATTTTCCACCAAAATGATAAACTCCGAAAATTCAACAATTTCTGAACCAGTCATCTCGTAAAATTCATAATAAATCATACGTTCATTTTTAACGGTTCAAAATTTGTGGGCATATACTCAACTTATATATGTATAACATATCCAAAAATTACCACGATCCAACGGTCGGATTAAAAATTATAACACCCGCAATATTTCTCAAAAACCCTGATTTGATTTTTTAATACCTCCATTCCGATAAAAATACTGATAAAACACCTCAACATTAACTCCTTCATTTTTAACCACAAAAATATATTCCTCATTTATATCCACATAAAATAAATATTTCCTTATCATATGAATCAATAATTAATTATTCACAAATAATATTACAGAATCACATTTATGACAACCAGGCCGTTCCCAGGAAAGAGGGGGCTTTCCAATAAGAATTTCTCCTTACTGGCGCGCAATTAGATAACCAAACCTCTCCTTAGACAGAACTTTCTAGACATTGCCAATAATGCTATCTAATAATATTATTCAAATAATATGAATTATTGATCTGATAATGGAGATGATGTGCATCAACAATTATTGAAACAACAATAATATAAAATATCAACGCAGCAATTATTGAATCAATAACATAAAATATTGAACAGTAATTACTGTGACAATTATTCAGTAGTGCCTTCTTACGTAAGAATCAATAATTTCAAAAATACTGTGCAATACCGTGTGCTACTGTGCAATAACGCGTATTACTGTATTTTAACCACCGGGCATTCCAACAGTGTTAACGATAACAACTACGCTGTTATTTGTAAAAACTCAAATTTTTCGTTTTCTTCACCCGACAGTTATTCGTTATGGGGCCCACAAATGGCTGCGCCGTCGTATGAATATTCCCCGACAGAAAAAATATTCCACGACCAAACGAATATTCCCCGACAACAATGATTATTTTATAACCACTTGCTTATTTTGAAAAAAAAAATCATATTTCACTCATAACTTTAAACTTTTATCAATTTAACCATTTACTGAATAGTATTTATAAGAAAAATTGAATACTTTTATTTCATAAAATTCGGGGTCTTACAATCAAATCCTTCTTCTCTCAAAGTGTGAAGTAGTGCTTTAGTAGTTGAGACTAGATCCATGGCATTTACAATGTCAAGAGATTTGTGCTGCAAAGCTCTACAAAGCAAATCAGTAATCCCCATAATTTTATGCATCATATATAGAGTGAAAATAAAATCAAAAGACCTCATTATAATCAAACAACCACCAGCTTCTCCACGCATAGAGTTAGAGGATCCTTCTTCAACAATACTTTCAAGCACTGAAATAGTTGCATCATACATATCAATTAAGCTGCAAATAGAATCAAAATGAGAGCTCCACCGAGTAGCTCTACTCTGATGTAGATTACCAATCTGATTAATGCCTCTACCAGTATCACGTTCACCAGAAGCTACCATACGTTCAATTTCAATAGCTTGAGCAAAATGTAACTCAGTATGCCATTTGGGGGAAGCACCAATGAGATTGATAATGACTGTTAGTTTCGAAAAAAATTGTCAAACAGAAATCTCTTTCGAAGAAGCTGCAACTAGTGCTAATTGTAGTATGTGAGCAAAGCAATGTACATAATATGCGTATGGACAATCTTTAAGAAATAGAGCTTGAAGTCCGTTCCAAGCACCACACATATTACTAGCACCATCATACCCTTGACCTCGCATATTAAGGATATGTAAATTGAAAATTCTCAAAACCTAAAAATTCAAAAATTACAGTTAAATACTGAAATAGTTGCACCATACATATCAATTAAGTTGCATAGTTTCTACTACTTGGTGTCATGAACACTCAAGCCTTGTTTCTCTTACTGTAGAGAGTGGTGCCTTCTAAATTATAAATGACCACATAAAATTTATTGCTTATATATAATATATCATAAATATACCATAAATATACAATATCAATTCAAATATTCAATGAAAATAACACATAAATTAATAAATACATAATCTATAATTTGGATGAAACAAAGACAACTAATGGTAGATAGAAAATACAAAAGGAAGAGAGAGAATTACTTGGAGATTGAATGGGAGATAATTGCTTAACGATTGCAGCGGCAGCCTAGGACTCAGGAGCTTCAGAGCAGAGGCAGAGGCGAAAGGGGAAAAAAAGGGGGGCGGCTGAGGCGATTTTGAAGAGGGTTAGGGTTTTTTTTTAATCTTACATAAAACGACGTCGTTTCATGTAAGATTAAAAAAAAAATTTAAACCTAACTGCTGCAGAAGAAGAAAGGAAGAAGAAGGCGGGCGGCGGCAACGGATTGAGAGCTGGGTGTAACTCATTTGGGTTGGGCTTATGAAGATATATATGTACTAAATATTTGGTAAAAAAATCACCCGGGCTACAGTCCATCCTAGCCCATACGTGACTCCGCCCTTGTGTGTGATATATATATATATATATATATATATATATATATATATATATATATATATATAGAGAGAGAGAGAGAGAGAGAGAGAGAGAGAGAGAGAGAGAGGGGATGGGATTGGTACGTGAGAAATGCATGACTTTAATTAACGAATGAGGCTAAAGGGATAAGAAAAGACAAAAGAGTAATGAGTCTAGCTAGTAATTAGTGCGTGCAGGTGCACGTTAATGAAGTAATACCCCGAGAAAAAGTTGTCCTACCCACCTACTTAATTGAGTGTTTGACGTTTGCTTATGTGTTTGAGTACAAGAAATTCGTTACTACCATTAGCTAGCAAGCATGATTCAAATCTTCATCACTTCTTTCCTTTGTAGACTTCATTCGGGTGGTCCTACTTAATACATACCCTTGATGCATGTTCTAATTTAATTTATTCGGTGGGATCCAACGGCCGCATGCATATATTTATTCATTTTACGTTTTTCAGAATTAATAGAACTAGTTTAGCAGGTTTAGAAATACATATAGCAATTAGCTAGTGTGATCGATAAAACACAAATTAAAAGAAGAGAGAGAGAGAGAGAGACAATTCAAGGAGGAGTGAAAAGAGGAGAGTTTAAGAACCCTAACATTACCCTTGGTTCGGTAGGTCCTTAACAAAAGTACCGGTTCCCTAGCTAATCACAAAAGTGGAAAGCAAATAAAATAAATTAGTAGTAGTATAGTAAGTATTCTTTTTCCTTTTGTTAATTGTACCGCCCGCCCATCCGTTTATTTATCCTGCAGACTGCAGAGTGAGAGGGACTGACGGGTCTCACTTCCTTTTTTCTCTCAATGCACCTCTATCTCTGTCTCTAAATTAAATTTAAAAAACTTAATTGATGTTTGATTGCATCTTAAAAGTTTACCTCTTAATATATTTTAACATTCCATATTTTTATATTAAGAGCATAATTAAGATACAAATATGAGTCTAAACTATTCAGATGTCTCTCTTAATACAAAAATATGTATTGTTAAAATATATTAAAAAGTGAGTTGTTATGATGTATTAAGATTACTAATATATATACATTCATATATTATTATTTTAATGCAAATATCTAGATGAATGTTGAAATCAAAGGTCATTTTGTTTTATTTCGTCTAAAGAAAGAAAACCATTGTTTTATACTACTCTTTATGTACAAAATTAGAGATATTTTTTGAAATTATAAATGTTTATAATTTAAATTACATAATAACTAAAACTTTTAATTTATTTTTATTTTTATTTTTAACATCACACAACTACAATACAAATTACTCTTAAAACTAATCATTTTTAAAATGTATTTACAATAAGACTGAGTCATTTACAATTTTAAAATAAATTATTTAAAATTTGTTACTACTACTACTACTACCAATGCATTAGTAGAAAGTTGACAACGGGTTTGGTCGCATGCCAACACATTTTGAGTTTAAATTTGATAAACTGAATTAATTAATATTATTATTATGTACACGAATAACACCAGGAACATGATATAATATAAAAAATTGTACAGCGCGATTATGTCATTAACTTTTAATTCATACATTATTTAATTTTATTTGGTCCAAGGCCAAGCTTAGGTTTAGCGATGAGGCCGGAATGTGAATAGTTAGGCAGAATCCTACGTGGCAGAGTACAGGGTGAAAAAGAATATAGAGGATAGAGCCCACCAGTCGTCATCGAGTGGGCCGTATCCCTGAAATTCGTTGACTCGGGCTGGCGCCTACTGAGCTTTAGTAGTAGTAGTAGTATTACGCCGGGCGTCACAGGAGGAAGTGCCGGGCTAATTGGGGCGGTGATTTTATTGGGAACGCGTCAATCTCATCTTTGACATAACCCAGACGCAATCAATGTCAATGCTTGTGGGCCGGCCTATTTTGGACCTCACTACCAGTTGTCAGTCTAAGGACCAGACTCATTTTTCCGCATTATTTTTTAATTTCATTATTGCGTTTTAACGTGGGATGTGTATTTATACCATTTTTCTTCTAAAATAAAATGACTTTAAAAGATGACTTAAAGAGATACTACTATATATTAGTATTAGTAATTTTTTTAAAAAGAATGATTGAAGTAAAGGTCATATCTGTCATTTAGTGTATCTATTAGTATATAAAAAAAAAATCGTCACTTTGTATAATTTTGTGGAGTTATTGGAGATAAATTTAAACAATTTTTTACTTTATTTTTCTTAATTTATATACATAATATACTTTAGAAGAAAAAGAGAGTACATTTTAAAAATTATACGGTATTTAAGATCTGATCTATCATTGTTTATTTTATTTTTCATTCTATTTTTGTTTGGTTTTTCTGGTGGGCAAAGGTAAAATGAGTGACGAGAAGGCAAGTCGTAGTTATATAGACTTGAAGGTGTAGAATAGACCACAACAAGTAGAAGATAAAGGGAAAGGGCGGGGCGATCAAATCTCATGTATTTCTCTTGAAACAAATCTAAACACACACCTTGTATTTGGTCTTCCCTTCTCCTTAGTCTCCACCCTCATCACCGGGCCTTCATATTTGCCGAGTCTATTGCACCGTTTCAAGACTCCATTTTCTCCTCTTTCTCTCCTCCATCTTCATGTAATTAAATTATATGGCCAAAGGGAGTGGACTCTCCATTGATCCTCCACATCCCCTCACATTATTTCTTCCCAACAACCCAACATCAACTGTCATCATCAATTCTTTTCCATCCCAAGACCACCGCCACTACCACAAGTGGAAGCTTGATCAACCGTCACCACCACCCCTCATGGATTCATCATCACCAAGCACTGTCCGATTCCCGGTCAACCTTAACTGCATCACCCATGATCATGATCAAGAGTACCACTCATTGCCGTCCGATGACAAGCGTCCTATCATCGATGAGATGGACTTCTTTGCTGATAAAAATGATCATCACTCCAAAGTCACAGATAACGACATTAGTCATGATTCTAATGATCATAAAGTTTTGTGTGTACCCTCTGACTTGGATTTCAATGTAAATGTAAGTTAGCTGTACATATTAATTTCCATTTAAACCACTATTATTTATTTGTATTGAGGGATATATTTATTTACATTTACATATCCATCCGTTCTAAAATATAAGATCATCAATTAATTTTTGATATTACTACCACAGACGGGTTTGCAGCTTCTCACAGCAAACACTAGTAGTGATCATTCAATGGTACTGGATGATGGATTATCTCCAAACTCTGAAAAGAAAAGAGTTAAAAGTGAGGTAATCATATAGTAACACGTTATACATACCCCATGTAACTCAACCTAGCTACCTTTTAATTTCTGTATCGTATGAAGAAATATTATATATCATTGTAGGTAGCTGCTGAATTGGAACGTATGAACACGGAGAATCAGCAATTAAGAGACTTGCTAAATCAAATGACCAACAGTTACAACACTCTACAGATGCATCTAGTCACGCTTATGCAACAACAACATCAAAAAGCAGCTGATCATCATGAATTAGAACAAGGTGATGGTAGTAATAATAAGGTTGAATTAGGTAGACAACAGAGTAGCAATAATATGGTATCCAGACAGTTCATTGATCTTGGACTAGGAGGTCAAATTAATGGTGATGATCCGGATCATCGCGAGCCTTCGTTGTCTTCGTCGGAGGGACGATGTGGCCGTGACCGTTCACAATCTCCGATCAATAACGTCAACAACAACGTGGATGATGAAGATACTCCAGATCAAGTTTGGACGGGTCCCAACAAAGTCTCGAGATTGAACCCTTCTAACAAAAGTGTTGAGCAAGCCACTGAGGCCACCATTAGAAAAGCCCGAGTCTCCGTTAGAGCTCGGTCAGAAGCACCCATGGTATGTTTTTTATTATTTAATTTAATTGATTTATATTGACAATTGAATTAGTTTTAATATTATTATTAATAGTTGTAGTAGAATATTCATTGGATATTTTGTTGGAATCAGATTACAGATGGATGCCAATGGAGAAAATATGGACAGAAGATTGCTAAAGGAAATCCATGTCCTCGAGCCTATTATCGGTGCACGATGGCTGCTGGCTGCCCAGTTCGGAAACAGGTACTTTCTCCACTTCAAATCTAAGGTCATAAAATATTTTAGCACCAACTAACATAGTTATCTTTGCTATGAGTGTTAAATACTCCTCTCCTTTCCATTATATAAGTAATTTTAGACAGAAAAAAATCTCATAATATAAGACTATTTACATATATATAGTTATGAGAAAAAATATTCATTTCCTACTTTACCTCTAAAAAAATAGAATAATTAAGAGAGAGGAGAAAGAATATATAATTAGTATAATAATGAAATTTCAAAACAACATTAATTACCTAACATTAGAATTAATGAGATTTCTTAAGTGTTATTATATCTTAAATGTCATATATAATAAAAAAGAGATAATACAATTTTTTAACAAAGTCCTCGTGTGACTAACTCTGTATTAATTGAGATAAAAGACATGCATTTTCAAAAGATAGAATCCATTTATAATTGGCGGTGCACATAAAATTATTTTTATAATTACATTATTCTGTAGGGAAAAAAAATTTGGTAAGACGTATAATAAATATATCTACAGTTCAATGTAGTACACACCTTGACCTTACCAAACTTTTCTTTTTCCACTTATTTAATATCACTATATGATTACTATTTGCTATATCTAAGTAATTGCCATAACAATCAAATTAATGCCATCTTTCTTTTTCCGCAAGGAACTATATATATATATATATATATATATATATATATATATATATATATATATATATATATATTATTAGATTATTAGATACATTTCAAGGATATGCTATATTACTAGATTCTAAACGTGTTGTATAAAATTCACAAATGTACTTCATTTTCTATAAACATAATCTCAATCCTCTAAGTAAATATTAATGGTACAATTAACATCAGGTCCAAAGATGTGCAGAAGATAGAACCATCCTCATTACAACATACGAAGGCAATCACAACCACCCTTTGCCACCGGCCGCCATGGCCATGGCATCCACAACATCCTCAGCCGCTCGAATGCTACTTTCCGGTTCAATGCCAAGCGCAGACGGAATAATGAACTCCAACTTACTAGCCAGAACTCTCCTCCCTTGCTCTAGTAGCATGGCCACCATTTCCGCCTCCGCGCCATTTCCTACTGTTACATTGGATTTAACTCAATCTCCAAATCCATTACAACTGATCCAAAGGCGACAAAACCAGTTCCATGCACCTTTCCCTAATACACAACAAAACTTCGGTGGTGCCTCACCGGCTGCTCTCCTGCCTCAGATTTTTGGACAGGCACTATATAATCAGTCAAAATTCTCTGGCCTTCAAATGTCTCAGGGTATGGAAGCTGCTGCACAATTAGGTCACCAGCCACCACCGCTGCCTCAACCACACCATCAAGCGCAGCCGGGCTCATTGGCTGACACCGTGACTGCCCTCACCGCAGATCCGAGTTTTACTGCAGCCCTAGCAGTGGCCATCTCTTCAATTATTAGTGGTGGTTCTCATCCAAATAATAACAGCCCTAATAATAACGCTAATGTCACCACGACCACCAGCAACAACAATGGGAGCGCAACCACTAGCAACAATAATAGCAATGGGAATAAAAAGTTGAGCAATTCTAGTTTTCCAGGGAATTGAGAGTGAAACTTGATTTCTTGCCATTTTTGTTACTTTTTTAGTCATAAATTGAAGATCGAGATGGAAAATGAGATTATACGTGTTGATGTTTTTTCAGGGTTGGGTGGAGTGGGGTTAAAGATAAACACAGGTTATTTCATTTTTATTTTTTTTTCATTCTTTGTTTGTTTGAATAATGAGTTCCGAATTGTCGGTCAACATACAAGATAATGTAAAAGCAAAAATACATAGGATATTAAATTATTAGTTTTGTACGGATTCGGAAATTTGAGTACTGGAGGGTATAGCTAGCATGCATCTATTCCATATTCTTATGATTTTTGTCAATGTACGTTCACTGCATTTTATTCTATATCAAGCGCGCCAAAGGAGATGGAAAGTAAGTGCCGAGGTAGAGAGGTTATGATTTATTTTTTAGATTTGTAAAGGAAGTTGGTGAGTACTAGTAAAGTTGACTAGCTTCAACCTATGCAAATAGTAATGTTTTGTAGCAAATATTGGCAAAGTAGAGTTAGAACTATTAGAAGCTTTATTAATTCCAAACTGATCAACAGACACAACATATTTATGTTCTAAAACGTACCGTCAACTGAATGCATGTGATAAAATCCCATGAAGAATTGTAAGAGTGCCATTTTGGGCAAGGCAATATCTTGCAGTACGTAAACAAGGATGACAATACTTGGAAACACAGATAAACGTACATTTGTGCCACTCATGGCGCTTAATTAAGTCAATGGATTTATATTTACAGTTAGTTGATATCTAACATATAATTAGGTAAGACATATATATATATATATATAGATGTATGTATGTATGTTGGGTTATAACATTTTATGTGAGGAGGCCCAATTAGTAGCATATATATATGGTTTATTGATCCATATGGATGATATAACATAAATTTTGGGAAAAACAGAAAGAACTTGTTGGTCTTCAATTTAAACAGTGGAATTGAGCATCGGAGTCTCCTAGTATCAGGTTTTGATGTGCATTGTTGATACATTTTTTGCGAGAGTTGGTAGAGTTTTAAGTTTTCTTTTGTTATTCTTGTTGAAGATGTATGCTAAGAATATGTTAAACGATGGAAACTAATATGAGTAGGATGGTGACTTTGAATGCTTCAAATTATCGTATTTGGAAAGAAAAAATGGAATATGTGAATGATTATTATTTGCCTTTGTTTTCCAATGTGAAGCCTGAAAAAAAAAAGACTAATGACGAGTGAAAAAATTTGTATCATCAAGTGTGTAATTACATTAAGCAATTGGTTGATAATAATGTTTTGAATCATATTAGTGGAGAGACTCATGCATGCAGTTTGTGGAGTAGTAATAGAGTCGAATAAGACTCTAGGACTCAAAGAATGTGTGCCCAATGATATATGCTATAATATGACACTTGTGATGGGTATTCAAGTGAAAGGTAAAAATTATTGAGATATTTAGCATGAATCTCACATTGAATAAATTTAAAAATATAAATGAATTGATAAGTATAATAAAATTTTAACTTAATAGACTAATCTTTTAATTAAAAAATTAATGCAAAAGATAAATTGATATGAGATGAAGGATGAATTGATGCCTAGTCTAGTGATTATTGATCAATAACTTAATTTGGTACGTACGTGACCAACTAATTATATAGGTGGCCCAAAAATAGAAAAGATACCAAAAAAAAAGAGTGAAAAAAGAAGAAAAGGTCCTTCATCACCTAACCAATATAAATAGTACTACTACACAGAATACACATGCCAAGATTAGGTAGCTTCGGCCTTTTATTGGCCCCTCCCCAGCACACACTCAATATTCTCTAACGGAACGTGGAAGCAAACCCAATATTAGATAGCTTTTTGGGATTCAATTATTATTATCATACCAAATCAACGCTCTCGCTCAAACTCAGAAAAAAAGTAAAATGAAAAATGTTTTGAATGTAAACATGGTAAAATATGAATTTGGTTTGGTTTTAATTTATATAAAATAATTATGGGTCTAAATAAAAATTAAAATTATATTATTTAATTTTAATTTTAATATAATTTGTATGAGATGCACCCAAATGGTGGATGGTGGGAGGTGATAATATTTTTAATTTTAATATAATTTGTATGAGATGCACCCAAATGGTGGGAGGTGGGAGGCGGGAGGCGGGAGGCGGGAGGCGGGAGGCGGGAGGCGGGAGTGGTGGGGTGTGGGGTGAGGGATGGGCGGGGTGGAGGTGTATACATAATTAATAAATATTATTTTTTTGGTGGTGGACGGGTGAGAGTGTATACATAATCAATAAATATTATTTTTTTGGGGGGTGGGGGTGGAGGTTGGGCGTGTGAGGGTGTATACATAATCAATAAATATTTTTTTAGGGCGGGTGGAGGGTATACATAATCAATAAATATTATTTTTGGAGGTGGGGAGGTGGTGGTGGTGGTGGTGGTGGGGGTGGGGGTGTATGCATTACTCAATAAATTTTCTTTTTTGGGATTTGGGGGGTGGGGGGGTGAGGGGCGAGTGGCGAGTGGGGATGGTTTAATTATCTTAAATAAAATGTTGATGAAATTATGTCCATAGTGAAAGTATATATACTGAATTCAGAAGTGTGTTGTATCTACACAAATAGGTCAAAATTTTCATATTTTTGAAGAATTGGTCTAACAGTATTACGGAATATGGGTCAAAGTAGTTAAACTAATTTCAATCCATATTTGCAATTAATATTAAGGATCTAAAACCAAACCAATATATGATTTTTAACATAAATTGTCAAGTCTATTTAAATGAGAACAATTTGAATTTAGTGTCTCCTTGTGGAAAAGGATTCTTATAATAAACTCATTGTTATTATTAAAACTGATTTTGTGTTTAATATTTACAAACGATTTATCAATATCAATACTTGCTTTTAAGTGACATTAATATCAATGACACAATTATTAGTCATGAATATTATTATGTTATTAAAAGTAATATTTTTAATTATTAAATGTGTATTGAGAGAAGAATATATAATTAATATAGGAGAGACTAGATTATTATATACTACTAAAAAAATAAGAATACGTGATAGAATTTTGTAATGATTTTTAAAAACAATCCCAAAAGATAATAATTTATGATAGACTTTTTGAGCCATTGCAAAATAATAGTATATATGATGGCTCTTAATGATGATTAATTTTGTTATCAATGTATTATTATTATAAGTGTGATGGTCATATCAATCACTAAATTTTTTACGCAAAATAAATTTTCTTTTTGTGGCGCACTAAACAATTACTTATGGATATACCTTTTTCGTGATTGCATTTAATTTATCACTAATATTCTAATGAAAAAAAATAATCAAAACAATATTTTGTGACGGTCATGACAATAATTAAAAGAGACATTTTTGTGAAGCCTTTTAATTTATTTGCAATTATAAAAAAAACATATTTTGTGATGAAATTTTCAAGTCATCACAAAATAATTATATATATGATGGCTATCCGTGATAAATAATTTTATTATCATTTGTGACTATCATTGCAGTAATCAAACTGTATGTGGTCTAATTTTGTTTAGTAAGTCAACTCACGTGTGTTTTTTTTTATAAATTTTTTTCAAAAAAATTGTAATCATAATTTAACCTTTGGTGTTGTGATAATACACCTTATTTAATTTGCAAATATGGAGAGGGTTTGAATCGTACAAATCCTCATTTGATACCGTTCATATAATAGAATAAATAGTTCGTAAAAACAGATTTCCTTTCTTACCTTTATCCTAAAAGTCTCATGTTTTTTTGTGTTGTGATGATGATTTTGACAAACACAAAAAATTATATGTGCTATGTAATTGCTTTAACCATCACAAAGAGTTGATTAATACTAATATTGTGATCAAATTAGGAAAAACTCGATTATTTTTTAACAACGGCTACCATGTTTAGAAAGACTGTACGTGCAATGGAGAGATTGACAATTTGATATACAATATAATACATGTGTCAGTCCCATAATGGATGGCTAAATTATATCGTTCCCATGAAGAAGCAAATAATTAAAGAAAGTTGATTACGTTAAATAGAAAGGCCAGGGATAAGACACGTGAGTTAAGTGCGACAAAAGCCTCTTCGTGATGATTAGCTACCTTAACAGCCACGCATCAGATATTGTACAAACATATATATATATATATATATATATATATATATATATATATATATATATATATATGTTTAAAATTAACCTTATATAATTTAATTAGGTCACTTCAAATACATTATTATAGATTAAAATGCTAGCTTTACGTCGGTCCAACTAACCGAACTAACTTGAGGGAACGAAGACAGATCGATAAAAATAGACCATAGATAGAGAAATATTTAAACAACGTGATTTGTGAAAAATGGTAGCCAGCTAGGGATAAGGTTAGTGAGAGAGGTGATATATATATATATATATATATATATATATATATATATATATATATAGCGCGAGGTCCTTTAATTTTTATTTGCATTATACTTTATGTAGGCAAAAAAATCGTACCTTACTAGGGTTAAGGTTTCGTGTTGGCTGAGGAGGAGAGAAATACACGAAGAGCACGGAATTGATTGATTGATTGAAGAGGGGAGAACGACAGGTGGACGATTACTCCAACGACGCGTGACAGAACCCCTAGAATCTGAAAATCGGGTTAGGGTTATTGGGATTCCAAGAGCCTTCTTGTTGAGTCCCTTGGGTTGAGAGCGAGTGTCCCAAACCCTTTAGTGCTTTTAGGTGGAATATCCAAGCCTTAAGTCACCAAAAGAGTCTGAGTCATGTGTCTGGAGAGAGGTCCCCTTCCCAATGGAGTGGAAGGGGTATTTATAGGATTTTTTTGGAGGGTGGTCATGTGCTAGGCACATGACCTCGGGGAAATCCTAAATTTACCCTTAGTCATCAGAGTAATGCCCAAATCGTCCTGTCCTTCTAGCCACCAATCTAATCCCTCAATCAATTCCCAAAATAGGTCGCCTCCATGAGTCTTCTGCCTTGGGACACGTGGAGACTTTTCTCGGGTCATGCTCATTTATTTCTGTCATTTCCGTTTGTCATTCAATTCTTTTAGGTCACATTTGAACCCTAATTTATACTTAGGCCCACACTTTACAACTAAACTCTACCTATAATTATTCGTTTACTGGTTGATTATGTTGGTTTTTGAATTTATGATGTTTTGATTGATGACTAATTTAAGTGTGCATGGTTCATGGTGTGCTATTATATTATTAAATATGCATAGATTATGGGTTATTATATTATAATTGACATGCATTAGTTATGGGTATTGCATGATCTATTATCGCTGATTTCTTTCCGTTGGTAAGTTGGAATATTTTTAAAATTATGGAAGATTTGTTTTGGAGGATATCAAGGAAGTTTTGGATTGGAGTTTATTAAGGTATGTTGGTATAACTGATATTATCAAGGAAGATTTGTTGCTAGCCCAAATGGGCTCCTCGGTTCATCAGTATATCTCGTGGGTGATAATTTAATTAAGGAAGTTTGTTTGTATTTTGAATTTGAAATTCTATTTCAAGCATGTAAATCTTATCTGATTTGATATCCTTTGTTAGCTCCTTAAATTAAGTAATCATATCTTTATTCCATGATTAATGCTAACTATTTTCTTCTAGCCGTTTGTTCCTTTCTCTATAAATCCTGCACGGCATTGGAAGTAGAGACTTAAGAAGAGCAACACAAGTATATACCATTCAGACTCAGAAAGCTCTTAAGTCAACTTTTGTTACAACCTTTATATTTCATCACTCTTATTTTATTGTGGGCTGATAATATTCTTGTAATCACAAAGTTTGTATTCCGAGTACAAGTGTAGTTGATAGTAATAATTCTGTTCAAAGGAAGCTTCAAAGGTCTCAGTGGTGAGAAAGGGGGCAGAGGGGCAAAGGGGGCAGAGGTGTCCATCAGTGAAAAGCTTCTTTGTAACAGGGAGTTCTTTTTATTGTATTTAATTGAATATTAAGTTTAATAAAAAGAGTCTCCAATCCTAGTTGGGATTGGACGTGGATTAGGCCACTAGATTAGAGGATAGGGGCTGAACCACATAAAAATCTTGGTGTGATTTTTACTTCTGTTTATCTCTTTAATTGTCATTCACGTTCTGCACTTTTTGTTATTCACGCCACTAATCCAGAAACTAAAGCAGACAGGTCTAGCTGTCTGATAATAAGAAACGAAGAACATAAGCTAAAGCAGACACTAAAGCAGATAGGCGTAGCTGTCTGAATTATACATGTAACATAAAGTTTTAAAAAGTTTTCATCGTTTATCACTTTTAGCTTAAACACCTATTCACCCCCCTCTAGGTGTGCACATACACAGAATTACATATTACACTATCAATTGTTAATGTGAACTACTAGGTGAAGTTGAGTTCAGAAAAGGTTAACACTATTTGTACCATAACTTTTGATCCATTTAGAGTACAAACTAGATACAAACTCGCGCGTTACGATGGGATTATTCAATTTTTTAATAATAAATGTGTACGTACAATTAATAAATTAAAATAAAATATAAAGATGGTAAATTATTGTGCGATTATCAAATTTTACACAAAAAAATAAATGAATATACATTGTAGGGGATAGTGGTGAGAGTTTACCCGTTTGTGCATTATACTATAAGTATGTGGCTATTGCCGGTTTGTGCATTACACTCTAAATATGTGACTATTGCTTCTGAGTATGTAAAGAGTGTGCATGGGGCATATGTAGTACAACAAAAATACACCAGAAAGTTAAGACTCCACATCATCTGCAAAAGAGAAGTGATGCCTCCAGAAGCATAAAAGCAGAGAATTTGGAATAAAATTTAAATGTCTAAAAAGAAACTATATACTTGAGCAAACCTTGTAAGGTTGAAATCTTTGTGGATTTAATAATATGAAAAGTTTCCAAATACAGTCATCCACACATATGTAGCAATAAAAATTCAAATAGCATTATAAATTTCTGATACAGCAAAATAATGGTACATTAGAAATAACACATATACATGAAGAAAGATAGTCAAACATCACTGATGATGTGGACAATCCAAACAACTTTTACCTGGATCATGAGCAGGTTATTATAAGCAAATTTATATAATCAGTATACTCAGTTCATCAATCCCGGAAAGATAGTCTACTTTTTTTATATAAAAAAAAAAGAAAAAGTTAACCATAAAAATTGATTGGGACACAATCAATGTCCAATATCACAAATTAAATATTATTTGGTACATTGATTTTGGAAGTGGGCTATCATTTGGGACTGAGAGAGACATCTTTTTACAATTCTATAGTAAATTTAAATCTCTAGAACTTGTGACTTTATCTTCAAAAGGATCCACTGATAAAATCCAAAACAAATTTATGATAGAAAGGAAAAAGATTCCACAGCAACCACTATAAAAAAATGGGGCTTCAGCAACAACTGATTTTCGTTGCTAAAGATGTCAAAGTTCGTTGCAAAAAGGTTTTGGCAACGACTTTACTGTCGTTGCGTCTTTCGTTGCGCAATGAGCGTTGCTAATTGTTCCGCAACGAACGTATTTTTTTCGTTGCCAAAAGTAATACATTTTGCAATGAAATTTGGCTTTCTTACAGAAACATCGATCCTTTAGCAACAAAATGTATTGTTGCAGAATAAATAAAATTTCGTTGCTAAAAAGCCCCTTTCGTTGCAAAAGTCTGCTAATTGGCAACGAAATGAACTCTTTATTTTTGCAACGACCATGCATTTTCGTTGCAATTGACACCATTTTGCAACGACATTTTTCGTTGCAGTAAATTATGAAAATTGTTGCCTAAGCTTGCTTTCGTTGCGGAATGTAAACTTTTTAGTAACGATTTTCGTTGCTGATTATATTATTTGGCAACGACATTATGCTGAATCAGCAACGAAAATGTTTGTTGCTGGTTATTTTTCAATAACAACAAAAGTCGTCGATTAGCAATGACATTATATGTTGTCGTTTCTTTATATGTGTAACGAATGTTGATATGATTTGCAAAGATAAAAAATATTGCCTTTTATTTTAGTATTAGCAACAATATCCTCTCCGTTTTTATGAGGTTAATTTTTCGTTGCCAAATATAAAGTTTTTAATGCCATTAGCAATGAAAATTTGTTGCTAAATGTATAAAAAATTGTTGCTATATTAAAACTTGTTCAATGCTTTGGTAACGAATTATATTGTTGACAAATCAAAATTTGACATTCTTTTTGTGTACCTAGCTGGCACAATGTCCCCATAGCAAATAATGGCAAAAATACAAAAAACTAAAATATTATTAACTTAATAAAATCATCAACTACATAATCATTCATTATCTTTACAATTAACCATATAAAGCTACCACATTTCTTCAATCAAAGTATATATCTACATATATAGAGAGAGTACACTTCATAATTTTGTCCCTTGTCTTCCGTACACGTAGCATGAAAATTTGATACCCACTATTGTAAGGCAGGTCGTAGAAGCAGTCTTCCTGCACATATTTAAAAATAATAGCAAGTCAGAAAAATGAAACAAATAGGTCACCAGAGGCACTTAATGCCAAAATCAATACACAAAGACAATAGAGTTGCTACGTGGTACTAATGTACACCGTATTGCTCATAAGCAGAAAAAGACAAATAGACAATGGCAATATCATTTGCTACAAATCCAAATAGAAAAAGAATCTTCAGTGTGACTATATGATTGCTCTGTTACAAGACAAAATTGGAATCTTAATCGGCCATTTCATGAATTAATTTCAGTAAGCATAGTGGTAAACATATTTTCTGTTACAAGACTGGTAGATTATTATTATATGTTGACCTCAAGTCATAATTCAATCACATTCAACAACCACAAGTATCACACAATCTTAAATACCATCACATAATCTTAAATAACAATGTTTAGATTTCTATATAGAAAGGACAACAATTATGAAAAAGTTGAGGCTATTAGTCAATATGAAAAAACTTTTCTTGAGACGATAAATTTTCATACAGTATATGCCCCAAAGATGCTAGCTATAATCACAGACATCATAGATTTATTTACCAAGAATTCAACATGAACAAGCTACAAGAGACAGTTGTCCAAAATTATATTGAAGCATCAGTAAAAAAGCCATCACAAACCAAAATGAACAAGCATACCTACTCCACCACGAAAATATATCGAGCATCTGTCTTCATGACCAATTTCTCTAACAAATGCAGGTCACCAAAAATAGCATAACGAGAAGATCCACATGTAAAACAGTCTACAATATCAAGGCTGGGCTCCTATTTCATAATACTTTAGAAACAAGAGAATAGCACATGGAAAAAAAATTGGTAGGTTGAATTTGTTGCTTCCAACTACAAGAGAAAACAGAATATAAATATGACAAAATAAATTCATTATAGATTTTAAAACTTCCAACCTTATCATCAGACTAAATACAGGGTAGATCCCTTTTACTGTCTTACATATAGAGACTAATTTTCATATATAACAGATAACTCCAGCCTTTTAGCATTGATCTATACATTTCAAAATATAAAAATTTCTTATGTGGCAAACTTATGTCATTATAAATGTTAAAGGAAGAAGAGGGATGGGTACCTTCACATGGTTTAGTTCACCAATAATAACTCAACTGCTTGAGTACCTCAAAAGTTTGTATATATTAATCTAACCTGAGGGTCAACTCTGGCCATAGTTACCACAGGGACAATCAATGATTTGGCGATTTAAGTGAATATGTTCCAAACTTGTGTAAACTTGAACAAATAATATAAAGTTCTTTTATGCATCGATTATGTTGATTCTTTATCCTTTCTAATTCTTGCCTTTGTTTTGCCATCATTTCCTCCAATTCTTTTCTTTGAGAAAAAACATTATAACATTTGCGAACAACACCATCAAGTCAACAACCAAATCCATTTGTTACAATTGGTGACAGATATTAGGATCTCTAATATGCAAACATCAAGGACCTGGAAAGGAAAATATACCAGTAAGGAGTTCCAACAAAAGTATTTATTGAACGTTGTCTATCCCCAGCATCGAACATGCTTGCGGATACTTCAAAGTCGGCTACCTTGACAACACCATTAGAATCAACTAATATGTTCCCAGCCTGTAAAAATTATAATTTGTTCCAATTTCGTCTCCATCAAAATTAATATCAGAATAGTGGATATTGTCAACTTAGTTCTCCTAAGTATAGGCTAGTCAATTACATCCCTTAGAACCTTCTGATGTAGGTATTCTTTTTTTCAAAAGTGAATTAAGATAGTCATGGTAACCATTCGAACCATCAAAATCATTAATATTATTAACGAATGTATCAAGCAATATAATAGAGTAGTAAAGATTGTAAAGACAGTACCATAACTGTGAGTAGGTACATTAACTTACTAATAAAATGCACCGTAACCCCCTTTCACATTTTCATTCTTAGGTAAATGAGGTTGAACTATTTTCAAGATGTAAAAAATAAGTGAAAAGTGCTAGTAATAAGTGGATATCCTACCTGCTTGGTCAAACATACTGAAAAAGTTGTGTTAACTAGTAGGTATTTGATTACTAACCGTAACAGACATACAGTTTCAAATTTTCATTCCATTAAACAAAACAATAGAGAAAGAATGAAATACATTTCCCTTAACCAGTCATTAGAGCCCAGAAAAATAACAATGTATCACTAATAATATCAGGAACCAGCTCAAGACACGACAAGTAAACATAAATGTGTATCTCCGCATGGAAGCAAAGCTACATGCACATTCATATTATGTTTACAGCCATTGAAACATTTTTATTCGCTCCTAATTGTCATTAGAAAGGAGAGGTAATAATTATAAATGGTGAAACAATGTTGATAATAATAATTACATTAACTTCTTGCAAAAAATGGGCACAAACACCCTTTTCACACTGACTTTCTTTTGGTAAATGAAGTCGAACTTTCTGCAAGTGTTAAAATAAGTGACAACTGATGAATATCCTATCTGCTTGGTCCAACATACCAGTTAAACGCCAACATATTCAAGAGTATTGAAAAACACGTATGATTTGTAAACTTTTACAACTTACTGATTTCTTTGTAGCTTCCACATGCATATTTGCAGCTCTTGCAAAAGGACTTGCCAACTTCATGATCCTGTTACACTGACTACTATAAGGGATGACTGCAGTGCCTGCATGATCATTGGCACTCTGTTTATTAAACACTATAGGGCATGGAGAAAAGTTAATATAAAATAAGCAAAAGAATACCTTCTTTCACAACAATAGGTAAATTTTCTGCCGAAACAGAGCCACGATTTTCCTCATCTTTTTGCCACTGAGTTGTTCCGAGGGTAATTTCTTTGTCACAATAACTACAATTATCTATAATCTGCTGACCATAGCTATCCAGCACGTACTTCACTGGTGCTAAAGTTGAGTCTACATCAGGAATACTTTGCCTACGATCTGAATTTATCAGACATGAATGAGATTCACTGATTTTTAGGCGCTTTCTATCTGGCTCTTTAAGTTCAAACTGTGCAAAATCAGCAGAAGCTTCTCTATATAGCCTAGTTGCTTTGTTGCTCAAAACTGTAACACTATCATTCCTACATGAACCTGAGACCAATTCCTACTATCACAATGAAACAAAAATAACACAATTACAAAACAAAAACCAAAATACGTGTTCTTTTATTTAAGAATAATTGTTTGCAGAAATAAGCTATAATAATACGTGTTCAACCTCCCTTTGATAATGAATTCTTACATTTTGTGTTCTAAACAAGTCCCAGGAAATTAATTATCAAGTTTAACTACAAATAATATTACAACAGAATGTGTTTTAAGTCAACACCTTGAAGAAACCTTTATTAATAGGCAAAAAGAATATTATATTTTTATGTAGTGCAACATCAAGAGTTGAAAGAGTATTAGGTGTTTACTCTGAAGTTAGAAGGTGGGATCTATGAACGTTAATTGGTAGTATTAGTTTATAAGCTAGTCTAGAAAAATTTAACTGGTGATAAATGATACTGAAGTAAAAGAATAATTAAGGTAACATGATATATACGGGTAATCAGTCAATCTAAGAGAAAATGTAAGAAATTGATAATAAGTGAAACAAAAGGGATATATAAAAAGGTAAAATCATGAATCAGTTGGCAAAACTTTTGATTCAAATTTAGAAAGGGTATATCAAATTAATATCATTTTTTCCAAATTATTCTGTCAAACGAGGTAGATTTGCGAGCGAGTGTTTTACCACCGCAAAGCTACATCAAATGTGATTCCATCTACTTAATTCTTTCCTAAAACCCAAGATGTCATCCAGTGGATTATTCTGAATCACAGAAATGTCAATCACTGTTAAGCATTAATCAAATGGCATGTACAAAGTAGTAGAGCAATCAAAACAACATATATATAAAAGATGGTAAAAAAAATTAACAAAGTTATCATGGTCAACTTTCATATGGCTTTTTAAAGTGATAAGAATTCAGGATCACCCATTTAATGCAAAAGGTAAATGAACATGATTCAGAAATAGGAGAGCCTTTTTTTAAATTTATTATTAGTAATAGGAGACGAAGTTGAATCAAAAGAAAATCAATTTGCTAACTAATTCAGGATTTTACCTTTATGCATATACCTTAATACCCAGGCAGTTCTAAAATCCAAAATCAACATATTCACAAAACAGAGAGGTGCCCACGGGTCAAAATTAAAACAAACATAACTATAGATTAATCAATTTACTGAATAAGTTACTTGTAAATGAAAATAAATTCACAAAATTAAACCACCAACACTCAATTACAATGAAAGTAAGACATGTATTCGGTACATGCACATAAAAATTTTAATATATAGAGAAAGTAGAATACCTTGTATACACCAACTATTGGTTCTACAACGATTTAACGATTTAGGGGGGATTTTTGCTACTGATCGCTATTTCTCGCTGTGCTTTGGTGTCTCCTTGCTTCTAGGTTTCCATCATTTACTCAGTTTCACCACTATTCGATTAGTTTCTCAGTTTCCTTTGCTACTAATTTTCTGGGTTTATCAGCTTTCTGATAAAGTTGTGCTACTAATCGTTTCCACTTCAAAGATCAATTGATTTGGGGGAGATGTTTGGTTTACGGATAGGGGGAGAGAAGATTTTGGAAATTTGGTATAGGAAAAAAGAATGTATTTCCTCCTAGCTGCTTCCCGCTTGCCCTTGTTTTTAGATAAACTATTTTTCTACATCCTCAATTTTGCAAAATCAAAAAATAATTTGTGAATAATATTTTTTTACCTAATAACTATATTATCATTGATTTTCTTTCATTATTTCTTGGCTAGAACATTCTTATTCTCTTAATAGTGATAATTTACGAAATGATACAATAGTTTTTATCGTACCAATCTATTAGACTAATATAATTTACTCTATTTTAGAGGTATGCATTCTCATTTTAATAATCACAAATTTTGTAAATAAACCTCTTTTTTTATAAAGAAATCATAATTATTTATAAAGTTTATGAATAATTGTATAATGATGTAAAATATTAATAAATGAAATTATGAGTGTGAATGTAGAAAAAAAAATGATATATTTTATTAAAGTTTGTTATTTCATATTTTTAAACTAAAACAAAGAAATACATCTACGTGATTAGCAAATAATATATATATATATATATATATATATATATATATATATATATATAAAATATGGATTACAATATTAATGAAAAAATCAATGATTATCTAAAAAATTGTTTGTGATAAATTAATTTTTTAGAAAGTAAATATATTTTTTTATATTTTTTATTTATATGCAAATTAATTTATACAATATGATGAGTTGCACTATAATTTGTATATAATTAGTTTTATACTATTTACATATAGTCAAGTGTTAGATGTTGTAAGACCCCGAATTTTATGAAATAAAAATATTCAGTTTTTCTTATAATTACGATTCAGTAAATGGTTAAATTGATAAAAAGTTAAAGTTAAAGGTGATATATGAAATTTTTTTCAAAATACGCAAGTGGTTATAAAATAATCATTGTTGTCGGGGAATATTCGTTTGGTCGTGGAATATTCTTTCTGTCGGGGAATATTCATACGACGGCGCAGCTATTTGTGGGCCCCATAACGAATAACTGTCGGGTGAAGAAAACGACAAATTTGAGTTTTTACAAATAACGGCGGTGTTGTTACCGTTAACACTGTTGGAATATCCGGTGGTTAAAATACAGTAATACGCGTTATTGCACAGTAGCACACGGTATTGCATAGTATTTTTGAAATTATTGATTCTTACGTAAGAAGGCACTACTCAATAATTGTTACAGTAATTACTGTTCAATATTTTATTTTATTGATTCAATAATTGCTGCGTTGATATTTTATATTATTGTTGTTTCAATAATTGTTGCTGCACAGTATTTTCCTTTATCAGATCAATAATTCATATTATTTGAATAATATTATTAGATAACATTATTGTCAATGTCTAGAAAGTTCTGTCTAAGGAGAGGTTTGGTCATCTAATTGCGCGCCAGTAAGGAGAAATTCTTATTGGAAAGCCCCCTCTTTCCTGGGAACGGCCTGGTTGTTATAAATGTGATTCTGTAATATTATTTGTGAATAATTAATTATTGATTCATATGATAAGGAAATATTTATATTATGTGGATATAAATGAGGGATATATTTTTGTGGTTAAAATGAAGGAGTTAATGTTGAGGTTTTTATCAGTATTTTTGTCGGAATGGAGGTATTAAAAATCAGGGTTTTTGAGATATTTTGCGGGGGTTATAATTTTTAATCCGACCGTTGGATCGTAGTAATATTTGGATATGTTATACATATATAAGTTGAGTATATGTCCACAAATTTTGAACCGTTAAAATTGAATGTATGATTTGTTATGAATTTTACGAGATGACTGGTTCAGAAATTTTTGAATTTTCGGAGTTTATCATTTTGGTGGAAAATTCTAGAATTGGTGGGCCCCACTTGTGGTTGGTGAAGAAATGTGCTGAATTATATTTCAAATGTGGTGGGTGGGAATAGTAGCAGGTAAAGCCATCAGGTTGCAGGTCAAACCTACCAAAATTTTCCTATAAATAGAGGGCTAAGTTAGAATTGAAAATCACACCAAAAACATAAGCTTTCTCTCTTTCTCTCTCTATATTATGAAGCATATTTTGTGAGTTTTTAGATACTTGGTGAGTTGCTATTCATCAGTGCAAGTTTCCTTCAGCATCATATCCGATATCCAGTCAGAAGTACTGCTCTTTTGAGGTAAGGGATTGTAAGGGATTGTAAGGGATAGTAAGGGATAGTAAGGGATTTTAAGGGTTGTTATATTTTCCAGTTTCGTAATTTTTCTGACCTTCAAAAATTCTGGAAAAATTTAAAACGATATTTTGATGAGTTTTCTTGATTGTGTCCAAAAATGGTGATATTTGGATGTATAGATTGAGAGTTATGAATTTTATGAGAAAAGACTATTTTAGAAGTAACAGCTTATAATTCCGTGTGGTTAACTCCAAAATTGATGAATTTTTATTGGGAGTACATGAATATGATAGGAGTATACTCTGTGAATTTCAGAATTTTTAGATAAAAGTATAATTTTTGATAAATGTCTAAATATTCGGCTATTTTGGCCATATAAAAAAATAGTAAATGACTTTTAAAAATTCTGAAAAAAATATATGTTCACTATGGGACTATATTATGCTAAATCCCATAAAAGAAATATTTTTGGAACTGATTTGGTATTTTTTATGAAAATGGTCTAGTTATGAGTAAATGAATTAAATATGTTTTGTGAGGAAAGAAAATTGGAAAATAGGATTTTATGGCTTGAGAATCCTATATGAGGTATATGCAGATTTTTGATGAAAGTTTTTGGTTATTGGTGATGAAATATTATGAGTTTGGCATTTTAAGATGATTAAATGTATTATTTAGTAAAGTGTAAACAATTAAAATAAATTGTTTATAAGCTTAAGAAATGTTATTCTTTCAATATCATTATACCAAAATATTGGTATGAATTTTATTGTAGAATTTCTATCTTTTTGTGTCGGGGTTACTATTCATGAGTTACTATTCATAAGTTACTATTCACGAGTTACTATTCACGACAAAATTGGTTTCTTTTTCTAACCAAATTATAGTTGATTTATGAATATTGCTCTTGAAATTAAATCCATGTTTTGACCATATTATTTTTATAATCATATATAACATTTTTATAACCTTGATGTTGAAATTCTCTTTCGCTTGAGTGTAAAGATGGGTAAATTATTGGTATGATCATGACTATGGGTTCTCTTTGGCCAGTAGTGCAAAGTTGAATTGTTGACTGGTATGATCATGACCATTGAATTTATAATTGAATATCTTTAGCTTAAGTGCAAAGGTGAAATGATCAACATGGTTATAATTATTGTTTATATAAATTCTGAAATGATTATATATTTCTTTGAGATATTAATATATTTGGCCTGTAGTGCAAATATGAACTGTTAATGAATATATTTGACCTGTAGTGCAAATATGAACTGTTGAGGAATATCTTTGGCCGTAGTGCAAAGATGAATTATTGATGAATATCTTTGGCCTGTAGTGCAAAGATGAACTGTTGTTGAATATCTTTGGCCTGTAGTGCAAAGATGGTCTGTTGATGAATATCTTTGGCCTGTAGTGCAAAGATGAACTGTTGTTGAATATCTTTGGTCGTAGTGCAAAGATGGATTTATTAGTATGATTATGAACAGGAACTGTGATTTGGTATAACCATGATCTTTGATGTTTCAGGTAAAGACATGTGATGAAAATATTCTTCGTCCTGGGTGTGAAGAAAAATTTAGAATCACAATTATGATAATGAGTTATTCATATGATTGTGAAAAGGAACTGTTGATTGATGTTACAGGGATAAAACATTGTTGATGGATTTTTAACATGGAGAAGATAATGGACTTTATAGTCTATTTGACTCTTATAATGGATTGCTCGTTCCGCTGTAACTATGGTTGAAATTTTTATCATTTACCATATGTTCTAAATCTCTGATTTATTGTTGATGAAGGCTATTGATAATTGAATTATCTTTAGTCATGATATTCTTTACTGAGCTAGTTGTGCTCACCCTTTTGCTTCACAATTCCTTTTCAGGTAATAAGAGTGTAGCTGGGTCGGGCGAGGGTAACGGAGAAATAGAACGGTGGTCTCTAGCTGTGGAGGTTCTCCCTAAGCAGTATAGAAAAGTGTTGTATACATCATTTAGTAGTTATATTTGGTGAATCAAATAGGGTGAGGCGAACCCAACGTTGGAAGGGTGTTTTGTCACTATCATACAAGATGTCTAATGACATACAACCTCGTGTCATCATAAGACAGGGTTGTGCTCATCCACTTGCTGAGTATCTTTACGAGCACTACCTATATAATCTTGGTGTTTGTTTAAAGTATAATTCTCAATTAGAGACAGTAGAGATAATGATATGTCAAGAGAAGACTCACCATTGGGAAGAATATGATAGTAATCTTCTCGTTTTTCTTTGGGGTCTATTGGGTCAACCAAGGATAATTCTGTGGCCATATGATATCTATCATAACCTAGACGCGTGGCCTCCCATGTACGAAGGTTTCCTTGAGCACTTCCCAAAGATTCTAATTTCTAAAACAGTTTTTGACTATACCTTTATGTAAGGTGTTATTGTGAGGTGATGTCCACGGTTGGAACATGAGTCACATTTGGTATATATTTGTATCCAAACTCACAGCATATGTGTTGTTGTATTTTGCACGACAATTGTTGTAATAAAGTTGTAGTTGTTTTCTGTACCATGTATTTGACGACTCAGAATGGGTTGGGTGGAATGAACCTATTTTGGGGTCGTCACAGATGTTGTTATACTTGAAAAATGTACATGTATAATTTTAAGTGTTTACGTTAAATAAGTTTTAAATTTGAGATTTTATGGAATTTCAAAAATAAGAGATTATTTTCTTATGCGGAAGTGTTCTAAAAGATTTTTATGTTGAAGTAATCTTTATATGAATAACTAATACATAAAATGTACAAGAACTTATTTTTTGTTTTGAGAAGTGTTACTTAATATTCTTATGTGAAAGTAATATTTATAGAAATATTGTCACATAAAATGTAAATTAATTTAAAATTTATTTTAAGTAGTTAGCCTAATATTGTAAAGTGAAAATAATCAATGAGATTTCAATTATTTAAAAGTGTGGGGGTAATTCTTTAAAATTTCATGCATAAAGAAATTTGAATAGATAGTCCTACCAAGTTTGTTAAAGTCCTCATTACCCTTGGAACAAAACTAATATAGGTAAAAATCCTAATTTCTAGTGTTCTACAAAATTAAATTGTTTCTCGTATATCATTAAAAACAGGTTGTAACATATCAAATATAAATATGTATAAAGTGCAATTACAGAACAATCTTTATCAATTGGAATTGTATAGCAACGTTTATCAAGTGTTAAGCAAAGAAGTTCCGGAATTTACAATCCAGTTGATTTAGAAGCTCCAGAATAGTGTGTTGTGGTTAACTATCACTATTATCATTGTGAGAACCAAGAATATTGTACAATATATGTTTGTGAATAAAATAAAATTTTATTTCAAAAATATGCTTTATGATTATATTATAATTAAATATAATTATAAATGTGATATGTGGTAATATATATGTTATGAATTATTTGAGATTTAGAAATGGGAATAAATGAAAAATAAAAATTGGTAAGAAATAAATTAACTTATATTAGTTAATCATTTTTTAAAGAAAAATATTAATTTTATTAAATAACTTAATAGTTACATAAGTAGATAAGAAATTATTTTATTATACAAGAAAGGAAATTAGTTTGAGGTGAATGTTTTGTGAATTATTTGATATGTAGTGTGTATACACTTCACTATATCCCTAATTTCTTGTAGTGTGTATACACTTCCCTCGAGAGCTCTTTGTAGTTTTTTAACTTATACTCTCGATAATCACCAATTATTGATATAATAGAACAATTAGATATAAAATCTCTTCATTATAGTTTATTTAAAGCAACTTAACCTTTATTTTTTAATAAATAAGTTTAATAACTGGTGCAAAATACAACTAAATTTATTAGATAAATTTTAAATATGACATATTTTAATGACAATATTTATAATAATAATTTGATTAATTTTAAGTGATATCATTATAATATATCAATTTAATTGGAATAAGAATATGAAAAAAGGGACACCATATATGCATTTAGTTTGCGAATTTGAGAAGTTATTGTGAGTTTATTAATTTGATAAGCTATTACAAATGAATCTATGATGCACAAACAAAAATACCAATGAAAACGAAAAACTTTAAATATATTCGAATTCGTATTCCTATTTTAAATTTGTATTTGAATAACTTTATATATATATATATATATATATATATATATATATATATATATATATATATATATATAATAATTATTATTTGAATAACTGGTTGTCATGGACACTGTTCTAATAATTCCTTTTCGAACTGTTGATTAACTTATTGAAAGGCTAAGATTGAAATATAAAATACTCCCAACCGCTACAAGCTCTTCGGGCTGTTAATATTCTTTATCCATCTTCGGCTTTGTCAAAAGTGACTTAATTACTTTCGGCATTAGTTACAACTTCTTTCGTATAAATAGTACGCCTCTGATCTAGCTCTTTAGACTTTAAGTTATCTAACAAACCTACTATACTCCTTTTCTGTTTGGCCTTCAATTCCAACACAAAAGTCTCACTTTAAAAAGAGTTATCAACTTTTGTTAGACCTACTATTTCAATTCAAGTAGAAAATAAAGATAAAAATTGACATGAAATAAGTTGAACCACGTTTTATCAAGGGTAAAATTTGGAACTTCATCTTTCTTCTTCTTTTTTCTTTCTTTTTTTGGACTCATTTTCAGGAAAAAAGAGAGAATTGTTATAAAACCTTATCAAAGTATAGAAATATACTCTTATAATTGCTGCATAAATTTAGAGAGAATAAGTAAGAGAAAGAGAGAGAAAATCTTCAGAGATAATTCTCCTTTTTTTTTCATTCAGTAGCACTCCTTTATATAGGAGAAGAAGAAGAGAAGTGTATGAGAGAAGTCATGGGAGGTGTATGAGAGAAGTCAAGGGAGGTGTATGAGAAAAGCAATCAAGAGAATCAATTGTATAATATTTTACCTGATTCCCTACGATAAAAGATTATGTCTCATTAAAAACCTTGTTAAGAAAACCCAGTGGGAAAAACTTAACGAAGGGGAAAAGAGTACATATCTTTTACATAAATATCTTAACTGACTGCCTCGTTAAAACCTTGTCAGGAAAAACCCATTGGGATAAAAACCGTGACTAAGGAAAAAGAGTACAGTATTCCCCTCAAAAGGAATTTATTGCTTCTTGATGAAATGTTGTCACAAGTCTTTCAGTCGACACATTCCAATCCTTTTCCGAAGTTTTGCAAACGTTGCATTTGGTAGCGACTTTGTGAATAAGTCGGCTAGATTATCACATGATCGAATTTGATGCACATATATATCACCATTCTTTTGTAGCTCATCTATGAAGAAGAATTTAAGTGAAATGTGCTTTGTTCTATCTCCCTTGATGTACCCTCCTCTAAGTTGAGCAATGCATGCAGCATTATCCTCATACAGAATTGTAGGAATGTCTTTGATTGATGGTAATCCACATGACTTTTGAATATGCTGAATAATTGATCTCAACCAAACACACTCTCTGCTTATTTCATGTATAGCGAGAATTTCTGAGTGATTTGAAGATGTAGCTGTCATGGTTTGCTTTGTGGATTTCCAGGATATAGATGTGTCACAATATATAAATACATAGCCTGTTTGTGATCTTCCATTGTGTGGATCTGATAAATATCCTGCATCGGCATATCCAACCAATTGTGACGTTGAATTTCTTGGATAAAATAACCCAAGATCTATACTCCCACGGAGGTATCTCAAAATATGTTTGATCTCATCCCAATGTCTCTTAGTCGGAGAAGAATTATATTTTGCTAACAAGTTGACAGCAAAATCAGGCCGTGTACAGTTTGCAAGATACATAAGAGCACCTATTGCACTTAGGTATAGAACTTCAGGTCCAAGAACTTTTTTCATTTCACTTAGGCATGGAACTTCAGGTCCAAGAACTTCTTCCATTGTACTCAGGCATGGAACTTCAGGTCCAATAACTTCTTCCCCACTTTCTAGAGGCCAAAATAGATCTTTATCAACTTCTAAAGATCGAACAACCATCGGGGTAGTCAAATGATGAGCTTTATCCATATGAAAACGATTGAGAATCTTTTCAGCATATGTGGATTGATGAACAAAAAATTTCAAATGCTAAATGCTCCACTTGTATTCCCAAACAGAATTTTGTCTTTCCAAGATCTTTCATTTCAAATTCATCCTTTAAATAAGTAGCAGTTCTTCTGAGTTCTTCAGGAGTACCTACAAGATTCAAATCATCCACATATACAGCAATGATGGAAAATTCACTTTGCGATTTCTTAATAAAAACACATGGACATACTTGATCATTTATATATCCATCTTTTATTAAATAATCACTTAGTCGATTATACCACATATGACTAGACTATTTCAATCCATATAATGAACGTTGTAACTCGATTGAATATATGTGATGGGGCTTTTATGATTCAGCCATTTTCAATCCTTCAAGGATTCTCATATAAATCTCACTTCAAGTGAGCCATATAGGTATGTTGTTACAACATCCATCAGACGTGTATCCAAACCTTTCATGGTTGTCATACCTATCACAAAGCGAAAAGTGACTCCATCCATTACGTACTGGAGAGTCTGTATCCTGATAATGAATACCAGATTTTTATGAAAACCTTTGAGCTACAAGTCGGGCTTTATATCTCACAATTTTATTTTTCTCATTTTGCTTTTCGTACAAATACCCATATATTTCCAAACGAGAATACACCCAGCGGTGTTTGAACTACTGGTCCAAATACTTCTCTTTTCAATAGAGATTTTGTTTCCAACCGGGATTACACCCAGCGGTGTTTGGACTACTGGTCCAAATACTTCTCTTTTCAATAGAGATTGTAGCTCAGTTTGAATAGCATCTTTATATTTTGGCCAATCTTTTTTTTTCCGACATTCTTCCACGTTTTGTGGTTCAGGATCCGTGTCAGGAATCAAAGTAATATCTTATGCTATAAAGAAAGCAAATATATCGTCAATCATGACTTTGCTTCGATCTCATATTTTCTCATCATGTACATAATTTATTGAGATCTCTTGGTGTTCATCTCTTATCCCTTTACTGAGATTTTGAACCTCTCCTGGGGCTATTCCCACTCTTGGAATATGTGCTACTTCTGGAGCGGTTTGTACCTCTTCTGGGGTTATTCCCACTCTTGGAATAAGTGATACTTCTGGAGCGGGTATTCCTTCTGCAATTCCCTTATTTACTTTTGATTTTTCGTGGTACAGTGTCTCTGCACCAACTTGTCTTTCACGCTTCTGGTGTGGTTTAGATTCTTTTATTACCTTATTTGTCAATTCTTCAAGAATTGATTTTTCAATAGGTATTTCTATCTCTGCTGGAGTGTTCACTGCAGGTGTATATGACTTTATCATTTTTCTAGCATCATTAAATGCATCTGGCATTTGATTTGTAATATTTTATAAACAAATAATTCTTTGAACTTCAATTTCACATTGTCCTGTACGAGGATCAAGTGAATTTAAATCTGATGCATTTCATGATATTTCAGAGGATTTTTTTATTTAAAATTTTCCCTCCTCCTAATGTTGGAAATACAGATTCATCAAAATGACAATCTACATAACGTGCAGTAAAAACATCTCTAATTAAAGGTTCCAGATATCTGATAATAGAAGGAGAATCAAAACTAACATAAATACCTATTCTTCGTTGGGCTCCCATTTTAGTTCTTTGTGGAGGTGCAATTGGAACATATACCTCACTCCCAAAAACTCGAAAGTGTGATATGTTGGGTGTCTGTCCAAGAACTAACTGCAGAGGAGAAAAATTTATGAAGAGCCGTTGGTCTTACTCGAATGATGGCTGCAACATTAAGAATTGCATGACCCCAAACTGAGGTAGGTAAGTTAGCCCTTAACATTAATGGTCGTGCAATAAGTTGAAGTCTTTTTATTAAAGATTCAGCTAAACCATTTTGAGTATGAATATGAGGAACGGAATGCTCAATGGAAATTCCAATAGTCATACAAAAATCATTAAAAGTCATTGATGAAAATTCAGCTGCGTTATCAAGTCGAATTGACTTGATTGGATGATCCGGGAACTGAGCCCGTAACTTGATCATTTGAGCAAGAAGTTTTGAGAAGGCAAAATTTCGAGAAGAGAGAAGACAAACATGAGACCATCTAGTTGAAGCATCTATTAAAACCATGAAATATCGAAATGGGCCAGACAATGGTTGAATAGGTCCACAAATGTCTCCTTGAATTCTCTCTAGGAATTTTGGGGTTTCTTTATAAATTATTTTTTTTTACTGGTGATGGTCGAACAATTAATTTTTCCCGAGAACACGCAGCACAAGGAAATTCACTACTAGGAAAAATCCTTTTATCTTTGAGAGGATGACCAGTAGAATTTTCAATAATACGACGCATCATAGAAGTACCTGGATGACCGAGTCTTTCATGCCAAAGTATAAAGGATTTGGGATCTATGATTTTTGGAATCATAACAGTATGAGACTCAATTACTCTAATTTTCATAGTATATATGTGACAACCCCAAAATAGGTCCATTCCATCCAACCCATTCTGAGTCGTCAAATACATGGTACAGAAAACAACTACAACTTTATTACAACAATTGTCGTGCAAAATACAACAACACATATGCTGTGAGTTTGGATACAAATATATACCAAATGTGACTCATGTTCCAACCGTGGACATCACCTCACAATAACACCTTACATAAAGGTATAGTCAAAAACTGTTTTAGAAATTAGAATCTTTGGAAAGTGCTCAAGGAAACCTTCGTACATGGGAGGCCACGCATCTAGGTTATGATAGATATCATATGGCCACAGAATTATCCTTGGTTGACCCAATAGACCCCAAAGAAAAACGAGAAGATTACTATCATATTCTTCCCAATGGTGAGTCTTCTCTTGACTTATCATTATCTCCACTGTATCTAACTGAGAATTATACTTTAAACAAACACCAAGATTATATAGGTAGTGCTCGTATATATACTCAGCAAGTGGATGAGCACATCCCTATCTTATGATGACACGAGGTTGTATGTCGTTAGACATCTTGTATGATAGTGGCAAACCACCCTTCCAACGTTGGGTACACCTTACCCTATTGGATTCACCAAATATAACTACTAAATGAACTTTTCTATACTGCTTCGGGAGAACATCCACAGCTAGAGACCACCGTTCTATTTCCCCTTTACCCTCGCTCGACCCAGCTACACTCTTATTACCTGAAAGGAATTGTGAAGCAAAAGGGTGAGCACAACTAGCTCAGTAAAGAATATCATGACTAAAGATAATTAAATTATCAGTAGCCTTCATTAACAATAAATCAGAGATTTAGAACATATGGTAAATGATAAAAATTTCAACCATAGTTGCAGCGGAACGAGCAATCCATTAGAAGAGTCAAATAGACTATAAAGTCTATTATCTTCTCCATGTTAAAAATCCACCAACAATGTTTTATCCATGTAACATCACTCAACAGTTCCTTTCCACAATCATATGAATAACTCATAATCATAATTGTGACTATAAATTTTTCTTCGCACCCAGGACGAAGAATATTTTCATCACCTGTCTTTACCTGAAACATCAAAGATCATGGTTATACCAAATCACAATTCTTGTTTATAATCATACTAACAAATCCATCTTTGCACTACGGGCCAAAGATATTCATCAACAAACCATCTTTGAACTACGGGCCAAAGATATTCAACAACAGTTCATCTTTGCACTACGGGCCAAAGATATTCAACAACAGTTCATCTTTGCACTACAGGCCAAAGATATTCATCAACAAACCATCTTTGCACTACGGACCAAAGATATTCAACAACAGTTCATCTTTGCACTACAGGCCAAAGATATTCAACAACAGTTCATCTTTACATTACTGGCCAAAGATATTCATCTACAATTCATCTTTGCACTACAGGCCAAAGATATTCCTCAACAATTCATATTTGCACTACAGGCCAAATATATTCATATCTCAAAGAAATATATAATCATTTCAGAATTTATATACACCATAATTATAACCATGTTAATCAATTCATCTTTACACTTAAGCTAAAGATATTCAATTGTAAATTCAATGGTCATGATCATACCAGTCACAATTCAACTTTGCCAATAATGCTATCTAATAATACTATTCAAATAATATGAATTATTGATCTGATAATGGAAAATACTGTGCAGCAACAATTATTGAACAACAATAATACAAAATTTCAACGTAGCAATTATTGAATCAATAAAATAAAATATTGAACAGTAATTACTATGATAATTATTCAGTAGTGCCTTCTTACGTAAGAATCAATAATTTCAAAAATACTATGCAATACCGTGTGCTACTGTGCAATAACGCGTATTACTGTATTTTAACCACCGGGTATTCCAACAGTGTTAACGGTAACAACTACGCCGTTATTTGTAAAAACTTAAATTTTTGTCGTTATCGTCATCCGACAGTTATTCGTTATGGGGCCCACAAATAGCAACGCCGTCGTACGAATATTCCCCGACAGAAAGAATATTCTACGACCAAACGAATATTCCCCGACAACAATGATTATTTTATAACCACTTGCTTATTTTGAAAAAAATATTCACATTTCACCCATAACTTTAAACTTTTATCAATTTAACCATTTACTGAATAGTAATTATAAGAAAAATTGAATACTTTTATTTCATAAAATTCGGGGTCTTACAATATAATCCAGAAGAAATTGAATGAAGTTTTTCTAAGATATTCTTTTTTCCAGAGATAGTAGAAGTAATGAGAAGATATTCATTATCATTTTCATTGGTTGTTTCAATGTGAAAACCATTTAGTCGAATATCTTTAAAACTAAACAAATTTCTTCTCGATTTACTAGAATATAGAGCATCTTTGATAAAAACTTGTGTCTCATTTGGTAGCAAGAAACTAGCTTTTCCAAATCCCTCGATTAAATTTGATGTGCCAGAGATAGTTCCTACATTTCCCTTAGCTCTGATCAGTTGTGAAAAATATTTCTCATTTCGAAGGATTGTATGAGTTGTTGCACTGTCTGCTAAACATATATCCTCCATTTCCATTAAAAAAAATGGTCTGACACATAAAAAAACATAAATAAGAAAAGTTATATTTTAAATATAATTTTATTCATGAGAAACACATACCACATATAGAATGAAAACAAACAATATTATACATGCAAGGTGTTTAATTAAAACAAGAAATTAAACGATATCCCAAAAAATACTCTCAGAAGGTTCTGTAATATCATCAACTTTTTTCTCATTGTTGATCATTGGTGAATCATCAACAATATTCAATTGATGATTAACAAAGTTTGTTTCTGCCTCCATTACTTTGTTCTTTTGAGACTCCTGGAATAAATTAGCCAGATGCCTCGGCGTACGACAGGTACGCGACCAATGCCCATTCATCCCACACCTAAAACAAACATCTGGTTTGTTCTTTTTCTGTGTTACATTTTCTTTATTTTTATCCGACCCAAATATTTGCCACTTCTGGTGGCCTGAATTGTCGCGGTTCTGGAATTTGTTGTTACGACGGCCTCATTTATTCTTTCGTCCCCAAGGCTTCTTATTATATGACCATCTATTGTCACGTTTATTCTGCTGGAATGACGTGCTGTTAATATCTGGCAATGGGGTAGCACCCGTTGGCCGCACTTGATGGTTTTTTCAACAACAATTCATTATTCTTTTCTGCAACCAGAAGGATAGACAATAAGTCACTGAATTTTGTGAACTTACTCTGTCTATATTGTTGCGACAGAATCATGTTGGTGGGATGAAAAGTTGAGAGTGTTTTCTCTAACATTTTGGGAGTCAGAAACTGGATCTCCGCACAAAGCCAAAGTAGAAGTTATTCTATAAACATTGGAACTATATTCCGTAATTGATTTGTAATCATGTAGCCTTAAATTAAGCCACTCAAATTTGACATTAGGGAGAACAACCAATTTTTGGTGGTCAAATCTTTCCTTCAGTTGTGTCCATAAAGACAAATGATCTTTGACTGTTAAATACTCAGTCTTTAATCATTCATCAATATGGTGACGAAGAAAAATTATGACTTTTGCATTTTGTGCCGAAGTAGCTGTATTTTCTGATTCAATGGTCTTTTCTAACTCATTTGCACTAAGGTGCAATTCTGCATCAAGTGCCCAAGCCAAATAGTTGTCTCCAGATATTTTCAAAATAGAAAAATCTATTTTTTACCAAGTTTGCCATCTATTCTGGGTTAAAACACAATTATTATTTATTAAAACAATAAATAATTGCATGTATGAAATATGAAAAATAAACTACGTCACGACCTCAAGTGGTGATAAAAATGCAAATATAAATATTCTTATATTTATGTTATTAGCATAATGCAAATGGATCTTCACCCGGTATGCGGTAGTTCGCATAGACAGATTATTCCAACAGAATAATAAATAATGGAATAACAGAAGAATTTCACCATGCATGCGATAGACCGACCACACAGACAGGTTATTCCCAACAGAATAATAAATGCAGAATAATAAATAATGGAACCAGGTCAGGTGAAATTCACACCGACAGTATATTCCGACAGAATATTAAATGCGTAATAATAATGGAACCAGGTCAGGTGAAATTCACACCGACAGGATATTCCGACAGAATATTAAATGCGTAATAATAATCGAACCAGGTCAGGTGAAATTCACACCGACAGGATATTCCGACAGAATATTAAATGCGTAATAATAATGGAACTATGTCAGGTGAAATTCACACCGACAGGATATTCCGACAGAATATTAAATGCGGAATAATAAATGGTAAAAAGGTTCCCACTTAGTCTTGTAAGATTAACAAGAATAGATGGTACCATTGTAAATAACAGAATTTAAATGCAATTATAAGAATAAAATTATATTATTGGTGGTATAGCCCAACTAGTAGTATAATAATAAATTGCAAGAATTTAATTTTACCGTCTCAGTTGGTTAGAGCTTCGTGCTGATAACGTGTTATAAAACCTTATCAAAGTATAGAAATATACTCTTATAATTGCTGCATAAATTTAGAGAGAATAAGTAAGAGAAAGAGAGAGAAAATCTTCAGAGATAATTCTCCTTTTTTTTTTCATTCAGTAGCACTCCTTTATATAGGAGAAGAAGAAGAGAAGTGTATGAGAGAAGTCATGGGAGGCGTATGAGAGAAGTCAAGGGAGGTGTATGAGAGAAGCAATCAAGGGAATCAATTGCATAATAAGAATAAAATATAACTCTTATTTTGATGTAGAGGAGTATATCATTGTGTGTTGCATGAATTATTAGGACAACTACCTCTCTCCCTCTCTCTCTCTTTCTCTCTCTCTCTCTCTATATATATATATATGTTGTGGAGTGTGTTATCATTATACTCTATCCGTCCCTTAATATAGGTCGTTTTAGGGTTATGCACAAGCATTAAGGTAATGATTGTATAACATTAACTATAATTTCAATTGTCTATATTACCCTTGTATTGAAATAAGAGATTGTTATTTACTACCTCTATCCCATAATAATTGTCGTTTTAGAAGGAAATTTTTTCCCAATTTATTTGTCGTTTATAACTTTCTAGGAGAATAAATTATTTACTTTCCTATATCACCCTTACCTTCTCTCATTGTCCAAAGAAATTTTTTCCTTGTATTAATAATTTTTAACTTCCCATAAAGGGGTAGTGATGAAATTTCACACCAATTTTATTAATAAATGATAGCACTAAATGTCTTTCTTAATCCATGTGCATCAAGCTAAAGCCACAGTTATTATGGGATGGAGGGAGTATTAGATACTCCCTCCGTCCTAAATTATCTGTTGTTCTAGAGTTCCACACAGATATCAATATATGTGATAAAAATATTAAAATACCCTTATTAGTGGAAATATGAAAAAGGTGTTTAAAAAAGAGTGCATGAAATAGTATGTAGAAAGAGGAAGAGAGAAAGTATGAGTGCATTAAATAGACAAATAGTCTAAAGAGAGAAAGTATGAGTGTATATATATGTGTGGAGAGAGGAAGAGAGAGAAAGTATGAGTGTATTAAATAGACAAATAGTATGTAGAGAGAAAAAGTATGAGTGCATATATATGTGTGGAGAGAGAATGAGAGTAATGACTATCAATAATTAGGTAAAGGGGCAAACTTGGAAAATAAAGGAAAAAAATGCATTGAAATCTTGAAAAAGTAGATATTATGGGACAAATTTTTTTTGCTAAAATAGCAGATAATTTGGGATAGAGGGAGTAGAAAATAGTGAGAGGACCAAAGTTATATTTAATATTTGGGGTAATATTGAAAACTAAGCAATTAATGCTTACTTGAAATTCTAAAATGACTTATATTAAGGAATAAAAATATTTCTCTAAAACGACTTATATTAAAGAATGGAGGGAGTATATGTTATCGAATGATCCACCAACTAAATTAGACTCCATATAAATTACTCCAACCAACCCCATATTTTGTCAGGTCCAGAGATGAGTACTCTTAACATATTATACAGCCACCAATGAAAGGAAGTTTAGGAATTTATGGCATGGCGCTTGCAATCCTTTTTCAATTGTTTTAATTTGTGCAAGTATCTTCTGAAACTTAGGGGGAGGGGGAGGGGGGAATATTATGGGTTGTTTGGAAATTACCCTTAAACTATATATTATTTAGTGCTACATAAATTAAAGAAATTAAAATTTATTTTTAGTTAAGGATTCTTAATATGGACTATGAATACTACATTATTAGCTCTTTCAAAAAAGTAAATTTTTTTTAATCTTTTGACTTTAATTATATGTTTGAGGAGAGGATTTTGCTCTCAAAGGATAGTATTCTATTTCTGGTCCATGAAATTAACCTTGTATTGAAAAATGATGACTTTTCCCTCAAATGTGTTTTGTTCTGTTCACAAGTATAAATTACTTAATTTCTTATTACTCCGTAATACTAGATACTTTCTCTTTTTAATTGTTTTAGGATGTCATTCCACCTCCAAAAGCAACATTATTCCAAATGCGTTGACTTTTAGCCATTAATTAGTGCTAGTTAATTTTCCATGATAAGGTACTCCAACCTCCCCAAAAATTATAACAAAAGGAAAGAAAGAATGGGGTGGTTTCACAAATATATATTTCCCTTTTTTGTGGCCGAGGGTCACACAAATCATGTAATGGGGGTGGAGCAGCAGTTAGCAAGCTATTGGAATATATATTAATTTCCCTAAATCTTCATGCTTTCATTTCACCTTAATTTATCACTTAATTTGAAATCTTGATTTATATACAAGTCACGAACCACCACCAACGGTAGATTATTTATTTCTTTCTTCCTTCCTTTTTATTTCAACCCTAAAAACTTATGGGATTGATTTTTGATAGGTCTCCCAATCTTAATAGTTTTATTTAGATAATAACAAATTAGGTAAATAGGTCAAACGGGTAGAATGCTCTTTATAAGATTAAAATATTAAAATTATTTTAATTATGATCTTGACCAAAATATTTATTTTCAAAACTCAAATTGAATTTATTTTCCGACCTTGATAAATCTAATATCAAGTGTTATATAAGAAAATTAATTCATATAGTAACATTTCCTAAGACAAGAAAATTCCTATTTCTTTTTCAAAATAATTTTATAAATCTTTTCTAGGCAAATTTTTTTTTCTAATATATATATATATATATATATATATATATAATATGTGTGTGCATACAAGTGTGTGTGTGCCGTGTATATGATATATGTGCATTAAGTGCATGTGAATGTATATGCAGTGTGTGAATGTTGTTGCTGTGGGCATGTTAAATTATAATTGTGAAAGGGTTATAAAACCTTTACCTAATTAAATGAGCATACATATATGAAACAAAACTTTGTGGGCTAAAAATCCGCTCAATCAATTTGATACAAATTACTATATAAAAAAAAGACCTTTTGTGATGGCTCAAATCCATCATATAAATTTAAAATCATCACATAAGGTTTTTGTCTTGACTTTAGCCATCACGGAGGCCATTTTATATACCCCCGTCATGGAAGTTTTTTTGTGATGATTTTGACAATCACGTAAACATTTAGAAACATAATTTTAGGGATCAAAGGTAATAACTTATAAATCTCTTTTTGTGGATAATTTATTTCACTATATTAACTTTATTAAATGATACTTGTAGGATTCGAACCCGGCCCCTCCCACATTTGCAAATTAAATAACAAATATTACCGCTACACTAAAGTCCAGATCATGATTATAATTATAAAACAAAATATAAAAGGAAACATATATATGTGAGTTGACTTACTAAACAAAAATAGTCGCACATAAGATTTGGTGATTGTAATGACGGTCACAAATATTTTATAATGATGGTAAAATTAGTCATCACTGAGAGCCATCATGTATCTTATTGTTTTGTGATGGCTTGAAAATTTCATCACATAATACCTTTTTTTTTTTTGCAATTGCAAATAAAAATCGTCACAAAAATCTATCTTTTTAATGATTAATGTTATAACCATCATAAAATATTATTTTACTTATTTTTTTTTCATTAAAATATTGGTGATAGCTTAAATGCAAATATGAAAAGGGTATATCCATAAATGATGGCTTAGTGCGTCACAAAAAAAAATAAATTATTTTGCGTGAAAAATTTGGTGATTGACATGGTTATCACAATTATAATACATTGATGACAAAATTAATCATCACTAAGAGCCATCATATATACTACTATTTTATGATTGCTCAAAATTTTCATCACAAATTATTATCTTTTATGATTGTTTTTAAAAACTGTCATAAAGTTCCGTCACGTATTTTTACTTTTCTAGTAGTGAAAAAGAGATTTGAGCCCTTCAATTTTTTCATCATACAATTCGGACCATTGATTTCAAAATCAGTTTACCAAATTATCGTTTTGCCCTAAATTACAAAATCCTATAAATAGGAAGTTTTCCATTCATTTTTTTTACCAATTTATAAATTATAAAAGCTTATTCTCTTTACCTACATTTATCAAGAAAGCTTTTACTCTAATCTAAACAAAGTTTTAATTCTACTAAGAAAAGAAAATTTGATCAAAGTAATTGAGATAAGTTATTGATTTATTATTGCTTATATTATCTCATACTTGTTTATATATATAGATTTAGATATTCAAATATAAATTGTTATACACATCTATATATATTTATATTTCATCTATCAATATCAAGTAAAAAGTCAGTACTTGGATGTGGCGCCCCCAAAATAGGTATACACACCCATTCTGAGTCGCCAAAATACATGATACAGAAACAACTACATCTTTATTATTACAACACAAGAACTGTGAGTTTAAATACAATTATTGTCATTTAGACAATATCCACACTCAAATAAGTCCTCATTACAATTATTGATACATTATTTCACAAAAATGGTGAGGACTACTAAAGTAACTTCTAGAACCATCATTCCATACCCCGACTAGTACTCGCTACATTCTCGCCTCCTGAGAAAAATGGAACAAAAAGGAAAAGGGTGAGCTCAACTAGCCCAGTAAAGAACATTATGACTAAGATAATACAGAACAAATTATCGTTAGTCTTCAACAGGGAAAAATCTAATAGAATACAATAGACAACAAGTTTTAAATTAATAACTGCAGCGGAAACAACAAACCATTAGAAGAGTCAAGTAGAGAATGAGTTCTACTATCTTCTAAGATTTAAAAGTCCATCATCAATATTTTATCCCAGTAACAGCAATCAATAACCATCTTTAATCAAATATTCATCTTTGCACTACAGGCCAAAGATATTTATTTGTATCACCAGTCGGTCATGTTCATCTCAACACCTGTTCATCTTTGCACTACGGGCCAAAGATATTCATCAGTTAATCATTCATCTTTGCACTACGGGCCAAAGATATTCAGTAATATCATCATTTAGGACTGAGGATGATGAAAAATATCTTTAAAAAAATGAATCCAGTGAAACAAAATAACAAATATTAAGGATTCGTATTTCGATTTATCCATGTCCAAAAATACCTTATAATTATTCATAGTGAAGTAGAATTCAAGAATGATCAAAACATGGATACAATCAAAGCTAGTACCCAGAATAGATATTTTGGACGAAAAGAAGAAAATTTTATTTTTCGGTGAATAGTAACTCGTGAATAGTAACTCGTGAATAGTAATCCCGACGTGAAAAGTTCTAAATTTGATAAAAATTTCTAACCAATAATTCGGCATAATGATATTGAAGAAATAATATCATTTTTGAATAAAATAACATCCCTTACCTCGTAAAGACAGTACTTCTGGTCGGAATACCGGTATAAGGCTGAAAGACACTTGCTCTGATGAATAGAAACTCTCAAAGTATCTAAATACTCACAAAATACACTCAATAATCTAGAGAGAGAAAGAGAGAAAACTTGTTTCTGGTGTGATTTTTAATTCTAACTTAGCCCTCTATTTATAGAAAAATGTTAGCACGCCGAAGCAGACTTAACCTGCAACCTGATGGCTTTACCTGCTACTATTCCCACCCACCATATTTGAAAAATCTCAGCATATTTCTTCACCAACCAAGAGTGGGGCCCACCAATTCTAGAATTTTCTACCAAAATGATTAACTCCGAAAATTCAATAATTTCTGAACCAGTCATCTCGTAAAATTCATAATAAATCATACGTTCATTTTTAACGGTTTAAAATTTGTGGACATATACTCAACTTATATATGTATAACATATCCAAAAATTACCACGATCCAACGGTCGGATTAAAAATTATAACCCCCGCAAAATATCTCAAAAACCCTGATTTTTAATACCTCCATTCCGATAAAAATACTGATAAAAACCTCAACATTAACTCCTTCATTTTTAACCACAAAAATATATCTCTCATTTATATCCAAAAAAATAAATATTTCCTTATCATATGAATCAATAATTAATTATTCACAAATAATATTACAGAATCACATTTATGACAACCAGGCCGTTCCCAGGAAAGAGGGGGCTTTCCAATAAGGATTTCTCCTTACTGGCGCGTAATTAGATGACCAAACCTCTCCTTAGACAGAACTTTCTAGACATTGCCAATAATGTTATCTAATAATATTATTCAAATAATATGAATTATTGATCTGATAATGGGAAATACTGTGTAGTGACAATTATTGAAACAACAGTAATATAAAATATCAACGCAGCAATTATTGAATCAATAAAATAAAATACTGAACAGTAATTACTGCAACCATTATTGAGTAGTGCCTTCTTACGTAAGAATCAATAATTGGTGCAATACAGTGTGCTACTGTGTAACAACGCGTATTACTGTGTTTTAACCACCGGGTATTCCAACAGTATTAACGGTAACAACTACGCCGTTATTAATAAAAAACATATACTTGTCGTTTTCTTCCTCCAATCGCTTTCCGTTATGGGGCCCACAAAAGACTGCGCCGTCGTACGAATATTCTCCGACAGGAAGAATATTCCACGACCAAACGAATATTCTCCGACAACAATGAATATTTTATAACCACCTGCTTATTTGAAATATTTGCGCATTTTACCCATAACTAACCTCATTAATCAATTTAACACTTACTATTTCAAAATAATAAATAGAGGGAATTTAAATTTCATTTATTAATAATTTGGGGTCTTACAACCTCCCCTCCTTATGAAATTTCGTCCTCGAAATTGACGTACGTACCTGGTGTTTCGAAAAGATGAGGATACCTTGCTTTCATTTCCGTTTCCAACTCCCAGGTCATTTCCTCAATAGCATGGTTTCTCCACAAAACTTTAACTTGTGGTATGACCTTCGTGCGTAGGACATGCTCCTTTCTATCCAAGATCTTAACAGGTACCTCTTCGTACGTTAAGTCTTCAGCTATCTCGTCCGGTTCTAACTCAATAACGTGGTCTGGGTCTTTCATATATTTACGTAACACAGATATATGAAAAATATTATGAACACGAGACATACTTGGAGGTAACGCGAGTCTATAGGCCACATTTCCTACTCGGTCAAGAATCTGAAATGGACCAATAAATCGTGGATTGAGCTTTCCTCTCTTCCCAAATCTTGTAACTCCTTTCCATGGAGCCACACGCAACAATACATGATCCCCAATGTCAAATTCCACGTCATTTCGATGAAGATCCGCATAACTCTTTTGTCGATCCTGTGCCGTTTGTATACGTTGTCGAATCGTTTGGATCTTCTCTGTAGTCATGCGTACCAACTCTGGTCCCAACAATGTTGCTTCACCCACCTCGTCCCAGCATACTGGAGAGCGACACTTTCGTCCATATAATGCTTCAAATGGGGCCACACCTATACTTGCCTGATAACTGTTATTGTAAGAGAATTCCACCAATGGTAGGTACTTATCCCAACTCCCTTTGAAATTTAGGACACAAAGTCTTAATAGATCTTCAAGAGTTTGAATAGTCCTCTCTGATTGTCCGTCCGTTTGAGGATGGTATGCCGAACTAAATCGTAAATCTGTGCCCATAGCTTTTTGCAAGCTAACCCAAAATCTTGAAGTGAATCTTGGGTCACGATCCGAAACAATGGATACTGGCATGCCATGCAGTCTCATAATCTCATCTACGTATATACGAGCAAGACGTTCAAGGGAATAAGTCTCTCGTATCGGCAAGAAATGAGCAGACTTGGTTAATCTATCAACAATAACCCAAATAGCATTTATGCCTTGAGAAACCGTGGGAAGACCCGTAACGAAATCCATGGTAATGTGTTCCCACTTCCATTTCGGAATCTCAAGTGGTTGCAATGGACCCTTTGGCACTTGATGTTCCGCCTTTACACGTTGACAAGTTAAACACCTCGAGATAAACTTTGCAATCTCTCTCTTCATATTATTCCACCAAAATGTATGTCGAAGATCACGATACATTTTGGTACTTCCAGGATGGATTGTAAATGGTGTATTGTGTGCTTCCATCATGATCTTGTACTTCAAATCAGAATTGTTAGGAACACAAAGTCTGGAGTGGACTCGAAGTATTCCTTCTTCATCGATTCTTGCTTCTGGAATAGAACCTTCTTGCACTTTCTTCTTCATACGCATCAGCTCTATGTCCGTAGCTTGAGCAGCTTTAACTTTATCGATTAAAGTCGGTTCTACTCGTATATTTGATATCATCATGTGGGTACTTAGAGCCTTCATCTCTATCCCCATCCTTTGCAAGTCATACAAAATGGGCCTTTGTGTTAACAACATTGCACTCGTACCCGCATATGATCTTCTACTCAATGCGTCAGCTACTACGTTTGTTTTTCCAGGATGATATTGGATGGTATGATCGTAATCTTTCAACAGCTCGAGCCAACGTCGCTGCCGCATGTTGAGTTCCTTTTGGGTGAAGAAATATTTGAGGCTTTTATGATCTGTATAGATCTCCACTTTCTCCCCATACAGGTAGTGTCTCCAGATCTTCAACGCGAAAACTACTGCTGCCAACTCCAAATCATGAGTAGGATAATTCCTCTCATATTCTTTGAGTTGTCGCGAGGCATAGGCTATGACTTTCCCATGTTGCATGAGAACACATCCTAACCCTTTGCCTGAAGCATCACTGTAGATAACAAATCCATCCGAACCAGATGGTATTGTCAGAACAGGTGCCGAAATGAGTCTCCTCTTAAGCTCTTGAAAACTCTTCTCGCATTCCTCGCTCCATACGAATTTGATATCTTTCCGAGTCAGCTGAGTTAACGGGGTAGCGATTCGAGAAAACCCTTCCACGAATCTTCGATAATAACCAGCTAAGCCTAGAAAGCTACGTACTTCGGTCACCGTCTTTGGTTGCTCCCAACTTTGTATTGCTTCAATCTTCGCCGGGTCAACAGATACTCCATGTTTTGACACCACGTGCCCTAGGAAAGCTACTTCCTCAAGCCAGAACTCGCATTTCTTCAACTTGGCATATAACTTATTTTCACGCAGCCTTTGGAGTACCAGCTTCAAATGATGCTCATGATCTTCACGGCTTTTGGAATATATGAGGATGTCATCAATAAAGACAACAACGAACTGATCCAAATAATCCTTGAATACTCGGTTCATCATATCCATGAAAGCCGCATGAGCATTAGTCAATCCAAAAGACATGACTAGAAATTCATAATGCCCGTACCGAGTTCTGAAGGCAGTCTTTGGAATATCCTCAGTTTTAACCTTCAGCTGATGATATCCAGAACGAAGATCGATCTTTGAAAAGAATTGTGCTCCTTGTAACTGGTCAAACAAGTCATCAATACGAGGTAGCGGATACCTATTCTTAATAGTGACATGGTTTAATTCCCGGTAATCAATACAAAGTCGCATACTCCCGTCTTTCTTCTTTACAAATAAAACAGGAGCACCCCAAGGAGATGTACTAGGACGAATGAAACCGATGTCCAATAACTCTTGTAGTTAGACCTTTAACTCCTGAAGTTCAATAGGAGCCATTCGATATGGGGTTTTAAAAATGGGCTTTGTACCAGGTTCAAGATCAATAAAGAATTCAATTTCTCGTTCCGGGGGTAGACCGGGAAGTTCTTCAGGAAATACGTCAGGAAAGTCAATAACAACAGGAATATTATTCAAATTTGACGTGTCTTTATTCAAATCCATAACATGGGCTAAGAAAGCTTGACATCCGTTTTTTAATAAACGAATGGCTTTATGGCTTGATATAACAGTGATTGATTTTAATGGCTTAGTTGTTTGAATTCGTACAACAGGTTGGTTAGAAATATGAAAACTAACAACCTTACGAAAACAATCAATTTTGGCATGATGAGTAGTTAGCCAATCAATCCCTAAAATCACGTCAAAAGCAAGTATCTTTAAAGAGATAAGGTCAACAGGTAAGGTGATGGTGCCAACTTGGATCACACAAGATTTATAAACAGTGGATGTGATGAAAGTTTCTCCTAACGGAGTCTCCACAGATAAATCAAAGTCTAACTTCTCCGGAGTCAAGTTTAAACGTTGAGCACAAGCAGGAGAGATAAAAGAATGGGTAGAACCGGTATCTAATAAGGTATAAACTTCGCATGAATTTATGATTAGCTTACCCGTGATCACCTCGTTTGGGTTCCTCGCATGTTGACCAGTCACGACAAACGCTCTTCCAGGAACCGTTGACTTTATCTTTTCTGGGACAGCTTTTTGAGTCACCATCCCCGCTGGACTTGGTTTTGCTACAGTGCAATCTCGAGCGATATGTCATTCCTTTCCACAATTATAACATACCTTAAACTGTTGTGGGCAGTTTGGGCTGATATGTCCTTCTTTTCCGCACTTATAGCATATAACCGGTGGTCGTTCTCCTCCCTTGGAACCAGTTGCTGTTGGTGCTGACGTCTTCGTATTGTCATTGTTGAATCTCCTCCTTTTAAAATCTCCTCCCGACTCGCTTCTTCTATTTTCATAGCCACGATTACCACCAGAGTGGTTGCCGTTCTTGTATGTATTTTTCTTTCTCCGCTGGTTATCATTGTTCTGATGACTGCTGTCACCGATATGATCCTGGTTGTGATCCCTCAGTTGACCGTACTCGTTATCTCGCTCTAATAATTGAGCCCTGTTGACAACATCTGAATAGAGAGAAAATTTATGAGAAATGAGATATTGACGTATGCCGGGTTTCAAACCTCTCAGAAACATCCTCGTCATACGTTCCTCATTCTCCACCAAATGAGGTGCAAACCTGGACAACTCTGCAAACCTCGCCTCGTACTGAGACACCGTCATGTTATTCTGCTCCAGTCTAATAAACTCTACCTCCTTCATATGACGAATACTTTCAGGAAAGTACTTGTCATTGAACAGTTTCTGAAATGTCTCCCAAGACATGCTGAGTGCGGTTGGATGGGTACGCTTCACAGACTCCCACCAGTAATCTGCCTCGCCACGAAACATAAAGGTGGCGAATGGAACCTTCTGTTCCTCCGTGCATCCCAAGACATCGAATATCTTGGTAATTTGCTTGACCCACGTTTCCGCCATGATCGGATCCGGCTTTTCCTTAAATTCTGGTGGTCCCAATTCTTTGAACTATTTGGCTGTGACAAACCGTGAATTGCTATCATTTCCTCCTGTATTTTGAACACGAGTCTCCCTCGTATGGTTTTGCATGAATTGCAAAAAACTTCTAAACATTCCATCATTCATCATCTGCTCATTGGTGTTGTTCACAGGAGGAACATTGCCAGCCTGTTGCACGTTCTCCTCGTTGGTAAGCACCGGTGTCTCCACGGTCTCATTTACTCCACTGTTAATATTCTCAGTCGACATTCTCAAATACTGCCATAAAACAAGGGTTAATTAAATAAATTAATAAATCACATAATACCCCTATATTATGACTGACCAATAAATAAGCTTAGGTAGGACACACTAGCGAAGAATTTATTCGTCTTTCCCCTCCTAGTTCTATTCTCCGATCTCCGCCAGAGATCATATCCCTAAGCTCTGATACCAACTGTGACGCCCCCAAAATAGTTATACACACCCATTCTGAGTCGCCAAAATACATGGTACAGAAACAACTACATCTTTATTATTACAACACAAGAACTGTGAGTTTAAATACAATTATTGTCATTTAGACAATATCCACACTCAAATAAGTCCTCATTATAATTATTGATACATTATTTCACAAAAATGGTGAGGACTATTAAAGTAACTTCTAGAACCATCATTCCATACCCCGACTAGTACTCGCTACATTCTCGCCTCCTGAGAAAAATGGAACAAAAAGGAAAAGGGTGAGCTCAACTAGCCCAGTAAAGAACATTATGACTAAGATAATACAGAACAAATTATCGTTAGTCTTCAACAGGAAAAAATCTAATAGAATACAATAGACAACAAGTTTTAAATCAATAACTGCAGCGGAAACAACAAACCATTAGAAGAGTCAAGTAGAGAATGAGTTCTACTATCTTCTAAGATTTAAAAGTCCATCATCAATATTTTATCCCTGTAACAGCAATCAATAACCATCTTTAATCAAATATTCATCTTTGCACTACAGGCCAAAGATATTTATTTGTATCACCAGTCGGTCATGTTCATCTCAACACCTGTTCATCTTTGCACTACGGGCCAAAGATATTCATCAGTTAATCATTCATCTTTGCACTACGGGCCAAAGATATTCAGTAATATCATCATTTAGGACTGAGGATGATGAAAAATATCTTAAAAAAAACGAATTCAGTGAAACAAAATAACAAATATTAAGGATTCGTATTTCGATTTATCCATGTCCAAAAATACCTTATAATTATTCATAGTGAAGTAGAATTCAAGAATGATCAAAACATGGATACAATCAAAGCTAGTACCCAGAATAGATATTTTGGACGAAAAGAAGAAAATTTTATTTTTCGGTGAATAATAACTCGTGAATAGTAACTCGTGAATAGTAACTCATGAATAGTAACCCCGACGTGAAAAGTTCTAAATTTGATAAAAATTTCCAACCAATAATTCGGCATAATGATATTGAAGAAATAATATCATTTTTGAATAAAATAACATCCCTTACCTCGTAAAGACAGTACTTCTGGTCGGAATACCGGTATAAGGCTGAAAGACACTTGCTCTGATGAATAGAAACTCTCAAAGTATCTAAATACTCACAAAATACACTCAATAATCTAGAGAGAGAAAGAGAGAAAACTTGTTTCTGGTGTGATTTTCAATTCTAACTTAGCCCTCTATTTATAGGAAAATGTTAGCACGCCGAAGCAGACTTAACCTGCAACCTGATGGCTTTACCTGCTACTATTTCCACCCACCACATTTGAATAAAAATCTCAGCACATTTCTTCACCAACCAAGAGTGGGGCCCACCAATTCTAGAATTTTTTACCAAAATGATTAACTCCGAAAATTCAACAATTTCTGAACCAGTCATCTCGTAAAATTCATAATAAATCATACGTTCATTTTTAACGGTTCAAAATTTGTGGACATATACTCAACTTATATATGTATAACATATCCAAAAATTACCACGATCCAACGGTCGGATTAAAAATTATAACCCCCGCAAAATATCTCAAAAACCCTGATTTTTAATACCTCCATTCCGATAAAAATACTGATAAAAACCTCAACATTAACTCCTTCATTTTTAACCACAAAAATATATCCCTCATTTATATCCAAAAAAATAAATATTTCCTTATCATATGAATCAATAATTAATTATTCACAAATAATATTACAGAATCACATTTATGACAACCAGGCCGTTCCCAGTAAAGAGGGGGCTTTCCAATAAGAATTTCTCCTTACTGGCGTGCAATTAGATGACCAAACCTCTCCTTAGACAGAACTTTCTAGACATTACCAATAATGTTATCTAATAATATTATTCAAATAATATGAATTATTGATCTGATAATGGGAAATACTCTGTAGTGACAATTATTGAAACAACAGTAATATAAAATATCAACGCAGCAATTATTGAATCAATAAAATAAAATACTGAACAGTAATTACTGTAACCATTATTGAGTAGTGTCTTCTTACGTAAGAATCAATAATTGGTGCAATACAGTGTGCTACTGTGTAACAACGCGTATTACTGTGTTTTAACCACCGGGTATTATAACAGTATTAACGGTAACAACTACGTCGTTATTAATAAAAAACATATACTTGTCGTTTTCTTCCTCCAATCGCTTTCCGTTATGAGGCACACAAAAGACTGCGCCGTCGTACGAATATTCCCCGACAGGAAGAATATTCCACGACCAAACGAATATTTTTCGACAACAATGAATATTTTATAACCACCTGCTTATTTGAAATATTTGCGCATTTTACCCATAACTAACCTCATTAATCAATTTAACACTTACTATTTCAAAATAATAAATAGAGGGAATTTAAATTTCATTTATTAATAATTTGGGGTCTTACATTGGATACCGATATTCGGATATATTTCTTAAATAAAAAATATTATTCGGACGGTCTTTGAAATTCTAAGTGATCTTTTATTGATATAAATTACTTTTGATTATCAGATTGTAAAACAAACAATTTAATCAGTACTTAGATACCGATATTCGGAGATACTTCTTTACAAAGAATATTATCTGAACAATTTTTGAAATTCTAAGTGGCCAATTTTTCACAACGTATATCAAATATACAAAAATAAATATCTTTGAGTGAAACGAATTTATTTGATATATTAAGCATTATTTATTTGATTAATCTATTATACTTGATAATTGTCATCACAAGTATTTTATACACAAACTTACTTATTCATCAAATTACTTGTTGCATTGTATAAGTGATTTAAACTGTTATCCAAAATCATCTTTTATATCAGTTTAAACCATAAAAACACACTCTTTATTTACAAAGAATTTTTTTTTATAATCTATTTAAACCATAGAAAGACATTCTTTATTAAAGAAAAGAAAATCTTTATATTAGTGTATCAATTTACATATCTGCTTACACAGAAGCATATCACATAAAAGTTTTGAGCTTTTATCTTTAAATCTATACTAAACTTTATTTATTTACTTTAGAAGCAAAGTCAAACCAATCAATTGTAAAAAGGAAAGGAAATTGATATTTTCACATGATTTTTTGATATTTTTACATGAAAAGTGTCGCTATAGATGTATAGTGACTATAAAAAACGTCGTTATAGGATCTACAATGACAATTTTCATGTGAAAATATCAAAAAGTCATGTGAAAATATCAGTTTCCAAAGGAAAAGGTAGAGTTAGTATATTTTATGTACTGTGAGAAAGACGAGTGATTATTTGACCAAGATCAAAGTCTTAAAGAGGTCAATTGAGAGTTGGGTCTCTAGTGTACTTGTGAGGTAAGAAAGAGACGGTTGTTTCAAGACGAGATCATAGAATAATTATGAACTCAAAAGAAAGGTACAACTAAGCTTGAGAAAAGAGCTGAGAGTTCACTTTCCTAGATAATTAGTTGTGGATAGTTGTAAGTTTATCTTTAAAATTTTGTAAAGTCTTCTCTGCCTATTGAAAGAGTATTTATTACTAAGAATAATAGGATCTAGTATTGGTGAGAAGCTTGAAACTGGACGTTGAATTTTACTAACTTATTAATTTTTGACACTACAAATTAATATACTAAAAATTCAAAAAAGTCAAAGATAAATTTTTAAACCCTGATAATCTATTTAACCCTCTTCTAAATTATTATTAGTCTTTCAATTTGGCCACCAAATTATAAATGCAAAAATAACTAATCTTCCTACAGATTTTGACAGCTTATTACAAAAATAAAATAGATGCTCTGTATTGACCTTTACACAAGCTAGACTTGATGTATCTCAATTTTGATGTGAACGACTGTGTAACATTATATTCACACTATAATTAATATCATCTACCAAAAACAGGAATATATATTCAAAAATAACCAATATAGTGGCTTAACCTACCTTACTCCTACTTCATATTTAATTTTCAAAGCCTATATTTATTATTAATATTATTATTATTATTATTATTATTATTATTATTATAACACTCTACACAAAACAAAGAATCCAAGTTGAAGAATTTTGGATTATCCATCCAATATCCAATCTAATCTAATCTACCATACCCAACCTCCTTACACCAAACCAAATCTAAAATATACAGAGTTGCCAGTTGCCCACACCCTTCAATCTATATTCCTTAATTTCATGTTACCACGTGTGCAAGTTCCATTTTGCCAAGTAATCCCAGCCTAGAATTTTCAGCACCCCAACCGCATTTTGCCACGTCGTTAAACTCCCGTTAAAAGAATCGTCAAATAGAGAAAGTGAGATTAAAGAGAGGCCACCTATAGAGTTCCAACCCAACTAGGTAACAGATACCACCAACTTATATAAACCCCCAATAACCAACTAAAACAGAGCACATTCAATTTTTCTTAATTCATTTCACATACCCAGGGAAAAATGGACTGGAGCAGAGGTCACACTATTGGTCGTGGATCCTCAGCCACCGTCTCAATCGCTACTTCTTGTCAGCCCGGTGAGCTTTTTGCCGTGAAATCCGTGGAGTTATCTCAATCTGAGTTTTTACAAAGGGAGCAAAAGTTTTTATCATCCCTTAGCAGTCCACAGATTGTTAGCTACAAAGGGTGTGACATTACTAGTGAAAACAATACGTTCATGTACAACATTAAGATGGAGTATGCCTCGGCCGGCACGCTTATCGATGCAATTCAGAAACAAAATGGCCGGCTCGACGAGTCAGTGATCCGGTTCTACACGCACCAAATTGTAAAAGGGCTAGAATACCTACATTCAAGTGGCATAGTGCATTGTGACATCAAGGGCCGGAACATTTTAATATGTGAAAGTGGTGCTAAAATTGCTGACTTGGGTTGTGCCAAGTGGGTCAATCCAGCGGATTCTGCCAACATGCCAATTGGTGGCACGCCGATGTTCATGGCCCCTGAAGTGGCACGTGGGGAGGAGCAGGGGTTTCCGGCTGATATTTGGGCACTTGGGTGTACAATTATTGAAATGGCCACTGGGGGTTCACCGTGGCCTAATGTCAATGACCCAATGTCAATACTTTACCAAGTTGCATATTCTGGGAAATTGCCAGAATTCCCAGATTTTCTCTGTCATCAAGTAAAGGATTTCCTTGGCAAGTGTTTAAGAGTAGATCCAAAAGAGAGGTGGACGGCCAAACAACTTACCAAACACCCATTTCTTGATGAATTCAATTCCAATTGTACGCAAATTCAAGAATCCAAAACAAGTTCTCCAACTAGTATTCTTGATCAACATATTTGGAGCTCAATTGAAGAAGAATCAGAAACTCTGGGTGATTTTGTCCAAACAGCGCATCCGAGTTTTCGAATCGGACGGTTGTCGTTTAATTCAGGAGTGCCAAACTGGACATGGGACGAAACATGGATAACAATTAGGGAAAATAAAGATGAAAAGGCTGATGGGGAAAATAAGGCAGCTTGTGGGTCAGTGGCAGCTATGATTGATGATGATAGTGGTGAGGAGTTGATATTAAATTTCTTTGGTGAAAATGTTAGTTGTAGGAATAGTTTTAGTAAAATATTGATGGCCTGCACATGTACAGAACATAGCGGTATTTGTTTTGAAAGACGCACGCAAAGATATTTTGTTATTTAATCAATCTCAATTTTTTTAAATTTCTCTCATGAATTTAACACAGGAGTATCGTCCAGAAATAGTAGTAGTTGTTGGCTAAAAACTTTTGCCTTGAACGGACTAACTTATGTAACATAAACTTTATGTAGAAAAAAGGAGGTATGTTAATTTATGTTATGCCCATATAGACAAAAGTCTAAACTCGAGATTAGCTTAAAGAAGAAGAAAAAGACAGAGAGACCCAATTTAATTTCCCGAATATAATCCAAAAGAAACATATGCTCAAGCATTATTATATTACAAACAGATCACATATGATATAATTTTTTACTGGATTTTATCACGGTAACATTAACATACTAACATTACTACAGTGGTGGGTAACAGAGTAGCTAGGCTAGGCAAGTGACATGTATAAACAGTCTGGAACGTACGTAGCATAACCTCGTGCCTCACATTGTCAAATTGACGACCAACTCCTTGTACTACCATCGTATGTATTCCCTTCCCTGTTTGTGAACACAATTGATATTATTAAAATGGAATAAATTATTTTTTGGTCACTGCAGTAGGATTCGGTTTTTATTGAGGTTATCGAAACTTTTTTTTATTACAATCGAATAACTGTACTCTCAAATATTACAAAATGGTCATTAATTTTAATTTTCGTCCAAAAACCAGACGGAAATGCTTAGTAGACTAACAGAATCCAAGTGGCACTGAGGTGGCACATAGGGTCCACTCTCACGTGGATCCGTAGTCAAGATAATACACTTTTTGGTTACTGTACTGGAGTCCAATTTTTATTGTGGTTACCGAAACTTTTTTTGTTACAATCGAATAATTGTACTCTCAAAAATTATAAAATGGTCATTACTTAAAAATTATTATTTACAAAACGGTCATGTATGTATTATTTAATAAGTTTATTTGGTTTATTTAATTAGCACTAAAAAAAATTATGTACATGTAGTACGTATTGCATGTATTTTGAAATTATCTTGTCATTATTGTCAATAATATTATTATTATTATTATTATTATTTTTAAATTATTATTATTATTATTATTATTAGCCACTTGCACTTTTGGTGGCAGACAGTTGTTGTTGGATTCTCCGGCAACCCTGATTAAAAAAAAAAAGTTGATCAGATTCATCATAATCAAGAAAAAAAAGGGCTTTTTCTTTTTTAAATAAAATACTATTAATAATAATAATTTTAATAATATGTAGAACTTCGGAGTAAAATTAATAGTATTGTATAACAATAATTTTAAAATAATAATAACAATTTTTAATTATAATAATAATAGTATTAATAATAATTTCAAAATAATAGTAATAATAATTTTTAAATAATAATAATAAAAATTAATTTTACAAAAATTTTAATTTTATAAAATTAATTGTATTTGGACCCTAGTACAATAATCAAAAAGTGTATTATCCCCTTTAAACAAAGTGGAGTAGTAAAATTTATTATCTTTAAATAATAATAATAATAATAATAATTTTAAAATAATATGTAAGACCCCAACTTTTATAAATAAAGATGAATTTTCTATAAATATCATTTTTGAATATTATGGAGTTAATTTGATATAATATTATAGTTGTGAGTAATATTTATAAATTTTACAAAGTGCGCAAGTTGTTATATAATATTCGATTGGTCGGGGAATATTCGTTTTAACAGAGAATATTAGTACAACGGCACAATCATTGGTGGACCCCACAATAGAATTATTGTCGGATTGAGAAAACGACAAATATTTTATTAAAAATAACGGCGAAAGTTTTACCATTGATACTGTTGAACTACTTAGTAGTAAAAGTACAGTAACACGTGTGGTTGCATAATAGCACACGGTATTGATTATTAATACTTATGTGAGAAGTCACTCAGTTTGATTCAATTATTGTCAGTTAATAATATGAATTATTTAGCGATAATGAAGTTTTGTTTTATTCATATTATTAACGTAATAAAACAGAAACATCTTTTTATATAAAACAGAATACTTTATTAAAGTTATTCTATAAATAGAATATATTATATTTTATTTAAAAGATTTTTCTTTAAATATGGACCGTCAGATTAAAGTAATCAATCTGGACCGTTCATGGATTAGTTACTATGCATTCTATTTTTCTATAAATAGCAGCTCATTCCTTCATTATTTCTTACGAATTCACTGAACTCTAGAGAGAGAAACTATAGAGAGAAACTATAGAGAGAGAGAAGAAAAGTATTCTGCTACTTAACTACTTCCTTATTTCAGTTCTTCTTTAAAACGGTAAGGGGTGTTATTCTTTCTTATTCATGAAGAGAACTGTTGTTATTCCATTTCTTATTATTCTGTTGGAATAACCTGTATACGCGGTCTACCCTATACTTGGTGACATTCTTCTATTATTCTGTTGGAACATCCTGTCTGTGTGTTTTACACCAGACCTGGTTCCGTCTTGTTATTATTCTGTCGGAACATCCTGTCTGTGTGTTTTACACCAGACCTGGTTCCGTCTTGTTATTATTCTGTCGAAACATCCTGTCTGTGTATTTTACACCGGACCTGGTTCCGTCTTGTTATTATTCTGTCAGAACATCCTGTCTGTGCGTTTACGCCGAACCTGGTTCCATTATTTATTATTTTATCGGAATATCCTGTCTGTGCGGTCTATCGCATGCCGGGTGATTTCTTTTGTTATTTCATTCTTTATTATACTCAGTTGGTTAAGTTTTAACTTCAATACTCCATGAAATTAGTGGAATATCCTTGATAATTGCGGTTCATCCAGTATCTTTTTATGAAAATATTCTTCTAAGCATTCTTGAATTTTACTCCACAAAGTAATATCATGTTGACAATTTGGACGTTGTTAATTCTTGGATAAATTAAATCTTGAACTTGTTTTATTGAATTCTTATATCATTGTCATCATCCTCACGTTTATAAAATGTTAAAAGTCATCTATGACATGTAATGTATAGATGGACTTGGTATGATTATAACTAGGAATTATTCGGTGTAATCATGACCGTAATGTTACAAATGAAGTGGTAAAAGTCCTCATTAGCCCGTAGTGCATTGATGGACAGTTGTTGGCATGATCATGACCATTAATGAATACACGAATATCCTTGGCCGTAGTGCAGGGGTGATTCGATGATGTGAATTATTTTATTAAGCTGAGTCCCAGCGATAACAGTGTTGAAAACCCTTTTAAATCATAGAAGATAGTAAATTTTATTCTCTACTTGACTGTTTTAATGGATTGCTTGTCCCAGTGCAGTTAAACTTGATGTTCGTTATATTTTATCAGTTTAACACTGTTGAAGGCTAATGATAATTTATTCTACATTATCTTAGTCATAATTTTCTTACTGGTCTAGTTGAGCTCACCCTTTCTTTCACTGTTCTCTTCAGGAAGTGAGAATATAGCTGGGACGAGTCGGGTAACAGAGTGATGAACCAGATGATAGTATTAGTAGTTCTCACTATTTTATTAAATAGTGTGACAATAATTGTAATGAGGACTCCTTTTGAGTTTGTATAGTCTCTAGTAGACAATAATTGTATTCAAACCCACAGTTATGTTTTGTCGTATTGTACACGACAGTTGTATTTATATTCTGTACCATGTATTTGACGACCCAAGATGGGTGATGTATACCTAATTTTGGGGGCGTCACATAATAATAATAGTAATAATAATAATTTTGAAATAATAATAATAAAAATATTTATAATAATAATTTCAAATAATAATAATAATTTCAACATTGACTTTCAACATTTTTAAATAATAATAATTTCTAAATAATAATAATTTTTAAGTAATAACTATTTTATAATTTTTGAGAGTACAATTATTCGATTATAATAAAAAAAAATTCGATAACCACAATGAAAATCGGACCCTAGTACAGTAACCAAAAAGTATATTATCTTGACTACAGATCCACGTGGGAGTGGACCCTTGGATTATGTAAGTCTACTAAGTATTTCCGTCTGGTTTTTGGACGGAAATTAAAATTAATGATCATTTTGTAATATTTGAGAGTACAATTATTCGATTGTAATAAAAAAAAATTCGATAACCACAATAAAAATCAGACCCTAGTACATTGATCAAAAAATGATTTATCCCTTATTAAAATACATTATCCTAAAACATTAGCAGACAGGAGGATGGTCAGCAGAATCTTTTAGACTTTTATTTCACGATGCAACATCAACTTTTAATATAATAATAATAATACTACTACCGACTAAATTAACAATAGTGTTCCACAGTAACATTACAACGGGAAACAACATGGGACTTTCCGACACGAAAGGCCTCAAAGGTAGCATACCCCCTCGCAAACCGGAATTTCCCGGTGCCGCCGACCACCGCCACTTCTCTCGGATTTTCAAACTGATGATCAGCCCCTTGAAGCTGCAGGGTGCTGCCATTATACTCCTTATTTGTGAACACAATTGATAACAACAGGGTTAGGCTAGACCCATCCTTTGCCGTGGTCACCATAATGCCTTGCCCCCTTCCAATTTGGGCCGAACTCTTATCCAGCCCTTCCGTCATTGAGGCATCTGTGGAAAATGCAGTTCCAAAGTTTCCAAACCCCCAGGACTGGCCCGGGATTCCGGCTATTGCAACGGCTGTGGCCTTGGGACCCGACGGCCTGTTTTGGAAATAGACGGTCAATTTGGTTTGTGTAAGGCCGTGAGCATGGTTGGATTGTGAAGGTAAAATAAAGATTGCTAGAAGAAGAAGAGATAGTAATAGGGATAGTTTGGTGTTAGAGAGTAGATAATTTGTTTTCAGGTAGAGGGCCATTGAAAGTTTGGTGAAATAGTACAACTTAACTCAAGGGGATGGATGGGATGATGATCCTAATTCGTGGGTTGGGGTGTGTGTGATATATGGATAAATGTGGCTGCTATTTATAAAATCAAAATGGACACATGCAGAAATGAGTATTGTCAACATGGTGGGCCCAAAAATCTTACAGGATCAAATGGGGGCTTAAAACTCTAATAATTAAATGAAATGAAATAAAATATTAGGGAGCTCATCATCTTTGAATTATATATATATATATATATATATAATGTTTTCCTAGTGGACATCATCATACAAGTTTCTAAAATATAAAAGCTTCAAATAACTCTAAATCTCTTAGCTCAACTACTACATTTAATAATATAATATCCCATCTTATAAATTAATTATTATAAATGTTACTAATTTTAAAAAAAAGTTAATTTCGTCAATCGGTAGTGAATGAGAACTGAAATAAAATAGAATATTTAATTTTGTCCCCAATTAATGAAGGCTGCATATCTTCTAGCAAAGAAAATTAATCTTAATTCCTCATGCACATGCACGTGCACGTGCAAATGCACCGTCACTTTTCTCTAATTCTCAAAGTGATGAAGCCTGCACATGCAGGTTTTCTCCTCGACTTGGTTCACAAAAATGCATTGGCGTGAGTTCGACTTTCAGTGAATGGCACAAATAGCGGCGAGGCCTAATTGCGGCTGGCCGAGGCTATTGGGTCGGTTGTGATCTTCACGGTTTCTTTAAGCTATGTAGTAAGTAGATTTTTTTTTTTTGGGGGGGGGGGGGGGTGCACCTTAATGACCGGTACCGTCCGGTGCAGTCTAATATTTTTTATTTTTTGTTCTCGTAATTGTGGTTAAAAAATAAAAAAAAATTACACTGCACCGGACGGTACCGGTCATTAAGGTGCACCGGACCGCCCCCAACCCATGTAATAGTATATGATAAGAGACAAAAATAGGAGGCACAATTTGACTGAATTTATTTTCCTATTCCGGTCGGAACTTATATGTAGTTGGTGAGAATGAAATAGAATAATTGATGCGGCTGCTAAGAGTTATAAAAGGTGGATAAATTTATAGTGTAGCTTGACTGATCAGTGGTTGGCATTTTTAGAAATGGAGATTTTCTTGGTAAACGTATTTTGGCCGGTTCCATCCCACGAGAAGACTCATCTAATATAAAGTGGAAATTTCATATGAGAAGCAGGCATACGGTACTTCATAAAACAACTTTTGGGATCAGGGTGCGTTTAATCGACCTGGTACATTGAGGAGATTTTGTCCCAGACCTCCTTGGCCAACCCATTGGGGTTAACCTTATTATTACTCATTATTATTCTTTTATTGCTTTCTTTTTCACCACCTTCTTTTCTATTTGGCTATCATTATCAGACCCAACATCTTATGATACTTGGGTTAATTTTGTAGTCACCATTTACCCACTTAAAGTTTTTCACAGGACGAGTGCCCAAAGGCCAAAAGGTCTCACCATAATTTTCTTTTTTACATTCTAAATAACATAGATTAAGAACAGGTGCCAGTTTCACCCATGCAAGACAAAGTACAGTTAACCATTGGAACCACGAAGAAGCTAATACTTCTGTAAGAAAAAATGTTATCCTGATATCACATTGCACTGATCGATTTTAGGACTAACTTTTGATGTGCTTGGGCGAATGCAATTAATTAGGTGCCATCTATACAAGGAGATCCATCTAAGAGATCTCATGTATATAATTAGGTGCCATCTATACAAGGAGATCCATCTAAGAGATCTCATATATACATGAAACGAATCCACAATATATTGTCATCCAAAATAGAGCACGCTCATTTGTAGTAGGCACTTCCATTTTCACATGAATCCCAAATGCATTTAAGCATTTCACAACTATAGTGACAATTATGTATCCAGTGAAACTGAGATAGAATGAAGATCACATAGGAAGTAGATCTTATAATCAAACCAACTTCCAATCCAGAATGCACCACCTTAAGCCAAATTAAGAGTTTCTGAATTTCAGCAAGTCTAGTTTCTGAGTATTGAAAAATTATTGCAATGTTTCATGGTTTTTAACATAAGACATTGATCATGCATTAATTACGCTGACTGGTTTATGTTTACTTAAAAATTGACAACCAACTTAAGAAAAAATTGGTTCTTCTTTCACTACCTCACTTTTTACATAAATACATATCTTACTTGTAAAGTTAGTTCCGTCACCCCAGGAAAAGGCCCAAAATCCAAAATCTTAAATTCTCTCATACTGATATAGGAAAGAGACTTGTTTGCCACCAGTTATTACATACCTTACATGTTCTTCTTGCCGTCGGAATGGGACAAACTTTGGTCAATGGACTGCAACTGGTTTCGGAGGTTTTGATTTTCTTCCTGCAACCGACCATGTTCTAGGAGGAACCCTTCAGATTGACTTTTAAGAGCCACTGAATTGGTTTCTGCAGCCTTTACTTCTTTGTCTTTTGTCTCACATTCAGATTCCAGCTTCTTGATATTTTTCCTCAATCTAGAAACCTCCTCACCTAAGCCTTTGAGTTCCTCCGCACCGCCATTCTTGCTATCCTCAAAACCACGATTCTGTTTCTTTGTAGCCTCCATGGCCTTTCTAAGTAAGCGAAGTTCCCTTATGTAATGGTGTAGCTTATCTATCATAAAAGATAGGAATAGCGAGAATCCTGCATGAAAGAATTCTTCTGAATAAAAAAGGGGAAGCACATTTAATCAAACACGCAATCAATAAACCTATTAGAGTTTCAAGTAGTTTCATATTATTCATCCTCAGCATTGAACAATTGCACTAAAATTATCATGGGCGTTGCTATATTCTGACTCCAATTCTTGAATTTGATAGATGACCATGAATATTATATTGTACACCACTAAAGGAGTATACGAAAAACATGAAAAGTAGAAAATTTTAATCGTAGTTCCCAGGCCGAATGGGATTTGACATTAACAGACTATAATGATGTTTGTATTTTAATATCCAAAAAGAGTCTGCATGATAATATAAATTGAATAATAGTAAGCATTTCGAAGAAAGTGGTAGCAGATACTTCAGATTAAGGGGAGCAAGTGACCATAAGGAAAATACTCCGACTACCAGTAATTATAAAGAAATAAGATAATAGTAGTCTGATCTACAAAATAGTCCCTCATGTTTACCAACTTATGCAATGTACTACATTATGTTTCAATTTTTATGATGTCCTCCATTCCCTCTCCACTTTTTACAAATCTATCACACTTTAATTTGAGGAAAATCAGCCCATGTGACACAGTTTAAGGGATCTTATTCTTTCAACTGCAAGTTAACTCGCATGCTTCCCTCAAATTAGAGTGGAAAATTGGGTCACATTGTGGAAAAAAATATCCTTAAATTGGGTCATATTTTCGTCTCATGGGCTGATTTCTCCAAATTTAATAGGAAGAGGCGACAGATTTGGAAAATTAGAGAGATGATAGATGACATAGTAAAAACTAAAATATCAATAAGCACACTGCAAAAGTGGGTAAACATGAGGGGGCATTTTCCAGATTGCTTAAAATAGTATCTTCAGATATTATTCACAGCCACTATAAGGTAATCAAGGTCACAGCTTCATTAAAGTTTTTACTAACAATCTTAACAAGCATACCGAGTTCATAACAACATTAAGTGAAACTCCAGCAAAACCTAAAGGAGAAACTTAGAAAAGTTAATAAAATTAACATGAGCACTAGATTTAAGTATTCAAAGACAAGGATGGGACATCCACAAAAAAAAGTGAGATATAGAGATAAGCTCTGAGCATCATTATATGAGAATCTGGAAAATTTACCCAATAAGGATTCTAATACCATCATTGCCTTTCCATATAAGAAGTTAAAGAGATAAAAATATGCAACTCTTAAATAGTTAGAAAGATGCAAACTAGATACTGACCTCGCCTTTTTACAAGTAAAAATGTTTCATATAAAAATTAAGGATATAAATCAAATAATTAGGTAAAGCCATATAAAATTAAGTAATAAAACAGACATTAACAATGAAAAAACTAACTTCAAACAATAAAACAATGAAACAGACTAGAGCCATATAAAATTAAGCAATATAACAGACATTAACAATGAAAAAACTAACTTCAAGTAAAACATATCGTATATCACAATTTCGAACTTAAATCGCCTCCAATTAAAGATCAAGTAAAACTTTCAGGTGTATATAGGCGAAGATGAAATATCGTGCAATTGTACCCATGAGAGAGGCTTCGAGCATGTAATTAGCCAAGAGGACGTGATCAGTAGGGTTAAGGGCTTCCATCGGACGGCTCTGGATTTCTCTAATAGTGTAAACAGTGTACATCATCATGACGAAGACGGTGGCGGCAACGGATTTGACGACGAGCGGTGCCCTTCCTCGTTTAACGCGATCCAAACCCATAATCAGAAGCTTTCGCAGAGGGGTTCTGAATAACAGTAGCAGAATCCCCGCCATTTCGCCAAACATCAACATGAACAATAGCTGTATCATTGTCCCCTCTCGCTACAAAGTCACAAACCCTAGCCAGAGAGAGGAGAGAGAGAATTAGAAAAGTGTTTTTATTTATCAATTATTAATAATAGAACAGAGGAGAGGACAGAAATATGAAGCATACGAGTGGGAATGGATTTATAACGTCGATCCGCCGGTCTTCGCACTGCCCACTCGCTTTTTGTTCTGCCGACATACTCGATACTTGTTTGGCTAGAAGGTTTGGTTATCCTGGATCCGGTTAGTATGAAGTTTATTTTTTTTTAATAAATTGGTCAATTGACAAATAAATATTGACATACATAATCTCACCTGCGTGTCAATATTTTATTGATTAATTGACCAACTTACTCCAAAAAAAAACTTCATACTAACCACTTCCCACTATTTTGTATGAGAACGCAACAATTTGATTGGATTTTGTTTTTTTGTTTGCAAATATATATATTTTCGTATGATTTTATAATATTTTTACATAAAAAATATCGTTATAGATGTATAACTACAGTAAAAACCGTCGCTATAGATCATATAGCGACGATTTTCATATGAAAATATCAAAAAATTATATATAAAAATATCAGTTTCCTTCGAATATTAACAAGAAGAGCAACCTAATAACTGAGTGTCTTACTTTTATTGTTAACTATTTATTTTTTGAATGGATACAATTTTCAGATGATCTTAAATGTAGTACTATTTAGAAAAGAACACCATTACAAAAATATGTTGATAGTCAGTCTCGTTACCATCAAGAGGGGAGCGAAAATTATTTCCATGATTATATAGTTTGACCAAGCCTAGTTATTTTCTGGCGCTCTGGCCTGCCTCGGCTGTCCCAGCCCATTATGTACCAATTTTTCAATACATCATTCTTCCCTCTGTTTTACCATTACCTCTTTCACTCTTACAGCAACCACATATCTACAGTAGGTCTCTAACACACCCATTAATATCCATTGCCGGTACAATAAAATGTCATTATGTAATCAGTGCTGATAGATGGGTCTCCGGTGTCTTGGTGAAGATGGTGCAGGACTGCCAGAAAGTAAAAGCTTATGACACCGGTTAGTCGTTACCACCTCATTATCGGAACATACTTCTGCTCTACTCCTCTTGTTGGCTTCCTGGGTATCCCATGGAATTAGATTTAGTCCGTCAGGCATTATGCTGGCTTTAAAGCCAGTCCATCCTGTTTCTTCTTCATCCTTCAACAATATCTGATCAATTGACTGCAACTGGTTCCGAAGAATTTGATTGTACTCGAGCAAGCTGTCATACTCAAGGTTGAATCCTTCAGACTGCTTCTTCAGGGCCAACACAATAGCTTCTTTGGCATTAGACTCGTATGTTTTTCTCTGGCATTCAGATTCCAGCTTCATGATCCTTGCTCTCAGTCTAGCAACCTCATTCTCTAACTCATGAACTTGTACTGTCACAAAATGTCTCCTGACCTCAAGTTGCTTTTCTTCAGCCTCGATGATCTTCTTGAGTGAACCGCGCTCTCTCATAAGATGGTGGAATTTGTATATAATAACTGAAAGGAATAGCAAGAATCCTGCAATTTTAATAAAACAAATTTATTTCAAGTTTGGAGAAAACTACAAGTAATCTGACATAGAGGCTTAGGTTGTGTTTGATAAAATTGAATGTTAAGATCTGAACAATAATGTAGAGCATCTGTTTAAAATTGTATCTAAATGAAAAAATGTTATTTGATAACAAATTTTTTCAAAATGTCTTAATCACAGTATTTTACCATTTTAACCCTCTAAACTATTTAAGCAAAACTTATTAAAAACTCACTCCTTAATTTCTGAATCATCGCAAATAATTATACCACCTTCATTATCCATTTTATATCACCATTATCCTTCGAGTCCGCTGCGTCAGATTACTTCTTTATTTATTTTTGAACACCCTTTTTCTTCTTTATTTATTTTTGAACACCCTTTTTCTTCTTCTATGTCTATGTATATGTATATGTATATGTTTATGTATATGTTTATGTTTATGTATATGTATATGTATATCTGCTTTGTTTATTTGATGACAGTAAGAAAGAGTAACCTTTAGCATATTTGAAGGTGAATTCAAGAAATAAATTACTCAATTTACCCAGATTGAAAGAGGAAGCTTTCTTCTATTGTTACTATTATGGACTCAGATTCTTGGGTTCGTCTCTCTAATTTATCCAGCCGTTATCAATTTCGATCGGGTCAGTGTATAGATAAATTGGGAAAGAATAATTGAAAGTTTGTGCTTTTTGGGAATTTAGAGAGTTTCGATTTTGGAAAGAAATGGGGTTTACATTTTGGTTGTTTTTATTAAGGGTTTTGCTTTTTGTATTTCGCAGATCCTTTTAAGTTTTAATGGAGGAGAGGAGATGGAAAGTGCTGAAGGGTCGAGGCCAGAATTTCGATGTCCATTTTGTACGTATTCCAAACCTGTAGTGATTCTCGATTTGATGTGGAAATTGGAATCTCGTTTTTGTTACGGTGGCAGTGATGGTTTTGTATTTGAGAAGGAAGGAGTCGCTGCCGACGCTGCTGCGGCAGTGGATTGTGTAATTAGAGGTATACAAGAGGGATTTTGTAATATTGAAGTTATTTTGGTCGAAAAAAAAGACAACTTTCGTTCAAATGGTCCTCTTAATAGTTTAAATTTAATTTTCTCTCTTAATGATTTAAAGGCATTCAGAGGGAAGAAAAATTTACCAAACATGCCTAATAGCGAATAAGAGTTGAGCTGTTAAGAAGCATTAAGATGCAATCAAACACCACCTTAGACAACTCTACAAAAGATACTTTTATTTTTGTTTTTAGATGCCTCAAAGTACACAACAACACCATAAGCGAAGTGGTAAACTGTAGAACAAGAAATGTCTAAGGCCGCAAACTTGACCGAACTACAACTTTTATCAAGCAATATATTTTCTACCACGATCATCCTAATATGTTGTTTTAGAAAACATCTTCCTCTATCCTTTTATTTCTCCTGTTTGACGTATGTAGCACTTAGCAGATATACCATCATTTGTTCCTGGGAATGTTTAACTTTCATAATGAGATTAGTTGATTATTATGACGTAGTTGATTATCATGAGATAAGCTCATCAAACAAACACCCTTTGGTCCAGACAAAATCAAGCACAGAGCATCTCATACCAACATACGCTTCAGAGCTTTCATTTAGAAGCTATTCTGCATATTAATGAAGCCAGAAAAGGTACACCAGGTTCCACTAATTAATGATGCCAAATTCTCAAGAGACCTATAAATTGGAAGTAAAAAGGGAAAACTGAATTATAAATGTACACCTATCAAACATATCCACAATATAAACTTAAATGACAACTGGGGCCTGCAGCTAATGGTCTGTACAGAGGTTCCTTTCCCAGAAAGCTCCAAGGATTCACTGGATCTTTAGTAAATTGGTTCATTGGCGTTGCACTCTAATAGCATCTATAAATGCTCCTTTACTCTATGCTCTTGTGATTACTCCTTCACTCTAAGCCCTTTGAGGTCAGAGGTTTACCAAGTGCACACCCAAAGTAGTGGCTGTTGGTGCCTCCGGGGAAAGAAAAATCTATGAATCACATATACTTAAAACCAAATATGCACAAGTAATAAGTCTCTACCTATTTAACTGAGGATTACTCCTCAAAAATACCCAGGATTATAGAGTTCTGTTACTGGCTACTTATCAAATCAAATAAATTACACCAAGTCTAAAACCTAATGTAGATAGAACACTAACTTCAGTGTTCATTGGAGTAATATGGTTTTCAACAAAAGGCATATCTCTTCCAAGAAATGACTAAAAAAGTATTTAGTAGCAACCCCTGCATCCAAAATAATTAGAAAAAGATTTGCATTCTATGTTAGGCTTGCACTACAAATTAACAATTTGATCTTAAGACAACAGAGTAAAGCCTCAAGACTGCTTTTAAAAAATATTGACATCACAGTTGGGGACTGTTGATAACATATATGTTGCTCAGAGTGTGTAAGTCTTCCCCTTTACTCTTTCTGAAAATCACACCAACTACTAGGGGAAAAAAAAGAAGGTAAACCAATGCGACTATATCCATTTTTGACACTTTTGAAATGAAACTACAGCAACTGCACCGAATTCCTAGCCAAAAACATCCATTATCCCTAATATTCCTCCTTCAAGCTCTATATATGTTAACCCTAATCTTGTTTTGGTCCTAATAACTAATTAAAATTAAGTCAAAGACTTGACAAATATGCCAAAAGAAAATTTTAAATTAGTTAAGCATATATCACAAGTTTTCAGATTTTATAATCTCAACAAAAAATAAATGCATGAATTTTCGATCTCCTTTCCTCAACTTCCTTAAATCAAAACAAATGCACTCACATAACAAATAGTAATAAATCAGTCTGAAAACAGTAGGGAAGAGAAGATAGAACATAAAGGAGATGGAGAATTACCGGTAAGAGAAGCTTGGAGCAATTTATGAGGCAAAAGAAGCTGGTCGGCGGGATTAATTGAACCGGCACGGATTGAACGGAAATGAATTTGAAGAATAATGTAAAGAGTGGAAATTAAATGAGCTAGAAATGTCAGCCCGATGGTTAAGACGATTATGGGAGCTTGACCTTGTTTCACCACGCAATCCATGGCTTTCTTTGCAGGCTTTCGGAGAAACGTTTTAAATGAAAGGGCAATTAACACAACTGCCTCCATCAATATCAGCTTAGCTAATAGCTCAATCATTGAATTGAATTGTTGTATTATAATTTATAACTATATGCTGTGTGTGTATGTATAGCGAGAAAGACGGAAGGGGTGGTGGTACTACTTCCAGTTAGGGGTAATGGGATCTATTTGAGAAGTAATAATTTAGGGATCTATTTGACTGGAAAATTCATCTGCGATTAAAGTCTCTGTAATACGGAATCTGTAATTTTTTTTTGTCTAATCCCAGTTGCTACTGCAGTATCAATAGTTTAAGCCTAAATATAAATTAATGCCCTTAACTTTTAAAAAAAAAAAATTCCCACTTTGAAAATTATCTTCTTAATTCTTTCAATTAATAAATTAAACTCTTAATTTTTACTTAGGTACCACGTAAAAAATTAATAATATAACAGCAACATGTAACTTAAAAATACTTAAGCGTAATATTGAGTCTCAATTTAACATTTATTCTATTAATTTTTTATACCAAAAAGATTAATATAAAACTAATACCTTAAAATTATACATTAATGATACTACCTCCGTTTCTAAAAGATTGTCGTTTAAGATTTTAACACATGGATTAAGAAAAAATCATTTACGAAGTAAAATTTATTTAAAATTCCATCACTACTCCTTTATAGAAAGTTGAAAACTATTAATACAAGAAAAAATTTCTTAAAACAATGAGATAAGATAAGGATAATATAAAAAAGTAAATAATTTATTCTCCTCAAAAGTTATAAACACAAATATTTTGGAACAATTTTTTTTTTTAAAACGACAATTTTTTAAAAACCGAAGGAGTATTCAATTACTTTCATAGCTGTTTTTTTGTGTTGTAGACTTGTGGGTTTGTTTGACAATGTAAATTAAAAATAGGGTTGTACGTTAAATTAGCACCATCTCCAACAGAGGTAGTTACAATTTACCCCTTGAATTAATAATATCCTTTTGACTCAACCATGTTATTAGTTTTAGGAAACTAGAAACCTTAATCAACCATCTCATGTTCATAGCCAGCCTAACTTTAGCATAAACATTACTAAACAAACTTCTACAACCCAAAACTATCCTGCACCAAACTTAGTGGTCCAAAAATAACACATCCACAACTAACTATTGTTGTTTGTATTATAAAAACAACACAACTCAAAAATGTTTTTCTTGCTACCACATTTGGGCAAATATGCAAGCCACATTTTAAGTTGAAGCATCCCTCAAGTGACAAACAGGAATTTCATGTCAGCCTCTGTTAACTTTCCCAAAGCCTCAGCAGAGCCGCCAACAGTCCTGTAAAAAAGTAGAGCCAAAGGGATTAGAAGATTCACACCGCGCAGTGAACCTAATGAAAGATTTATAAGAAAATATATGTTACCCTTCAAATACTAGTTCCTTTTTCTCTTGCAACTTCAAAATTCTCTCCTCAATTGTATTCTGAATAACAAATCTCACAATCCTACAAAATTCCATAAGATAACAAATTTCAGGGAGTTGCGCGACATGATACTCTAAGGCATCTGTAACATAAAACTAGTGAGCCAACTTACCTGATCGGTTTATACTGCCCTATTCGATGTATTCTATCTTGAGCTTGTCGCTCAACGGCTGGATTCCACCATGGGTCCATCAAGAATACCTGCAGGATCACACAAAACACCCACAAATCAATAACTGCGACGAGGCAGAAAAATACTAAATCAACAATTCACTATAGGGCCCGCCCATGAGACCAATCTGTCTGAATTCATCAGTGTGTTTTGAAATGAGCGTATTGAATCAACATCTGAGAATTGGGCTTTCCCTTCAGTAGAATACATGAAACCCCTAAAATTCTAGGTTCCACCAAGTTGTACTTGACTCAAGCATAACAGTGTCTCTTACATGTGATGCAACAGTGAGATTGAGGGCAACCCCTCCCGCTTTCAAGCTCATGAGAAATATTTTACAATCTGCATCCTCGGCAAATCTTGTAATTGCAGCATCTCTTGCACCCATGGACATTGATCCGTCTAACTGAACACAACCAACTCCGGACTGCAAAACATTTCAACATAGAACCATGATTACAATACTAGATGAAGAAGCGGAAAGGTAATACAATATTCTGAGCATATGATTCACCTTCTGTAGAGAGTAATGTATCAAATCCAAGAATGATGTGAATTGGCTGAAAACGATTCCTTTTGCTGAACCATCCCTCTCAATCATAAATCTAATTTCTTCCCTCTGGAATTAATCAAATTAGATAGGAGTTGGTAAAATTATTACTAGGATGTAATAAATACTCCTTCAAACTTGCAAAGATGCACCTTCTTGTTATCAGGTGTTTGGAGTTTAAACTTGTTATAAGATGTGCCAGAACCGTACTTATATATTTTATATTTTCAAATATTCATGCCATTATACTCCAAAACAAAAGGGCCCCTATCTTTGGAGGATAGATGATGTATGTACTTTTAGATTAAACAACCAACAAAATATCAAAGTATTTTTTCAAAAAATCTAGTTTGTTAACTGACATGTAAAGTAATTTGTCTATATTTCTATTTGACACCTACCTTTCAAAAGATTTTCAAACCACTGAAATAAAGAATCTGTTTAATGCATGGTTCAAAGTATCGGCATATAAGTGCGTGCCGAATCGCAACCTTGACATGAATTGCAAAATTAGAAAATTTTAGGGTAAAGGGTACTTTTCGGCAACTCGGCGTAACGTAACAGTTTCGGACCAAAATCAAAAACACCGCCCAAAAAAATAAAAAATCGAATATACTAAAAGCTATAAAAGGGAGACGACAAAAGAGAACGAAGCTTTCTCAGTAAGTTATACTTATATTGTAGTACCTAGTTAAGTATACGTTAAAATATACTCAAGTTAAATTGTACTTAAATTTTACCCATATGCACCAAGTTAAGTATAACTTAAGAAAATATAAAAAAAAATGTACTTAATATATAATTAGTTAATTAGATTGTACTTAAATTATAGTTAAATTGTACCTATGTAGTACATAGTCAAGTACAACTTGAAATATTTAAATTGTACTTAAATTCTACAGAACATGTGTACTCAACCATTTGAGTAAAGAGAACATCAATATCAACTTTATTCAAACGTAAAATTAATTAAACATATCTACGAGATGTCTATTTTATCATTTAGGCAATGTTATGTGCACTAGATAGTGTTTTTTGTGAACTTAATTGATCCATCTTGTTCTTATTATTTATAATATTTCCATAATTTTTTACTTTCTTTGAAGCTCTTAACTAGCTAACGGTGCACCCAATACCGTTAGCGAAACCAAAACCGAGTCAAAAAACGACCTTCCGAAACATAGGCCGCTACCGCGATTTTAAATCATGGTTTAACACCTTTGACTATCGCTAGGGTAAATATTACCATATACAACTTGTGTTTCCAGAATCCGATGCAAGGTTAAGGAAACACCTCAACACAACTGAAAGATAATTCAACATACAACCTAAAATTTATTTATTTTCCTCATTCCCAGGGAAAAGGTTGTGTTTCAATATTATCTATAAAGTATCTAGACACTCTTGCAACTTAATATGAAAACTTTAATATGAAATAGGACATTATGATGGACTAAATACATTTTAGTAACTCGAAAGCTTCTTTCAATGCAAGAAAGAACTAATGACCAAAATCTAAAACTACAATGCATGAAAATGCTCAAAAAGAAAATTTTAATCATATACCAGAGCGTCTATTTTGGTGCTAGTCTGGAAATCATCAAGCCGAACTCTGTTTAGAATACTTGAGCGCTTAAAACCTTTAATAGTTGTTCTAGTATTCTGGTCTCCATGATCTTTATTCGTACTGAAGTCCACAGTAAGTGGTTTTGAACATGTAGGACATGAAACTTGTCCCACACTAGCAGAGAATTCAATCAAACAAGATTTACAGAAGACATGTGCACATGAAGTAACCTGGAACATTTAATACAAATGCTTATATTAGAAGAGAAAAAAAAAGATCCACTCAAAGATATTCAAGATATGTGCGCATGAATTTACAAAACAAGGATCAACTCAAAGATTTTCAAGAGAGTCCTGATACATATTACTTGTCATTATTTTAATTGAAAAGTAGCTCTGCTTGGAGTAATTTCATTCCTGATCTGTAGAATAATTTATCAGTTAAATGTGATTATTGTCTTTGTCAGCAAAACTAAAGACGAGTGAAAAGAGTAATTTTAAACAGAGACAAAAAAAGATTAAAACATATAGATTTTATTATTATTTTTTCAGTGTGTTTTGCCTGAGCTAGAAGCCCCCCTCTTTATAATATGCAGTTTACCGAAACAAACACATCCACGTATGAGAAAATATTAATTAAAAAAAGAAAGAAAGAAAAGAAAAGAAATTAACAACTCACCACAGAATCTTCTACTGTATCATGACACAGGCCACATTCTTGTTCACCATTATTAGCATCCACCATGTTTGCACTTTTCCCCATAGCAGATTTAGAGTAAACCACAAGGTAAGGATGATCAACTGCCTGTGATTTTAATCAAGGAGCTTATCAGACGATGCAGACTTTAGAACAAAAATAAATACAATCTCATCATCCACTGGGCATGTTTTCAATTTAGCATCAAAAAATAAACACAACACAATTAATAGTAGAAAGGCATACTATGAAACAAAAAACATAGCATAATCACCTATCTAGTAGACAGTGAGTATTGAAATCCTATCCTTGGGTAAAAACTTCTTGTTGATATGTAATGAGAACACAGCAGTCTTCAATTCAATTACTTATTCTGTAGATTTTTTAAATGAGTAGAAATTGATGTAATTAGGGTTTTTATTTTGATACCTGGGGACTTGCAGTAGTCTAGGTAATTTAGGTATTAGGGTATTTTTTTTTTAATTTATCAGGGTAATTTGGTACTTTATTACTTTCTTGTACCATTAGGGTTTTGTTTCCCGAATGTGTTGTAATGCCAAAGGTTGGACATACTATTACTACAAATATTGATGATCATCCTGTCAGCAAACAAAACCATCTGCAAGAGAGTTTTAGGTTCAAAATCTAAAATCCACTTATTTTTCTGTTGTTCTAGTTTAATTTCAGCAGGCTTTATCCTTCTCCAGTTACATCAATATCCACCCCCCCCCCACCCCTACCCCTTCTCTTTTTCTTTAGCCCTTCCGTTTCTCCTCAAACAGGGGGAAAATAAGTAAAGTGCTTAGTCTAAATCAACTTGGACATGATTTATAAACTCAAGACCTTTCTAAAATAGTAGATTTAACTGTTAAAGAGCAAAATCATGGCCAGCTCTGGTTTGTCATGTATAACTTCAATATAAGGCAATCAGTAATTACTTTGCCTTCCTATTAACTACCAAATATCTACAACAGCCAGAAACACAACCAAGTTATTAAAGTACATCTAACTTCACCTCATCATTCTTTAGGCAAGTCATACTCACAATTTTATTTTAGAAATCGACATCAAGTACGCAGGGGAGTATCTAGAGGAGTGCAAAGGTGGCTGCTAAACCACCCTTAAGTTTGTAAAAACTTCAATTAGTAAGGGTATTATGGTAAAGTGTGACCAACCTTAGAAAAAATAAAAATAGAATAACAAACGGGAAGAAACACCTAATAAACTTCCTCAATCCGATTCTACTCAAGAGTAGGTAAATGACGACTTACATTGAAAAAGAGGCATTTGATACCATTACAAATGAGGCGATTGTGAAAAATTTCAAGAAATTTGACTTCAAAAATAATTATTTTAATATATTTTAAATGAACTCTATATTTGGTGACTTATATTAAGTATTAATTATTATTTTTACCAGTTAATTTTTTTTTTAATTATCTCAAGCTAAGAGTTGGTAGAGGATAGAAGACCCAAAATAGGGTGACACAGACAGAACAACATCAAATGACCCATGTCAACTGTAATAAGCTAACTCAAAACAAGGTAGAATGATGCATAAATCATATTCCACGTGATATAGCAAAATGAAACAAATAACAAGCGAAATTATATTCACATAAAAGTCAAATTACAGTAATTTATTCCTCTACTTGGTAATTAAGAACTTCATACTTTTAGATTTCTTTATTCAAAGCAGAACAAATGGCTACTAAAGAAATAGTATATGTAAGTCAGGGGACTCAGGTATTAAATTTATATGTAAAAGTATTTAAAGATTAAAAAAATCCTTCACCTGACGAAGGCGTGTGAGGAGATCAAATATATGAGCATAGTTATTCATCACTGTTCCTTCTGTGACATATCTGCACATGACAAATCTTGTTACATGATGATATTGCTGAAGGAGAAGTTAACATGACACCAAAAATTTTATAATATTTAGAATTTTTTTGAATCTATGGAAGATTTGAAAAGAACGAAACTTAAAAAAACAAAACAAAAATAATTCCCAGACCCAGATAAAGTAACCAACCAACTTAATAAACATTCTAGCAGGTAAATCCACCGACAGACCTCACAAATGACCAAAGTATAATGGAGATGAGGGGATACGTACAATTAAAAAGGACAAATAGACTCATAACAGGCCTAAGGGTATTCCTTTTCTTTTCTTATTTAATCATCTGAAGGACCCTTGCTGGCTACTCAACATACATTTATAAAAAAAAGTAAATCCAAAGCCCTATAAAAATGTGTCCAATCAGCCAATCAGTGACACTCCACCATCCAAAACAAGCCATGTGTTTAGTGAAGGTGAAAATAAAGGGCTTACAAACACACCCTACTTAGCCTGACTAAATTGATATTTTCTGTCCATCACTCGCATAAACCACCCTTAGACCTGCAACGGGCTGTGATTCAGATCCAAAGACAATCCAAGAATAAAAGGAAATCATGCAATCTCATTGAGCTATTGGTTCAAAACATGCCCCAATTAAACAAGCAAAACACTTCTCCAATGAGATGATGATATGGCCAAGAATCCACAATAAGAACTTTCTTGCATAAAACAGGATGACCGAAATTAAGAGATTGCTCCAAGAATCAACAGACATTTATACCATTTGACCGCTACCTTAATAATTCCTATCATTTACCTGGAAGATTATGTGATTGATCAGTAAAGATGATTCAGATCATTTACTTAGAACTATTGCCTGACTATTTATTCTGAACCAACAGATGATTGTTTGGGAACGGAAAATATAAAATGTGATTCTAGATCCTACCAGGTTACATTTAACATTTACTATCAGAATTCAGAATCAGCAAAAGGTAGGTAGATTATAAAAATGAAACATGCAAGCATGCTTACGTTATCATCTTAGAGTAATATGTGTCACATTTGGACCAATCATGACCTTCCAAACTTTAATATGTCAAGCTTCTCAACGATCAGATATTCTAAGAGAAAAACCCATAAAAGGGACCGTTAAACATAAGGTAAGAACTATAGATACCTATGAATGTATGTGTAAATACAGCACAAGCATGAAAGGTCAGTCAATAACTTCTATATATGGCGAGAACATTTGATGTCAGAAAATTCGAATGAGATGCAACCAAAGTCACATATAACAAAACTTGTAAAAAAGAAACAGAAACTGAAGAGTCCCCTGAATACGCATGTGCACTGAAGCTAAAAAGAGGATAACTAAGGTGCTCACGTGTTAAATTGGGCCTGACTTTCATTGTACAATGAGGTGTAGTAATCTTCTTCCTTAATATCCAAAGAGTCTCGTCTTAATAAGAGCTGACAAATAAGAGAAAATAGTCAGTAGCTCATAGAGATGCATGCCCTGGTGCCATGTAGCATAAGAAACATACCATTCGTGGAGGAAGAGCAAGATCAGCAGCTCTGCCCTTTTTAGTACGCCTCAAGAGTACACTTTTCAATATTTTGTGCTTCAGCAAAATCATGGAGTTTCTACCGATCCCGTAATTTCCTTGAGCTTGTATTGGTGTGGCAATAAACTTTATGCAATTTACATAAAGGTAGCATGAAAACATTTTAGTACACCTCACATAGATTACAAAGTCACAATGCAAGAAATATGATTTGTACAACTCACTTTATTCCACCAGCAAAAGTGCCTCACAGATTTGTGAGGGCAATCTGGACATGCAGTATTGGAACTGTAAAGTTACAAAAGAGAAGCTTTTCAACATTGATATCAAGAACAGTCCACAAAAAAGATATGAAATAGAAATTCCATACATAACATTACATGAAGCACGAAACATACTGTTCCTTCTTAATTTAAGACTTGAACATCATACGTTAGCTAGCTGATTTGACAGCCAGGCATTCTCAATTATTCATATAAACATGTAGAAACTGAGTAACAAAATAGAAACCAAAAACACGAGATACAACAGCCAGCTATGTCTTCTGAGTTGACTCAATCTTCTGCAGAGGAAAGCTTAAAAGGAAGTTTCTTTTATCTGGAGTTCTTGACACAAAGATCCATAAAGCATAACACAAGATCACTTTCAGAACTTGTGCAATGGTGCCTGCATCAACGCAGTATTCTACAACCCTTCCTAAATTCTGCGGGATGTAACTACCAAAAACTTTAAATGGATGCACATGACTTTTAATCCAATGAAAAGCAAAGATAAAACACCCCCTCTCCAACCTGTGTCATCAATTCGTACAACAAGGGTGCAAATGAACTTAATCTGAAAATGCAAACCTTTACAAGACCGCAAATTTAAATATATATATATATATATATATATGTATATATATTATGAAAATAAATAAATATCCATTTTAGTAAATTTTACAAGTGATTATATGCATATTAATATAGTTCACATATTTTGTACAATTTTTTTAACATTTTTCATACAAAATTTTAATTGAATGTTCAACTGACATGTCAATAATTATATTTGCAAACATGATAGACACAAATAACCTTGACCCACTGACTGGAATTCCGCATAGGTAGTTAATGGTAAGAGGCATAGTTATCGTCGAGGCGAGGCGACAGCCGGGAACTTAAGAGCAAGTCGTTAACAACATAGATTTTATACAATTAAAATTATATATATTTAATATTTATATAAATACTGATATATTTATTTTTCTAATGATTTACCATATTCATAATACAGGTTGTATCAAATCACAATAAGAAGTGAACAAGATCAAGTCAAAATAAATAATTTTATTATAGTTGTAAATTTTTTGAACTTGTACCAACTACAAATTATATAAATGGTGATACATTTGTAATATTTGATTTAATTCAATATAATTCTTAAATCTATGTTTAGTAAGTGTTAATATAGTATATATAGAATACCATAAATTTTTAGCAATCATTGTTAAGATAAAGATATAAACAACCATATAGTCATAGGATTAGACAATCATCCATAAAGACATGTTCATTGTGACATTGCCACAAACAAACATAATATATAAATAAAAACAGTCATAAAAACTCAATATTCATCAACTCAAAAGTCTTATTTTTCAGAACGAAAGGATCACTCAAGCTATCAAGCATAATCATCAAGGGTCAAATCATCGTCATCTCTCCCAGTAGTGATATTAGCACTTGAAACAATAGTTACTCTTCGGCAATAATCATCATCCACATCCTCATCATTATTAAGAAGGTTTTCCTCCTCATCTCCAGCATCAAAATCAGAGTCATCCACAGCTTTTATCCCCGGTTCCCTCGAAATTGAAACACCATCACACCGTGAGTAGACATGACCCGATTGTGACCCTCGGCCGCATCGGATGCACCAACAACTCTATCAACATCAATCCATGTAAGATAATCTCCATGATGAACTACATCTTGCTCGGACACTATCCACTGATTATCCCAATCGAAATCATCTATGGTTAATGGATTTTCTTCCAAGTTCGCACCTCTTTTAGAACCTTGAAATAATTCAGCGATTGTATTGCACATACACCAAATCATTTAATCGTTGATACTCCAACCTATTTCTCCTATTTCTCCACTTCGTATGAATATGAAATTTTTGTTTTAAAAAAATATTAAACAAAAGAATATATAAAATATTTATAGATATTATTTATGTACTAATTAATATTAAATACAAGATACTTAATTACAAAATACTTACAAACTCAAAAGCATTCACAAGCGGAATAAGAACAAAGGTTGACGATTCGTTTTGCAAGCTCAATAGCACAACCGCCAAAACATTCCACCAATTAACTATATTAGATATAAAAACTTAAAAAATAAAATCAAATATAGTCTAAATTATAAAACTTAAAGTAAACTTTATAATTAATTTACTATACTTGCTAGTTTTTTTTGACTTTCGTTGCTAAATCGACATGTCTTTAGAATAGTCATCACGAAAAGATTCATAGACATCGGCTAGGTTGCTTATCTTGTTTGCCAAAACTTGTTCGGGAACCATTTTTGGAAGAATATCATTGAAGTTGCAATGTAACATGTAAGCTAAATCAGGTTTTTCTTCTTTGATGTCAAAATACTTTCCCAGATTAAGAAACAATGTTGCCCCATATAACTTTTACTTCATTTGGCATGTCCATCTTTGCTTGATAATGTCGATCACTTTCTTGTATAGCCTTTGTTTGTTATTAAAAGCATCTTTTATCTTCTTTGCAAATTCCATTGCAGCAAAAACTTCAGGCATAGTTGGTCGCTCATCCGAATCCACAATCCTCGAGACAACAAGTAATGGTTGTGATGCTCTAATGAAATCTTCAACGACATGCCAAAAACTAGCTAGCAAAAATAACTGTATCATACACTTTCTTCCCTGCCTTTGTAGTTGACAACCTGATGAATAAATGTCTCAAAGCATCCTTGTACTTGCACAAGCTTTGAAAGGTCAGAAAAGATATAGTAAATCGGGTGACAAGGTCCCACCCATCTGTTTTGCTCCTCATTGCATCAACAAGGCGACCGTGTCTAAATGAATGTTGTTATTTTTCTTGTCCTCCCGATTGTACACATAAACTGCTTCAAATCTCCTATGTCCTCAAGAATAAGGTCTAGCCAATGGGCTGCACATGGTGTCTAGAACAAAATAGGCCTCCTTTCCATTAAAATATAATCAGCTGCCTTATAATTAGAGGCATTGTCTGTCACTACTTGCACAACAAACTTGGCCCCAATCTCTTTGATCTTCTCATCAAGTAACACTGCCAACATTCTTACATCATGTGATTGACTAGGAGCATCAACTGATCCCATAGAGTAAGTACATGCAAGATTATTAACAAGAAAAATTTTCAAGTGTCTGACTTTTCTGTATGTCCATCCGTCTGACATAAAGAGTGCAACTGTGATGCTTCCAAGAACTTTTGTGTTTCTCCTTCAGTTCCTCTGTTTTAGTTTTTGTCTTCCCTAAAAGAGGCACCCTCAACTCGTTATACGAAGGAGGCTTCAAACCCGGCCCATATTGCCTGATAGCCTCTATCATCACTTCAAAACTTCTTGAATTTGCTGCATTAAAAGGGATATCATGCTCATAAAACCAGTTAGCAATGTGCATGTGAACTTTCTCTTCGTTTGTGGGTTGTGGCTTAGTGAATTCAAATGCACTCTTCATCATTTTAGTAACAGTCCCCGAACTTGGAACAGTTCAAGAGGAAGCATTGGAAGGATTGGATGCATTGCTTGGTATTGGGTCTCAACCTTTTATGTTTATTTTGACGATAACAATAATTAATAAAAAGGTTAAGTAAATATTAGAATCCTCTCCATAGGATTTATATTATAATTATTTTATTTACTTTGACCAAAAATATTTTCAAATCTTATTGAATTAATATTTTCTTGACTTTAATAATTTAATATCAAGTGTTAAACATGGAATGTTTTACTTATTTGAATGCTTGCATGAGAGCTTGGAAACATTGAATGTTTGAATTAATTTAGTATGTGCTATCAATTTTAGGGAAGATTAAATTGAGCATGTGCTACTTTATGGAAGTTTGTGTTTCTTTTGAAGGCTAATCTGTTCGATCACTTTTCAATCCATCCAAGCCTTTGATTTTGAAATCAAAAAATCCTAGCATTTAATTTAAAAAGTGTGCTTTCTTTAAACGCCAATCCATGTAACTACTTCATAATTAATCCAAGCCTTTGATTTGAAATCAAGAAATCCTAACCTTTGATTAAAAAGTATGTGTGCTTTCTTTAAGGGTCAATCCATGTGACTACTTTTTGATCAATTCTAGCCTTTGATTTTAAAATCAAGAAATCCTAGTCTTTGATTAAAAAGTATGTGTGTTTTCTTTAAGGGTCAATCCATGTGACTACTTTTTAATCCATCCTAGCCTTTGAATTTGAACTAAAGAAATTCTAGTATTTGATTTTTCAAAAGAGCTTCCAAATTACAAGTATATCCTTGGTTCAAAACTTTCTATAAATAGGAAAGTTTTTCTTCATTTCTAACTTGCCAATTTCCAAGAAAAGAAAAGGTTACGCTCTCCTTGCCTACATATTCTCTCTCTAAAGAAGTTTTATCTCTCACTTCTATTCAAAGTTCTGATCTTTTGCAAAAGAGAAAATTGGTCAAAGTACTTAAGATAAGTTATTGAATTGCTTTATTTATATTATCTCATACTTGCTTATAATTATAGATATACAAATATAAACTGTTATACACATTTACATATATATATATATATATATATATATATATATATATATTTCAACTATTCATATCAAACTAAACGGTCAGTACTTTGGTACCGAGATTTGAAAATATTTCTTAACAAAGAATATTATCCGAATGGTCTTTAAGATCCTAAATGGTATTTTATTAGTATAGATGATTTATATAAATATTGTAAAATATTTATAAAAATATCAGTTGTGAAAACTAAATTTAGTCAGTACTTAGATACCGAGAATTGGATATATTTCTTAACAAAGAATATTATCCAAACAGTCTTTAAAACCTTAAGTGGCCAAATTTTCACAATGTAGATCAAATATATTATAATATATATATTTGAGTGAAACAAATTTATTTGTTATATCAAGTATTATTTAATTGATTAAACTACTATACTTGATAGCTATCATCAAGTATTTTACAAATAAACTCATTTATTCAAAAAAATACTTGTTGCATAATATAAAAGTTACTTAAACTTCTATATCAAAAACTCCAGTGAATTTTATCTGCTTAAAAAGAAACATATCACTTACTATAAAAGTTATTTAAACTTTTATGTCTGAACTCAAAGTTATATCTGTTTAACATAGAAACACATTCTTTATTTATAAAGAAAAAGAAAATTTTCATAAATTTGCATTAATAATCTGTTTTCTAACACAGAAGCATATCACATAAATATAAAAGTTAAACTTTTATATAAATATCTAATCTTTAACTATTATTTGCTTATTTGAGAAGCATCAAATATAAAAGTTATTTGAACTTTTATATATCTGTACTGAATTTTATTTGATTACCTTAAAAGCATATTTCTATCAAACTTTTGTAAAATGAAAAAATGGTAGAATTGGTTTATTTTATGTACCTGTGAGAAAGACGAGTAATTCTTTGACCAAGACCAAAGTCTTCTAGAGGTCAGCTGGGAGTTAGGTCTCCAGTGTACTTGTGAAGTGAGGAAGAGGATATTGTTTCAAGACCAGATCATAAAGTAGAACTGAATTCAAAGGAAATGTGCAACTAAACTTGAGTAAGGAGTTGGGAGCTTGTTGTCTGAGATAGTTAGTTGTGGATAGTTGTAAGTTTATTTTTAAAATTTGTTGTTCCACCTATTGAAGGAGTATTTATTACTGGGAGTAATAAGATCTTAAGTCCTGGAGAGGAACTTCAGATTGGACATATCAATATAATTGAGATGTATGTTGTGAACCAGACAAATCTCTATGCACTATGTGATTGAATTTTTACGGCAAAACTAATGATTTAGCCACCGAAATTGGCACGTTTTACTGAATACATGATTGAACTTTTAATTTGTCAAATTAACTAACTGAACTAATTAAAATTTTCAAATTGGGTCACTCCGTTAAAAAAATAGACAGACGTTAATTTTTTATCTACGTGGCGCTGAAAAAAATATACAAAAATTAAAAATATTACGCGTGGCAAAAAAAATAAATAAAAAACTTCAACCCTGACTTTCTACATCAACAAAATAATAATATACAATCAATTAAAATTTTAATGAACCAAAATCCAAATCTGCAGAAAACTCAGATCCCAAATCTCTCACAGACCCACCCTCCCGTGGCCACCACCCTCTGACGCCTAAATCCCCCTCTTCACCACCGTCGTCGCCTCCTCGCCATCTACATCCTTCTACCCTCCTCGAAGAACAGATCTAAAAAATGATGGGAATTGAAACAAAAAAAAATGGAAGAACAAATCTAAAAATCCGTTCAAGTTGAGGAATTAGTAGTAATCTCCGAATCCAAAACGACGTCACCAGCTTCGTATACCAAAAAGCAAATAATTAATCATCACCAAAATCAAAATCAAAATTTAGGCCAGAGATTATTAGAGAAATTCCCAATCATCAACAAAGGTTGAGCTCATCCTCATCAATCCACGAAAATCATTTTTCGTCCAAGGGGTTCCATCACCACCGACAACAACGCTTGTCGGCGTCAGGAAGGCCGCTTACCGACGATCCCGACGGTGGTTTTTCGTTTCCAATTTTACACAATCCGTCCTTGCCACAACAATACGCCTTGGACGATCCGCCTCGGGATTCGTTGGAGGTTTTTCAATCTGTGGATGAGCAGCTGGTGCCGAGAAAGGCCGGTGATAGGGGATTTGGATTGCCGAGAGCGTTTGAGGTTTGTTTGAGATTGAGATCTAAAAAAATGGTGGGAATTTGATTTTTTAATTGATTAAGATTTAATTTATCTTCATAAATAAATTTGATTTAATGAATGAAAAAATGTTTTATTTTTATTAGTTTTTGTTTTGTTTTATTATGTTTTTGTCATTTTTAAAACTTTAAAATGTTAAAAATGAGTCAAAAAATTAATTTTTTATTTCCATGTCATTGTTGCTGATTGGCCACCTCATTTTTTATTTTATTTCCTTTTTTTTTGCTTCCACGTATGAAAAATCTTGAACCAATTTGACAGCCGTTAGTCAGATTTGACAGAATGACTCAATTTTAAAATTTTAATTAGTTCAATTAGTTAATTTGACAAATTAAAAGTTCAATCAGGTATTCAGTAAAACGTGCCAACTTCGATGACTAAATCATTAGTTTTGCCGAATTTTTACTATCCTGCATATTAATTTCTGACACTGCAAATTAATTTACTAAACATTCAAAAAGGCCTAAGATAAATTTTTAAACGATAATAATCTATTCAACCCTCCTACATTATTATTGGATTTTCACTAAGAATATTAGATGACTGAAGTTTTTCTACTTCATCAATGTCATCAAATTGAATTGGCTTGTTCCTTATGTTACTCGTTATTTCTTGATGCATCTCGTTTGCAATTTCTGTTGTAATTCGAGGACACTTAGCCACATTCCCATACCCACCGGTAAGATGTTTAAATTTTTTAATTCCTCCATGAACCTTTTTTCCACAGAGTATGCATTGAACAAGATTTTTATCACTGAATTTCGCCCAAAATCCATATTTCCACTCTGGAGACTTGGCCTTTCTTTTAGATCCCTACTTGGATCATAACCCTCCGCTCCCAAACTTTTCACTATTTAACCATCTACAAATTACAATTACACAAACAAACAAGACGTTGAAATTTGTAATAATAAAACAAGTAAATATAGATGGCATTGAAAAAAGAAAACATTGCATTAACCTGTAAAATATTTTTTATTAAGATGTTACATGGTGCAATTTTTTTTATTCAGATGTTACATTCTGCAATTTTTTTTAGTTATTACTTATTACTTATTACATGAAGGCTTAAGCACATTAGGCAAGCTATTTACAATTTTACATTAAGCACTAGGCAGATATCATGCTATTACATTATACACTACTATAATTTATACACCAAGTAAGTTATCAAGTATACACTATTATAATTTATACATAAGTATTTTAGGAAATACTTTAAATGCAAGATATCCATCATATTTAAGTCTACCACCGAGGTAATTTTTTTCTTTTCCTGGCTTCCTACTCTTTCGGGGATAAGGGATAAAAAGGGCAGAATTATGTACTATATATCTAATATAGCACCATAGGCAGCACACACAAGCAACAAAGTTATAAATTATGTACTATATATAATATAGCAGTATAGCACAAGCAATCACGCACACAAGCAATAAAGTTAAAAACAAAACTGAAGAAGCAAACAATGAAGAACTGAAGTAGCAGAGGTCAAGTTGCCACTGCCGCCGGATGAGAAGAAGACGACAATAAGAGGATGAGAAGAAAAGGAGAAGAAGAGGATGAGAAGAAAAGAAGAATACCTAAAGCCGCCGCCGCCAGAGTTGGTAGAGGTCGTCAAAGTAGCCGAAGTCGGTACTTATCTCCCTCACCCTCTCTCTGTTTGCGAATGTTTAGGGCTCGGCTTGATCTTATCAATAGATCGATCTAAAGCTGCAAAAAAAATTTCTAACCCAATTGGACTTTGGGTTGAACCATACCGAAAATCACCAGGTCGCCTAAGTGACGACTTAACAACTATGGTCCAAGGACCCATTAACTTATATCTATTATTACACTACTTAATAACTAACTGATTCGAAAATACACGAGCACGGATTTGAAAAGTCTTGAGTGCGGATTTGAATTGGTCAATTCAAATTCACTCTCGACTCGGTAAACCTCAAATCAAGAGCATGAGTGCACACATAGGTTTACGAATTTGGTGACTAAATTCTAATTCACAACAAATTCAACAAAAGGAGAATGGATTACAAACATAATAGATAGCTTGCGAGAAAAGAAAAAGTTCAAGCTTGAACTATACCTATAATCAAGTGTTCTGCAATCACAATCCTTACAAAAGTAATAAGAGTAAGGAGCAATCTGGAGGAAGCGAACCTGTGGCGGAGGATACAGAAAATAATTTATATATATACACAAAGTGAGAGTAGAAACTGCATATTAGTATCAAACTAACTCCATGCAGAAAACTTACAAGTGAGTAAAGTTCTCCAACACGATTCTGAAGGGGAGTGCCACTTAAGGCCCATTTGTAGGAAGATTGTAAGGCAAGAACAGCTTTTGCAGTGTTACAGCGTCTATCTTTTATATAGTGAGCCTATAATAGAAAATAACAATAATGTAATGAAAGAATTAACTAGCAAGTTCAAGTAGAACTCTTTATAAGATATGGGAGGGAGTATGTATTTCATTACAAACTTTGGCATAGTCCATTATTTATAAAAAATCAAGCATTAAACAGAGTTATTTTTATCCAGACAACTCATGTCTCACCTGTCCAAATTGTAGTTGCTAAAGATTAACATTAATCTTGCTCATGTACAAACTGATTAAGTTATATAGCTCATGGTGACCATCATCAAATAAAAGTTTAAAAGTCATGATATCTGGTAATCTCATAACAAATTAGTCAAATTTAACCACTGTAGCACTTCATGACAAGCTTTTAAGGTGGATAATGGGTTCACATAACATGCATTACAGCAGATTTTCCAAATGCATATAACAATTACCATACATTTATTGGCCATACACACACACACATTTATTACTGGTTTTTACTGGTCATAGATTATCAACAATATTCTAAGACAATCTAATAAGGAGCTTGAAGTTTGTTACACTTGAAGGCAGATTCCATAAGCTACTCAATTACATTGAAATCGTGTCACCAAAATAGCTAATCCTCACCTTTTCATGAGCAGGTTCATAATCTTCTTTTTTTACATAGGTAAATTTGGTTCCAGGTTCATAATCATAACCCTTCAGATTTAGTTTTCAGTTTTCAATTCCATTTCCAAGGTTGCTATATAATTAAAAGGCATTTATTGTCTACTGTTCGAAAAATATCAACAAAATCAATGATCATGGACTTTTCTTTTATAATTCCTCAAAAACAATTTGGTAAAATGTATGTTACATGAGCATTATAATAAAAATGTATCTGACAGCTGAAATCTAGATATGACTGAAAGTAGCTCAATATTTCATTCCTCAAAAACTTATTTTCCGTGGTTGGGGGCGGGGGCGGGGGCGGGGGCGGGGGCGGGGAGGAGGCCAGGCGGGGAAAGCGTTAATGAGAAAGGAAATCCAATAATTGATCCATAAAAAATGCCAGTGAAAGAAGCCAAGTACAAAAGATTATGTAATAGTATATTTCATCAAAAACTTACCTCATCCAATATGATGCGGTTCCATTTCACAGAGTGCAAAGAAGATTTTCTTGTACACAATCCATTTTCAACACCTACCAAACCCTCAGTAGAAGAATCAGCTCCGAAATCCTTCTCCTTATTGTAATGCTTCCCTTTTTTCTTGGCAGCTTCCCTCTTTTTATCATCCACTGACTTACTGGATTTGCCTTGTTCAGATATTTCCTGCTTTGACATATTTTGTCCAACATTCTTCCCTTTCCTCCTCTGTTTCGATTGCTTAGAAGTTCTAATAGCATCAGGCCCACAAAAATATTTCAAGTGAATAGCCATCTTATGTTCATAATATAACTTTCCACACCACTGGCATTTCTGTTTAGGTGGCATCACATTTTTCCTGTATTCAGACTCGACAATAGAGTACGTAGTTATGATAAAATCATATTCTGAAAATTCGTGCAGTGTCTTTCCCCTGTTTGCTCCATGATATACCAGCACCTTGTTGCTACCTTTTGAGGTAAACCGATCAATCTCATTTACCCATTGGATCACAGCAACCAAGGGACATATTACAAGGGTAGCTTTAATTTCTGGCAACCCTGTCGATGAACTGGGTGAGGATAAAACTCCATTGGATTCACCAATTGCTCGGTTAAATTCCCTTTTAGCGAGTACAAGTGCGATAGCTTGAACAGTCTTCCCCATTCCCATCTCATCTGCAAGAATACCTCCTCCTGTGGCAGATTCTTCTTGCTTCAATGCCCAAGCTAACCATTCCTTCTGATACCTCAGCAGAGGCATAATCAAATCAGACGGTGCTTCAGCAGTTTCAGCTACCACATCATTCTGATTATCTAAATCTGTATCTATTGTCATATTTGCCGCAACCCATCTGTCATGCTCTTCTTCCCATATTTCCCACAACAATATCGGCTTATCATAACCCTTCCTCTTCCTCTTCTTTCTAATATTCACTTCTACATGATAATCAATAGCAAGTTCAGGAGCTTCAAGAACATCCTGATTGCTTATACCCACCATATTCTCTTGTACTACTTCCTCTTTCAATACTTCTCCCTTGCGACCCTTTCGCCCCCTTTTCTTCTTCACATCCACTTTACTATTTTTTGGAGCCTCGTCTTCAAGATCAGAATCACAAACATAGCCTTCCCCGCCGCTAAACACAAATGCAGTTTCTGGTTCATGATTTAAGTCCATACCCCTCTCCTCAATCATACTAAAAGAACCTTCACCTACATTTGTGTACAATCCAATATAGTTAGATGCTACATAAACCAATAGTTCATTTCAAACTAAGTGGTTCACCTTCACACATTCACATGATACAGCACTTTATCACACTTATATAGTATAAGGAAAAATATATTGCTAAGTAAATAAGGGGGGCACGGAATTGGGTAAGTGCTCAGTCAGTCATTAAAAAAATGCCGTAGTTTTTATTAATGAAATGGTGAAACCACAAAAGTGCTTCAGTAAATTAGTTGTTCCACCTACCTGAATACCTATTACTAAAACCACAAAATTCTGTAAGAAGAGTACTTACTATACGGAGAGAGAAAAATATATACCTTCATTACTAACGCCATCATAATCAGAATCTGAAGAATCCATATAATCATCATCTACGTCTGAGCTTTCCATATATTGGATATTATCACCTGCTTTGAAATTGTAGATAAAATACTTAAAAAATTGAAAACCAAAAAAAAAATTACATTTTGTTTCGGATATAGAGAACATTATACTACCTCTTATCCTAATTAATTTTTCCTAAAATTCAAATTGTGATGTGAAACTTTTTCTTTTTCTTTACTTTTTTTTTTTGAAATAACAATTTTGTACTTGGTAATGACAAATTAATGAGGAAAAAAAATCAAAGGGGATCTTTTCGTGGGGGCGGAGAGAGTATAATAATTTAAAGCTTTTGCATCTTCACTGAGTTTAGTTCAACGGATGTTTTTTTGTTTTTGCCTTTCATTTGTGCAGAGTAAATTGCCGATTTATTAAAAATATCCAAATTAACAATGGTCTATTTTATTTCTCTATTTACACATTTTCTCGGTCAAAAACAGATTAGGAAAAAAAATGCAACCATCTATGAGATAACTAATCGGGGATAATGTAAAGGAGCGTCGGGGGAGAGAATAGTTGTTACCTTTTAAGAAAGGCCCAGAATCACGAGAACGGAGATTCATCGATTCGAACCTTACTGAAAGAGTAAAAGATGAAAGAAATTAGGGTTCTCTATTAAGATTTTGAAGGGACTAAAAAAGGGTAAGAATTGTGTCTTTATTTTCTATGGAGAGAGAGAGAGGCAGAAAAAGCGAGTAAGACGGCGGGAAAAGGACTGGAATTACTAAACTGAAGCGTTAGTGACTACGGGTGGCATAATAAAATACTCCCACCGTCGCAAAATATAAGATTAACACTCCCACCATCTCGCAAAATAAGAGTTGATAATTTTTTTATTTCACAAAAAAAAATTATATGTTAACTTTAATTTTACAAAAAATAATAATAATGACCATATAAAATAACATAATTTTTAAAATAATTATAATTTTATTTTTGGGCGATAAAAATATATACTTGATGTTCACAAATTTTACAAATGAAGTTTTTTTTGTAAAATCGAAGGAGTATTAATTTTTAAAGTTAATCTAAAATATTTTAAACTAAATTCTAAACCGGTATTCCATTTGATTTTTTAAAAAAATTATAATTATGTAAATTATAGACTATCTGAAAATAAATAATAATTACAATTTTTATTATTTAAAAAAATAAATGAATCACATTAAAATTGAATTTAAGAATATTTTGGATTGACTTTGAAAAGTCAAGTTTAATCTTATATTTTCTAGAAAAATTAATGAAGTATATGAATAACAATATATATATTATGTATTAATCCATCCTTTTTCTTAATTGTAAATTTAATTATTTTTTCCATTCTAAACTTGAACTCTTCCTAATTTTAAGTTGAAATTTTTTACCGATTATTAAATAAATACTTCTTCTTCTTTTATTTGAAGTTGATTGGTCGTTCTAAGTTAAAAATGGTTTTGTACGCGAATAGTAGTTTTGTAGTCTATGTGTATATCTAATTAATTAAGCACGTACAGTCCGAGGATTAGGATTGGCAAAGATCGATCTTCTACTCACTAGCAGCTGGAGTTAAATTCTCACCCCCTTTTTCCATATATATAATATAATACTAGTATTTCTCTAGTTAGCTAGTAGTATTTTTCATGAATTTATAACTATCATACACTTGAAATTGTCAATAATTATGCATGTGTACATCTTCATGCATGGTTCAACATAATATATATTAATTAATGTATGCTTTCTATTTTAAAGTAGATACTGTGCAATTTTTATATTTGAATTCATACATATAAACATACTACAGCAGATTACTATATACGATCCATTCCAAAATTAATTAGGATATATTCAACTTAATTACTACTATTATAGAACTTATATATATACCTTCCCTCTGTGAGTTGTTAACAGTAAAATTCGTGAATATACTACTACTACATTTGGAGTTAATCCCAAGGAATTGGTCGGGATGGACGGACGTCAATGAACTTTGATCCCTTCCTTAGTTTTTTGAGTTTCAACATCGAGACCAGATTTTCTAAATTAATGAACCATATTGATGTGGGGTGCTCCCATAACTCTGAGATTTGGCCATCTCCCCCTTAAACTCCATTGTCCATATATACTTCAGTGTTGACTTTTCTTTTGGCCGGGCAAAAAAGCCATATACACGCTGGGGGAACTAGCTCAACTGAACAACATTATATTCCCCTCCTTTGGCAAAGAGATGAAGATAATTAATAAAAATAAGAAACGAGATTAATTAATTAGATGTACGTCTGTGTAGATTTTAATTCACATATATATGCAAGGTAAGGTATATATGTACCACATGGTCCTCATTACAATAACTTTTACTTCCATTTTATCTCAAAAACAAATCACTTTTATTGTAGAATTAAGAATTACAACTTTCAGTAATACATTGGGAACACCAAACCACCTCCAAGACTGCCTCCCAGTCCACCACCACCACGTAACCCTCCTCCACGTACGGCCACCACCAAAGCGGCTAGAGCCGCACCCTCCACCATATCGGCAATTATCTTTACCCCATCTAGTTTTATCAAACTTGTCATCTCCAAGAGTCGCTCGACTCAAATGGAAGACATTAATGCTCAAGAGAACAAGAAACACACAAATTAAACCCATCTTTTCAGAAAAGCCCATTAATTTTGCTGGCTGATTAATTAAGTACTTGGTTCTCGGCTTTAACAGTTTGGATTGCTATGATGCCTTGGAAAGTTCAAACTTATATATAGCTAGCTAGGGTTGGACGTTCATCCACCATGCAGGCGCGCAGGCAAGTTGATGAACAAATTAATTACACTACGTCCCAACTATATATTAGTACTATTTGCAATCAATTAATGTGGTGCATGGTTATGCACGTGAGAAGTTGGAACCGTTTGGGAAATGGCGGGAACATTAATAACTGAAAGATGATTAAAAATCAAGTCAAAATTAACAGGAGTAGGACTTTTTAAATTATTTGGATTCGGTCAAGGTTACCGACACTCGAATTCATGAAAGCATGACCCCGCCCCGGCCTACTGCATGCCTTCTTAAACTGAACCCAACACGACTCCTACATGCACATGCATGAACCATCGGCTGCCCATACCAGCATTGATCCAATCATGCATCCATCTCTTCATGATTTTCATTTTTCATGCTCTATAACACTACATTTCTGATCCCTTTTCCGGAGTTTCATTTGATTTTTCTATATTTTACAAAAATATATTACTTAATTTCCTTGTTCCACAAAAACAATTCCATCGGTACAAAAAGAATATTCTTTTTATTTAATAATAATATAAAATGACACAATATTATCAAATTTATCATCAAAATTTCATTATCATTCCGTTACTATTAAATTAATGTTTAACTAATTTATTATTTTTAGGAGTAATCATGCATGAAAATAAATACATTCGTAATATTTATAAATTTTACAAATAAGACTCTATTTGTGCAACTATATAACTTATTTGAGACACATCTAAATGTACGTGCATGAGCTGAAATAATTTATCTTAAGTACATATTTAAATTTACATGTTATAAAAAGTGGTGAGATGCCAAAAAAAAAAAAAGTAAAATAAGACTTTCATTTTTTAAACAGAAAGATTAAAATTAAACTAGACTACTTTTATTATATACTGGGACGGGACGCAATTTATAAACGAATCACTCCAAATCCTCTGCGTTTGTGCCAAACTTTTTGACATTTGAAAACAACAAAAGGAGACAAAAGCTTAAACGTTCAGAATTGCATTCAAGATGTTGGGGATTGCCATCAAGTACATATATCATTTGCATATATTTTCAACGTATTTGTCAAATATAGCAGCTTGGTAAATATTGAGTCAAACCGACCTCTTTTGGCTCAGTTGGTATATCTAGTCCTTGCTATGCAAGAGGGGTCTAGCGTTCAAATCCCCACCTCCCAAGCTTGCAAAAAAAAAAATTTGAGTCAAATAGAATAGTCCAGCTTATTGAATAAACTGCTAGTAAAAGAGCTGCCACAAAGACGGGTGCATTTCATATGGCAACATTTTGCCTTGCTCACCATGCCATGTAAAGTATACTCGACAGCATTCATTACCCAATTCAAGTACATTTCTCTTTGAAGACGAGTATCATAAGAGTAATCGCATATATTGAGAAAAAGAATCACAAACCAGGATTGATGAATTTTAATTTGGTACAACAAATTCCTATCTATCTATCCAGGAAGAAGAATAAAAACACATCAACTAGAGACTAGAGCAGCGTAAATATGTTCTGCAATGAAATTTTCTCGTAATTTCATCTTAAAAATCTCGTCACCCCTCGTTACAGCTTGCAGATGGTTTAATCCGTGGTATAGTAGTCGAATAACCTAGTGGCCTACTGCCCGACCACATCGAAGAGCATTGGTAGGGATTGGATACTCATCTCTCCATGAATTTGCAGGGGAATAAACGCGTAGATAGAACTGCTGACCCAAGTATTGGCGAGCCCAGTTCTCAGACCTTATGTTCCACATTCCCACGTTGTCTAAAGGCATGTATAGTGCAGTCCATGACTTTGGATATACCTGCAGTGCACAATAACAAACACGAAAGTTGGGTATATTTAGAAATTTTACCATCGAGGGGTATGAACCAACCAATGATAGTTGGAAAAGGAGCTTAAATAACTAGGAGACTTGGGTATGATAGTGAAATAATTCACAAATTGGTAATGGTGCATTTGGATGCCCTTCCAAAATCATTTTATTTTCCTAAATTCGAGATAAGAGTTCATGTTGTGTACGAGTTTAATGTCACCTCAGATAATTGACAATTGAACTAATCCTCTAATAAAGATCTGCTGTAGCAAAGAGAATCAGAAGAAGAAAAAACAGCATTTTAAGGGATGTCCAGACACAACCTGAATACATACGTCATATATATTTGGAAATTTTGGCTTTATAAAGAAGTTGAATATCATTTAGTGAGTTCTCAATATTTGGATTATAGTATATTTTTAATATTTAATGTACCTGAACTGTGCAACGAGCAACCGTGTCTCTTAGATTGTAACTTAGTCTGCTTTCAGGCGACCACTGGCCTCCATTCAACCTACTCATTCCATAATGTTGAAAAAGATATGTTTAATGCCAGATTCAAACATAAAGCGTATCTTGCAATAGAGAATGAAATTGGCCACAGAATCTTGTAACCTTACACTTGAATATGTCAATCGACAACCATGAAGAACTGTTCATTTGGAGGGTAAAGAAAAGTGAGCATTTTAAATATAGGTTGCCTGTTACGAGCGAACTTACCCTACAACGAAGAAGTGATGGCCATCAATGTGCCATGACTGCACATCATCTTCTGAGTTTTCAAACACAACCTCAACATATCCTCTGAAATCGGCAGCCATGACAGAAGTCTGGAGATAACCACCACTACCAGTGTTGCTGTCTGGGATACTTCCAAGGGTGAAGACCCCAAGAATCTTGAAGTAGTCAGCGAGTTTAAGGGGTGTGTCTGCAGGAATAAATGATACGCCATTGACAGCATATCTCTGTTTGCCATTGATGACTGGAGCAGAATTTGCAAGTCTAATAGTACGGGTTGTGTATATTAATCCATAATGATAAGATCCCTGAGGATTGGGCCTTGGTCCACTTGCTGTCAGGTTCCTCCTGGTATAATGCATAGCATCACAAAAGTGAATCAGATTTCAGGTACACAAAGCAAACATTTTATGGAGACAAGGTAAAAAAACCATGATCCTGTTATTTGAATTAGAACAAAACAGAACATGAAGTGCAGTTCTATATTACATTCATTTTGGGCAAAATTAGTCAACTTTGTTTCTTTACTCATTTCCCACTTTCTGTATCTAATCTCAATTATGTGTATACAAGATGAAGCTACTCTTTTTCCAAGACAAGATGCAATTCCAAAGGCAGAATGCTAAATTACCTGACAGATCGTGCCTGGTTAAGAGACCAATCAACCTCGGTTGTTGGCCCACCAGGGGGAGGACCAGAAACACTGCTTGCTGAATTACTGTAATGAAATATGGATGCAGCTGTGAGCACTTGGGATGTAAATCGCGTCGAAGCAACAATGTAGTAATCTTGAGCAGGCTGATCAGCAATGACCAATACAGAGTAGGATTGCCCCAAATGGATGTCAAGGGAATCGTATGTGTTCTGCAGAGTATGAGTCCCTTCTACCTCAACCAGAGTCATCTTGTGCCCCTGGATTCTGAAATTGATGGAGGTTGTAAGGCCAACATTTGATATCCGGAACCTATAAGTCTTGCCTGTGCAATTGGTTTCACAAACCACAAGCTACAATAAAAAAAGTGCACAATACATAGACAAGTTTCGACTCAAGATATGCTGATTTTATGTAATTACCTTGTTCAACTGTATATGTATACGCGTTTGATGCTCGTCCATTAATAAGAAGCCCATCGGGGAAGGGAAGATTATTCCCACTGTCCAAAATTGCTTTTAAATCCTACAAGCAATTCAAGAATAGCCTGTAAGTACACATAGGCTAACTGAAAGTTCAGCTAGGCATATATCAAACAGTATAGACCATATGAAGCACTGAGTTTCTTAAAACAAGCTACTCACAGTGTGGTTTTGCTTGAACCAGTCACCGGCTAATACCGTAAAATCTCCAGCAGGTGGAGGGAAAGGTACTGGGATTACAGAGCGGCTTGCAATTTTGATTCCACCAAAACCTCCTGCAGCCTTGTGGAACGCAAGGGAGGGAAAATAGAAGAAGCTACCAATCTGATCCTTGACTTGAAGGACGTAAGTGAAGTTCTGTCCTGGTGGAATGGGGCAATTGGTGCCGTAGACCCCATCCTGCCATGAATTTCTTCTCTGCTGCACACCATTCCTGCTCAGGAATCACATACTTCAAAAATTTTATTGAAAAGTCATGTAGTACCAAGTTTAAAAACTGACAAACCCCAAAAGAACACCGATCATGATCTTCTCAATTTTTTACTTCTAGTCTAGTCACAAATCATTTAAATTTGTCTCAAGGACAGCTGTAAGGCATGAGAAGCATAGAAAATAACAGGTAATCAAATTAGATTGGGCCATCATCATATTTGATGATTATAGGTACAAATTATAATCAAATTATTGAGTAGCTAACATTTTAAGAGTTTGCATAAAATATAGAGTATCTAAATTCTAAAGAATGAAGGGGGCAATAAATCATTAGGGACACTGAAATATAAGATATATAGAAGCTAAGAGAGTAAAACAAATAGTTCAACTTAACAACCATTCAAAGTGACATTTGTAGTAACACTTCTACCAATTATCCCTCCTCTGGCTCTAACACACACCGAGTATAGTTACACCCAAAATCCACAATTCAAAATAAAAATGGATAGAGAACTAACCAAGAGAGGAGGAAGGGTTCGTCCAGACTGTTGAAAACATTGATAATTAAGTTGTCATTTGTCACGGAATCAATTGGTGGTCCAGGAAACTGCCCATTTATCAGTATACCCTACAAATATTTTTCACAATTAAACCATATTCATACATAATACATTCTTCTACCACCCTATCACTGTTACTAAAGCCTTGATATAATTAAATACTACATCAAACAACGGTAATACTCGAAAAATAAATAAAGACAAAACCCAACAATATGAAAGATTGAATAAAAAAGAATACATCAAAATTAGTACCTGTTGTTTGACACCAAGAGGGTAGATATCACCATAAGTAACATTCCATGTATAAAACCTATATGGGTCTTCTCCATTAATGCACTCCACAATTACCAACAAGAACACCATCAAACACCACACCCAACTCCTCTCCATTCCCATATTTCTTTCCAAATTCCCTCTCCAAAAACTGAAGAAAAAAATGTTAAGGGGAGATCTAAGAATTGAACACTCTGTTTTTGCTTTGCTTTGCTTTGCTTTTCTGGCTTTTGTAGAGAGTAGTTTTGGACTTTGGGGTCGGTATAGGACTGGAGAAGAGTCGCTGTAAGAGAGCGGGAGGTGCAATTAATAAAAGCAACGAAGAAATAAGTACTGTTATTCCTAACGGTGTAAATCAACCGATAATACGTCCGTATACAAAATTTATTGAGTATAAAATAAAATTTAATTAATAATTATTTAATTATTAAATTAAGCATAATTTCAATTTGAGTCTTATTATTTTAAATTTTTAAAACTGATATGATTGATTTTAAATTATTTATTTATTTTATGACCTTAATTATTGTTGAGTAACAGAGTAGGAGTAGAATTTATATTAATCATGCCTTTTGATTTCCGCGTAAGCATTTTGTAAACAGAGCCATCGATTTCTCCCTTTGCATTTATTTCTTTATGAGCTGTCATATCTTTTTTTAGGTAAGCAGCTGTACTATCTTTCTTCACTCAGAAGATTGCAAGTGTGGCGCGCTTTTAAATTTTATGCGATACGTGTACGTATCTATCTATCCATGAGGTTGTACTCTTTACATATACATACGGCTTCACAACAACTCTGCCTGATCCGTCTTGGCCTGAATCTGTTAAGTTTTCAACTTTGATTAGGTTGGGTCATGTTGTTAATTTTGAGCTACCAGGCTGTGTCAGACCAGACCCTGTCATCTAAAGTCGACCTGCAAGATGAATCTGATTTGGCCCTCCTTTTTTCTTTTTAATATTAAATATTAAAAATAAACACTATAAAATATAAATTAATAAAATTTTGTAAAAATCAATTTTTTAACGAAGGACTAAAATATTTACTACAAGAAACTAAATTATTATTAATGTTTAACATTAAAAAAAATAAAAAATATTAATTAAATTTTAATATTAAATATTAATATTTAAAAGAAACTAACTTATTATTAATATTTAATCAGTTAACTTTTAATATTAAATATTAAATAAATTACGTCCTAGTATATTAATTAAATATATTTTAATGTTAAATATTCCTATTATTATTTACTCTTTTGCTCCTACAATTTTAAATATAATTTTTTAATTTAATATTTGAACTTTTAATTTATCTAACATATAATTCACACATTCAATAAATGTAACACCGGGTGGTGGCCTAAATTAAAGGAGCATAAAGGCGTGAGTAATAAATAAGGAGAGCCCCATGCATGAACGTAGTCGACCACAGGGCCCATGAGTTAATTGATCAAAAATGGGTGATGCAGTGGCATGAACATAATATGATGTGATGGATCTCAAACCCTTGGCCTTTTACTTTCTTTATATTTTACTCCATATAAACTAATAAAAGTGATGTTCAAGAACCCAAAAATAAATATTCTTTTCACTTTTCATTCATTCATTCAAGTTAAGTTGCAATGTCTATAAAATAATTCCTCATTCTAAATTTAACTGAAAAAATGCAACGATTTCTTTTAAGAATTAATACTCCTTCTATTCCATAATGGAGTATAGTCTATTTTATGATAGTCTTTTTAGCTCCATGAATATAAATTAAGAAAGCCATTTAATAATAGGATTTAACAACTAAAATTTGTGTAAAATTTTATTAATACCTTTTTATGAAAAGTTAAAAACAAGATAATTTGTTGGAATAATTAGAAAAGTTAAGGGTGATACAAAAAAATAAATAATTTATTCTCTAAGAAAGTTGCAAACCACAAATAAATTGAAACAATTTTTTTTTCTCTAAAAAATCTATAGTGTTTTTGTCTCTTAATATATTTCATTTGAGAATTTCAAGTAAGTATTAATTGATTAGTTTTTAATATTACTCCAAATATTAAATATAGCTTTAGTTTTCTCGTTATTTTTTGCCCAATAAATAATATTCTTTTTCTAATATAAAGACAACATAAATAATTAATATTATATTTAATATTATACACTGAGTTATTAATACCTGTGCATTATGGAATGTAGAGGACTAGTCAAACATTGGTGTTGCTTCATCGGCAACCTCCCATAGAACCAAGGGACAATAACAATATAAGCAATTGGACAGGGTTTTAGCATCACTCCAACAATATCTGATTCAAGCCATTATCATCAGTTAAAATCATAAGAACAGCAATTTCTCCAAGAAGAAAAAGTTGGTGTAAAGGTGTAATTTATGTTCCAAGTCGAGTAAATCGCCCATAGAGGTAAAACTGGGTATCCCCCTCCCTCCCTTCTTTCGAGCTTGTTTTAATTATTATCGAAGCAATAATAATCAGTTCCTGATGAAAGCTAAAACGGTAACACAGCGAAATTTGAAACAGTTCCTGAAATTTAATATTGATGATAAAAATAAAAATAAAAAAGGAGTGGAAACCACACCAAAAGAAGAATGGTTGCCAAAAAAGAAGCTGCTCAAGTAGAGGTTTGGAGCTGCTGCTGCTGCAGTCCTCGTATTTTTTTTTTCCATCGTAAACCAGTCAGTCACCCTTTCGTGACCGGCACGCCAAATGGAACACTTCTTTCCACGCGTTTCTCTTTCTACAGAGGCCTAGTCTTGCGTCCTGATGCCCGACCACATACAAGAGCATTCTTTGGGATGGGATATTCATCTCTCCATGAATTTACAGATGAATATACGCGAAGATAGAACTGCTGACCCAAGTATTGGCGAGCCCAGTTCTCAGACCTTACGTTCCACATTCCCACGTTGTCCAAAGGCATGTATAGTGCAGTCCATGACTTAGGATATACCTATAAATAAATGCAACAAACATGCAAACTTTTTAGGTTTGGAAGGAGAACTTGTTGAAATTATATAACTAACCATTGGAGTTTATATAAATGGATATCTAAAATATTTGAGCCTGCCAATGATGTGGTTATGGTTATTCGTGTATCTAAATTCAAGCAATTATTATTAAGTTGTCAGGAAGCTCTGGAAGAAATTCAATAAATATTTTGTAATGTACCTGGACAGTGCAGCGAGAGATTGTGTCTCTTAAGTTGTAACTTGCTCTGCTTGAAGCTGACCACTGCCCTCCATCCATCCTATACATGCCACAATGTTCATAAATTCTTATAAAAATTTTGCTACCAATAAAAATAGGAATTCGTATTTCCATAGTTGATTTGGCAGTCCCTTTCAGAAAATTTTGTTTTGTATATAATCATCGCAATAAGGAACAGTGATATATAAGGCAGAATGTAATCGGTAATTTATAAATGTCGGGGCAAAGGAACTTACCCCACAACAAAGAAGAAGTGCCCATCAATGTGCCATGATTGCACGGTGTCCTCTGAATTCTCAAACACAACCTCAGCAAAACCTCTAAAATCTGCATGCATGACAGAAGTCTGAAGGTAACCACCACCACCAGTGGGATTATCGGAAATGGTTCCAATGCTAAAAACTCCTGAAATCTTGAAGTAATCAGCAAGCTTAAGTGGTGTGTCTGCAGGGATGAATGATACGCTATTCACAGCGTATCTCTGTTTACCATTGATGATTGGAGCAGAATTCGCTAGTGTTATAGTACGCGTAGTATTAACCAATCCATAGTGATAAGAGCCTTGTGGATTAGGCCTTGGTCCACTTGCTGTCAAGTTTTGCCTAATAGATCGAGCCTGGTTAAGGGACCAATCAATCTGAATTGTCGGCCCACCTGGGGGAGGACCATACACACTTCCAGCAGAGTTACTGTAACGAAGAATAGATGTTGCTGTGAGCACTTGAGAGGTGAAACGCGTTGACACAACAATGTAGTAATCCTGGCCGGGTTGATCAGCTGTGACCAATACAGAATAGGACTGCCCCAAATGGATGTCGAGGGAGGAGTAAGTGTTTTGGAGAGTATGAGTCCCTTCTGCTTCAACCAGAAGCATCTTGTGTCCCTGGATTCTGAAATTGATAGAAGTGGTAAGCCCCACATTCGATATCCTGAACCTGTAAGTCTTGCCTGGCCAACAAAATCAGATTCCATGAGATGACAAGAACAAGAACATCATAGGGTACTTGTTGATCCCAATTATGATAACTGTATTTATTTACCTTGATCAACTGTGAATGTGAATCCATTTGATCCGCGACCATTGATTAGAAGTCCATCAGGGAAGGGAAGATCATGTCCACCGTCTAAAAATGCTTTTAAATCCTATCAAATTCAAGGAAGTATTCTTTAGGAAATACTAAATAGAATACACATGATAAGAATAACTTGTACTGGGGCCGTAGGAGAATGTAACAAATAATTCTTACAGTGTGATTTTGCTTGAACCAATCACCAGTGAGTATGGTAAAATCTCCAGCAGGAGGAGGGAAAGGAACCGGAATCCTAGGGCGACTAAAGATTTTGATGCCACCAAACCCGCCTGCAGCCTTGTGGAAGGCAAGGGAGGGAAAGTAAAAGAAGCTACCAATTTGATCTTTGACCTGAAGGATGTAAGTGAAGTTTTGGCCTGGTGGGATGGGGCAGTTGGTGCCATAGACTCCATCCTGCCACGAGTTTCTTCTCTGTTGTATTCCATTCCTGCTCAAGAGTCAGGTATCATAAACTAATTATTTTTATTGGTTGATAACTAAAAAAGTGTTCTTAAGTATCACATTACAGATTCTTGTGAGTGTGTTGGGTGTTGAATCCTCTTTATTCCATATTCCTTCCAGTTCTTCCCAACAATTCATTCACTGCGCATTGGTGAGTGATCTGCTAGATTAATGTCGTATGAATACACCTAAATCAGACTTTAATTATGATTGCTTCAAAAAGGAGAGAGGATCCATGCCTCACAAGGCTCGGGACCTAGTTTTTAAGATCTTAGCAATTCAGTACTTTTAGTTCATTAATCGCCAATGCACCAATTATTAGGTGGACATAAGAATTGAATGGAACCTAGCTATTAGTGGAAAGCAATGAGGTTGTGAACTAAATAATGTCAATTACTCGGTAGAATATACATGTGCTGTGAACTAACTAATGCCAATAACTTGGTAGAATATACATGTGATGTGAACTAACTAATGCCAATAACTTGGTAGGATATACATGTGATGAATAACTTGGTAGAATATACATATGATGTGAACTCAACTACTCAATAATGTCAATAACTTGGCAGAATATACATGTGATGTGATTTATAGGCACAATGAGTGTGGCTAGCTAAATGACAGCGTGCTAATGATAGATGCCTCTTGGGCTGTAAGTACTGAAAACTACATAGCACAAAATGCTAAATAAGTGTTTAGTTAATAAAAATGGAAGTTGTTAGTATGAAGTTTATTTTGAGGTAAGTTAGTCAATTGACCAATAGAATACTGACATGCAGACGAGGTTGTATGTGTGTAAGTATTCTATTTGTCAATTGACCAACTTACCAAAAAAATAACTTCATGCTAACCAGATCCAATAAAAATATAGCATATATAGGCACCAAGAAGTCTATAGCACTTGATTAAAAACTAAATTAGTCTAAAATTACGGTTGCAAACGAATTGAGACCTAACCGGCTCGGATCGCTTAAGCTCAACTTGGCTCGAGTTTGCTCAAGAAGTTGAGCTTGAATAGACATTATGTCAGTTAAATAAACAAGATCTAGATTTGCCATCGCTACATAGCCCCACCTCATTTAAGTCTAGCTCGCTCAGAGGTCAATCAAGTCTAATCCAGACAAACTTGTCTAAGTCAGAATACATATCATACTACCTCCGTCCCAAAATGATGACAAAAGGACAATTTTCACATAAATTAAGGTAGCCAAAAAAGTGAGAGAGTATAAATTTTCTTTCCAATCTATCCTTGGGTTTGGAGAGAGAATTAATGTGAACCACTCACATTTGTGATGTAAGTGATGTGCAGTCAAGGATAAATTAGTCCATGCTCGAATTTATGTAGTTGATTTGTGGACTTTGCTGATCACAAAATCTTTATCCATTATCCATTCTTTTGGAACGGAGGGAGGAGTAGATTATAATATTCAATTGTTTGTACTACAATAAATATGATACTCAAACAAGCTGGGCTAAAGCCATAGGAAATTTGAGCTCGGACTCGCCTTGTTATTAAACGAATAAAGCTGGTTCCATTAAATCTAGACCAGTAATTGAATTCGATCTCCGGGAGTCAAAGCGTCGGCTTGGCTCATTTATATTCCTATTACTAAAATAAAACACAGTTGCCAATATAGTGCAAAAATAAAAAAAAATAGAAAAAGACTAGGTAGGGTAGGCAGAGAAGTGAACTGACCAAGAGAGGAGAAAGGGTTCGTCCAAATTGTTAGTAACACTGACAATCAAGTTGTCATTGGTCACGGACTCAATCAATGGTCCTGGAAACTGCCCATTTATCAATATCCCCTGCAAATTCAAGTTCCCATCCCAATAAATTATCATCGTGTATGGAGGGGATTAATGCCTCCATTCTTCTTAATAAGAATATTATACAACTAAACCAACACCAAAACTTGAAATCCTTAGATACAAAACAAAGAGTAGATTTACAATGCCTGGCGAATAAATTAAGAAATGGGGAAAAAGAGTAGTAGTAGTAGTAGTAGTACCTGTTGTTTAACACCCAGAGGATAAATATCACCATAAGTGACATTCCATGTGAAGAATTTGTATGGGTCGTCCCCATTTATGGACTTCATTGTTAATAATACTGTTGTTAACAATACAACCATTATACACCATACCCTCCTACTCCTTATCTCTTCCATTTCTCTCAATACAACTTTTCAATAACACAGATTGAAATGGAAGACCCTTCAATAGTCCTTTACTCTGTCTCTCTTTTGGGTTGTCTCCTATGAGTTGAGGAGAGAGAGTAGACCAGAGAGAAAAATAAGAAAATAAAAAGGATGCTTAGATCTGAGTATGTATGGAGATGTGACCCATTTCCTTTTTAAAAGAAGGAAAGTCCGAGCTCTCATCCCCATATGTACATGAGCTGTAAATTGTAATAACTCAGCAGCAACTGCTACCACCTTCAATGTCCCGCGGACTCTCTGAGCAGAGTGAGTGATTGAGTGTTCAATTCATTAATAAAGAATTATTATTCTTGGATTCTACACATGAACTCATCCACCAACCAATAGTAGAGTAATTTTTTGTGCTATATTTACCGTGTCCTTGGACAAAAACAGAAATAAACTTTTCATCCAAGTCGTTAATGTCTGTGACAAGTTTACTTTCACTTTTAGCAAGATTCCTTTTCCCATATTTAGGGATGACAATTTGAAGCGGTCGAACTCCATCGAATCGGTCGATTTTTATTCAAAATGTTGGCTTTGCTGGTGCGATTTTGATACAAAAAATTATTCGAAATGTTGGCATTGCTGGTGCGATTTTGATGCAAAAAACTAAACCAGGCGTTGTTTTTTGAACAGGTGATGCATCGGTCCTTTGTATGTAAGGTGAAAGATAGATGAAAGTTGCACCAAGTTAATGCCACGCAAGATGCTGGAATTGAAGTTAACAAACAATTATTGAAATTCCCTCTTGTTGTGGCTTTTTCTCATGTAATGTGTAATTGTTTAGAAACACTATGGCCTTGTTTCTTTCAATCTTGTGTTAGATGTTGATGAAATTGCAATTATGTTGTAATAACAGTTAACTAGTCTACTGTTAATGTCATTATCTATGTTTAATTTTTATTTATTTTTAATTACTAATTTTTTACCTGTTGCGGTTCAAAATATAAACCGGTTGGTAAAATTTTGATATAGAAAAATCTTAAATCAGTGCCGATGTGGTACGATTACAGTTCAAGATTTAATTTTTTAAGACCGGTGCGGTTTCAAATCACTGAATATCTGAAACATCACCGCACCATCATCATCCCTATCCATATTTATAATGAAAACATAATTTGTTATATTCAAGTAATCTTTGTGTGTTATTGTCTTTAGGTGTGTAATGAGTAAATTACTGGATGCATGTAATACCTTACAAACTATATATCTACAAAATTTTGCTTTGTAAGCTCATACAGTAATCATGTTTGAGTGATTCAAACTTCGAAGGAGATCATTCTTTTTGCATAGTATTGAATCCATGAAAGACGCATTATTATTATTAGGCTCAAAATTTCAGACTATATGAAGAAATTACTAATCTCATTATATAATTCTATGTCAAATATGTAAATGTATGCATATGTCCTGTTAAGTGACAAGAAGTTGACCCTGACTGATCGGCCGACAATGATATATATGTATGTATGTATATATCCTCTCGACTTGCAGTGACGAAGATTTTCTCGAGGGAAATGCCTGGTTAGATTTTATGAATTACAAGTGGAAATTATTTAATTAATAAATTGATCCTCACATGCACATACCAAATTAAACAAAATAGTATAATTTTCCTAGGGCAGATCGCGTGCACTATGACAGAGATCTGGACATGAATTATTTAAAATTGCTTCATTATTTGAGTCTTATTCACCAACAATACATGCGATTACAGATTTAAAATGAAGAAAATACAATCAACACTAACAAGGAGCTTAGATTTATGCAAACTACTGGTACAGAATTCCACTAATAAAGCCCCTCTTGCAGGAAAAATAAACAACAGACAAAAGACAATTAAACTTGATGTATGACATGAGCCGTAGTTTATGGTAATTAGATTCCTGAATTCAAACCGGAGTGTTTCAAGTTGCATGTTGAAGATGGAATTGGCAGGCAGATGCTGGTTTTGATGTAAAACATAAACTTGTATGGACGGAAATGAATCAATGTATATATTATTGTTGAATTAGTGGGCGAACATTTCTTTTTGAAAATGCATATTTATTAGGAAATTAGGAGTTAAAATGCAACCTAGGTATTTGAATCAAATGAGAGTGGATCAATTTGAAAGAATAATACTGTGCACAAATTGTAAACAAAAAGTTTATTACTTTAAATGTATAAAGCAACTAATCGTAAGTCCAACTTTCTATTTTCTCTCACTTTTTATACTGTTTGTGCACAATTTTTGTGTCCTTATCATTACTCTTATCACAAATTGCAACTTTGGTTTATAAATAGAGTAGTAATGCTGATAATTAATGGGATACCTAATCACATGAAATATGCCCGACTAATGTAATCAAAATTTTGAAACCCCAACATTACCCTTGTAATATCCAGAGTCCAAACCCAGAGAAAAAAGTGTACCAACAAAAAAAGTTTTAAAATTTACGGTGCTACATGGAACAAACATGCAACTAGTTTATATGAAGTCTCGTATATGAACAAACATGCAACATGTCATGCAGACCAAATTTACATACCCAGTTGCAAAAGGTTTCCCATTACCTAATAAGGGAAATGAGAGGAGGATTAAAGATCTTCCGGTTTCGAGGCATGAAGAAAGCAGCTTCTGCAATACCCGCGCAGGTTTTTCAGGAACTCAATTTGGTGACAGAATGATCAGCACTTGTGATAATTATATTAGAAGTGAGCATTTTCTGAACAAATGATTGGCCAGCAGTGAAATCTTTCTGAAACTGTGCCTCTTGAGCGTGTCCATAATTATCATGAGGTTTCATCTACAGTCCACGAATAATTTCTAAAATATGCAGTCCTGTGAATTCCTGATTGCCTCCGAAAGCAGTCATCATCAGTCACCAAACGGATAGTTTCTTATGAGTTATATCAACTGACTCACATATAGTGGATTGCAGACCTTTAAACCAAAGCATGTCGTTAAGCAATGTCGTGTATCAAAAAGCTCAAAAGCCCTAAAGAACATTTGCCTTCAATGAAACTGTGCATAAACGTCCTTTTACCATCTTCAATTGACAAATTTATGATGGCGGGAATGTCGAGAAGAACCAATATCTATAAAACTGAATCCAGCGGGTAGCAACCAAGTATTCGAAGAAATGTTGCAAACTCCTGAAAGAAACAGAAATATAATAATTTGAAAGGCTTGGAAAGAAATTAATTAAACCACCAAAATGAGTGATTATGCTAAAAAAAAATTGGATACAACTGCTCATAAGAATATTATCTTATGCTCTAAAAGGTGTGGCCACGATGACAGAGAATTGAACAAGATTGAAGTAAGATGGAGTAACCACCCTGAGACACCAGTAGACCGGAAAAATTAACTGATCCAAGGGACAAAAGTTTCCTTAGCAGAACGGATAATCATAATGCTTTAAAGTTGCATATTCTATAAATTTTTGGGATATGTTCTTGTATTGCTCTTAGTAAGGTGAGAAGATAAGAGAACTGGGATGTGCATATCAACCCATAATACTGAATCAGAAAAACAAACCTGCAAATGTCCCAAAGCACATTGTGCACTTGATTCTGCCATAGAAGCCTCAAAATCAATGTAAAATAGATAATCAAAATACCTGCAACAATAAATTAGCCAATTAATTTGTAGAATTGATCTGAACTTATATAGAAAGATCCCCACATCTAGATCCAAGCACGATACAATCTCAAGAAAGATTCTGGAGGCAAAACAGTAATTTCTTAACAAGAACAGTAGTTTAAAAAGGTAATAGAGGTTCAAAAGGAGTAGGTACATATTAGAATGACGTGATCAACCTTCTAGCCAGTGATAAAGAAAAATGGAAAAAGATTGTACCACCTATATATTTCCAAACTACATGCAGTAATTCGTATGCATCAAACATCACAGTATGAGAGTCTCAGAATTGTAGATCTCCCTTGAGGTCTCCAAGAAATCCACCAAGGTTTTTGAAGATATTGTACATTTCATAAACTGTGAGGACAGCATTAACATGTTTGGAAACTCCTCAGATGAACTAAAATTATTGCATAGCCTGATTATGAAAGCAGAAAAGTATGTGAAAGCACAACTCAATCTTGATTGTGGTTAAATTAACTGAATAAATAACTTGTTTTTGTCAGGAAGATTGGCATTACGTGTCTGATAGAGCCTTTCTGATTACGAGAGTCTCAACAATCTATTGCATGTGTGCTACACTTTCTTAGGTTATATTCCCTTGCACCTATCAGCTATCAAAAACCTCTTTTAAAAAGATTTAAAAAAAAAAGAAAAAAGAAAACTCACTTGGCAGTCCCAGTATTGGAGTCATTAACCGCCCTTAGTGGTTTCTTTCCTTGTGGCCGACTTTCAATCTATAGTTACAAGGAAGGAAAACTGTTTATAAGAGTAATCAGAACGTCAAAGAATTTTTTTTATAAATAAAATACCTTTGTCACATTAATGTCTCTCAATGCAAACACTGACAGGGCTTTGAACAACATTCCAGGGCTTTCTTCTAAAGTAAATACAATGCTTGTCTGAAAGGACAACAATATTTTCTAAAAAGAACTTTAAGCAATCATATAAGCAAATAAAATGAGTAAAAATTACTACCTTAAAGGGCTTATCCGTTCTCGGAATTATAGGATCCTTTGCAAGTACCAAAAAACGAGTAATATTAGCAGTGTCATCCTGCAGAGAAGCAATTGATGCAACAAACATATCAGCTTGTGTGAAGTGTAATGTATGTATAAAGAAAAAAAGCACTCAACAATTTGCCAAGAAAAAGAAAAAAGCACTCCCCAATCACGAACGTCAATGACAACTAACAGAGTCAATGGAGATTGGCTTAAAAGTTAGCAAACTCCCGAAGCTGATAAACATTATTGGTTGCCATGACCTGACAATATAGTTGAGCCTCACTGAAAACAAATCTCATGAATATACTTCCACCAAACAGCCTTCTAGTCATCTCTCATATGGTTAGCTCTGTTATTGGTTTCACTATGTTACTGAGCAATGGTGATTTATTTCTCTGTGGTACTCATTATATAGGACAGCAATGACAGCTGGAAGTGGCAGACACTAGACAGTGCTTTAATGGTGGTTGAGTTTTCCATGTTTTCTTGTAGATAGGAAGCTTCATGGAGTTATCTAAAACAATACAAAAGTAGAATGCAAGGAGAAAGTAGCAAAAGAGTAAACCTTTAGAGTTTCAGGGTGAGCAGATCATGAAACTCAGATTAAACAAGGCTTTCAAGAAGTTTCAATAACAGACAAATATACATAAGATTACACAGTTCAATTCATTAAGAGTTAATCCACTACTTGTTTTGACTAAACGATACTGCCCAACTTCAGCCTACAACATGTAACACAACATAATTGACTGAAAAGGAGGGAAGAAAAGGATTAAGCTTCTTTTTCACTTTTGTGCATGGTTTATCTTTAAGGAGCACATTCTCTCTTTTAGTGTATAATTTTTTATTTTTTATTTTTTATTCAAAAGAGGTAGCGAAAAGAAAAGAAAAAGTGAAAAGAGTAATGCCACTTCTGCAACATTATTAACACATTTCCTCTGTCCCCAAGCAATGCCTACACTTCTGCAACATTATTAACACATTTCCTCTGGTCCAAAGCACTAACTACACTTAACTGCCATCCTAGCAAATAGGTTCGATGAAAGTTTCACTCCCCCACCCCCCACCCCCCACCCCCCAAAAAAAAGGGACAACACAAGTTCCAGGAATTTTTTTCCCTTACGATATCGAGGAAATGAAACATTTACAGAAAGAGTAGAGGATTTAAGGAGACAATACATGTATTCTCTCTGCAAGTATGTTAAGCCCATACATCTCTGCGGCTCTAGCACTTGCAATAACACCCACATCCTCCAGTCCATTTGAGCCTACAAACTGGAAAGAATGTAATATCGTAGAGGAACATAGCTGACATATAAAGGCTGTAACAATACAATAAACAGACAACCAATGATCACCTGAGCAGAACAAGCTTCATCATCTACATTTTCTCTAGCAATACCTAACTTAGTCAGGAAAACATCACTTTGGGCAAGTGCCTGCAAAAGAGAACTTCTCAACTTGTACTACTAAGACAATTTTATGAACCATGGGACCCCTAACTTGTCCACACTATAAAATTCCTGTTATTTGAAATATATTCTATATAATTATATTTTCCAAAGAGTAGATGTACATCTACACCATCCTACAAATTCAGAAAAAGAGCTATTGATGAAACACACACACAAACTGACTTTAGGCTTCACCTCAAAGTTTTGTTTATGATTTAACTATCCAATGAACAATGTTTGACGCAAACCAGATATTCCTCCATAATTTTTTAACTAGGTATACAATTTCTAATTACTCAAGAGACATATTTTTAAAACTCAACTTCCGTGTCAAAGTGGCTGAAACTTGCATAAAAAATTAAGAGAAGTCCAGCATGATGTGATCCAGAGGACTTTAAGATATTGGTCCTGAAGCAAAGGAGAACGATTTGGACTCCCAACTCTACGAAGCTACGATATGTAATAAAAGGCTTCACAATGTCTATAATGTTGTTCTATTCAGTCACTGAAATGCAGGAAATCTTAGTCCACTCTCACAAATGAAGATAAATAAATGGAAACCTGACCTCAGGGCGGCTTAGAACACGTTTTAACTGCTCAGTGCTGACACCTGGTAGTGCTAGAAGGCAGAGGTTCATGGCTACCTGAACCTCACCAACGATGTGGAGCTTGTGACTAAGAAGTAAATCATAGTTTCCATGGATGCTTCCACCTAAAGAATTCTCTATTGGAAGAATTGCTTTATCAGCCATCCACAATTCGACAGCCTGAAAGACATATTTAACAAAGGGGTAGCAGGGATAAGTATATTAATTGAAACTAGAGTTTACTTCTATTAACATGAGAAATTTTGCACAATTTGGTTGCCAAAACTTGAGAAAAAAATTCCAACTTAAATTAAGAAATATTTAAGCATGTCTATAATATCAAGTAGAAGAGCAGAGGTTCTGGAGAAGAATACTGTAGCACTTTAAATTTTGGGTAAGACGGAACATATTATTACAATTGGAAGTTAAAATAAAATAACACTGAACCTTGAATGCGTCTTCAAATTCGTGACAAGGAACAGTTTCACATTGAGGATAGACTTTGAGGACAGCATCCTCACTGTATGCACCTGGTAAGCCCTGCACCAGCAATTGAACTAAAATCCAAGTGACTTGCAAGAACTTTGCAGCAGCAGAACTTTTCTTATTTTGCTGTTTCTATGCATTAACAAAAGCATCATGCAAAGATTACATAACAGAAGTGCACAATACCTTAAATGATATTCTAACCTTCAAACCATCTCTTGGAGTAGCAGATGAATCATTTACAGACAATGGTCCTGCAATTGGTGATGATTTACAAAATGAAGTTAGAAACGTCGGTAATGGGTAGGCGAACATGTAAAAAAAGATATTTAAGTTGTGATATCACACTGTAAGATACATAGAAGCAACTAGAGAGAATTTTTGTATAATACATGAATTTACAACCAGACTCCAACCTTTATGCACTAAGGGTACTTATATTATTATTAAACTCTTAGTGTAAGTACACTTTACAAATTTGATAGTCGGAGGGGCCAATAACCCCATGACCTACCTTAGCAATCATATCAATCAGTATTTGATAATATGGAGAGCACTTTCAGCTGCATTAAAAGGAATTGACATTGTAATAGAAAAACTTACTGATAGCTCTCCCAACTCTTTTCACTTTGTCATCGAACATGTCCTTCAATGTCTTTTGTCCTGATTTCTTGCCTTGGACAATATAAGAATTTAGTTTTGCTGGACTTTGACCCCCTTCCTTCACACTGTCGCTACGTGAAGGTCTTCTAGTCCTTGTAAGATTTGATCTTGATGAGGTGCCTGTTTCTGCATCTGAAATAGAATGTTTGCCATGCTGCTCTTCTTCGTCAACAGCCGTTTCTGTGCTTTCTTTAGTTACTATTTTTACTGTCCTTTCATAAGATGTCAAATCATCTCCGTTGTGACCACCACCAGTATCATCACTATCAACATTTATACTGATTTTATGTTCATATTTGGACTCATCCTCATCACACAAACTTTTTACAAGCATTCTTTTATTCTTCCTTGCTACAACCCTATGTGTAGAACATTCTATAAGACTTTGTCGAATCAGATTGGACACTTCTTTAGGTGAAGATGGGCACGGTTCCACATTTCCAGGTATATTGGCTACATGTTGTTTTAATCGTGTTATTCCACCGCTTACTATTTTTGAACAATAATTGCACATTACTTTTCTCTTATCCCCATCAATAGCTTTTCCATGCTCCCACCCAATGTCAGTCACTTTCCTCTTTGAAACCATTCTGTACAGTGATGATGAATACAAGGAATTATCATTGAAAATAAATTACTTTTACTCTAATAACATCTCCATATATATCAAATTACCTGTACTAAATATATACATATATTAAGCTCGTGGGTGTTGGAGAAGTTCATGGTAAGAAATAATAAAACTATAAATTGAGGGGGGAAAATCATGGTTTAGGGCTTACCTGATGAGAACAAGAGCCAGCAAGGATGTTGAGAACAGCGAAGAACAATCAGTTGCAGCTCCGGCCGATCCCTTATATCGGAAGATCTAAAGATAGGGGCGACACAAACAGAGCATTGGGTGAATCAAAATATCGGCCGAGAATTTGCTTCACCTGGCCGAGATCATGCGATATGCTGGAAAAGAATCTGAGAGACACTCCAGCCCTATTGCGTCCAGGTACAATATCGGTTGTTCACGACTCACGACCCCGGGTTAAAAACTTGTAACTTCCGTTTCGCCCGTCTTAGAAGTTTGAAATACTTACTCGGGTCGGAACCCTTTTTTGTTTAATTTTTCATTATTATTTTATATATCATTCCGACACCAACAATCATTCCATTCCATTCTATCTTAAAATGATTCCGTCCAATAAAATAATCCGTATAAATGTCCAGTGAATTTTAGAGTGGGGCTGATAAATAAAAATTAAAGATATATTTTAATTTTTTAAAATTAAATTTGTTGTTATTGTTACAATTATTTGTATAAAAATTAAATAATTTTTTAATTAATTTAAAATTTATGAATAAAATTTAAAATATATATATATTTAATTTTGAGACGAAAATAATAACATTCATTTGATAAAATGAGGATATGACTTTTTAAACCCCATACATTTATAGAACCCCACGCCACCCCACTCCACTCCACCCCACCCCACCCCTTCCTCTACCTCTACCTCTACCCTTGACACCCCCAAAGACAAATCCAATTACTTAAATTCATGGTTCAACTACAGTCCTCCTTAGTACCAAAGAAATAAAATAAAAGCTACAGTCCTCCTAGAAATTAAGGTCCTACACAATGTTGACCCCGGTTGGGCTGCTTGTGGATAGATCTGATAATATAGTTATTTAATTATTGAGTTAAATTATATTAATCGGAATTAGATAGGTTGATTAATTATTTTTATTTATTTAAGTTGGTTAAAATTTGAATCTATATTTTTTAAACCAAATATAGTTTTGAACGGATTAAATATTTTTCAACCCATATTCTATTCTTGGACCTTAACATGGAATTAAGTTGGATGCTACGCGACCTTTATTATTCAACTTTTAAGTTCAATTTTTATATTGTATTCTCGAAAACAGGGTTTCAAAATAAACTCTCATTTTATATTTTTTAGTTAATTTATGAAATTTTAAAATAAATTTCAAATTGTGATGTTAATTTTTTTATTAATTTTTGGAACAATAACTTTGTACTTAATAATGTGCAGTAGTTTTAAGTAGTATAATTTATAATAATAACTATTGTATTAATTAAAATTAAATAAATTCTCAATTTTAACTTTCAGAATTTCATAACTTGTCTGAAAAAAATCAAATAAACCTTTTCTTTAAAAAGATAGGGGAGTAAAATAAAAATACAAGTTCAACACTTATAATAATAATAATAATAATAAAGTTTAGAAAAAAAGAAAAAAACAACTGAGGTTCAATCCAAAATAGAGAATCAATCAAACTAGAAATGACTAATACAATCCAGTCAAAATTTCAGCCATTAACTAACTGTTCATGAAAATACTACCGAATTAATAAAGTTATTTTACAATTTGAAAGTCACTTTTGCACATTTCAATGTAGATGTCTATAAAAGGAGTTAGCTTAGACCTTTGAAATTGACTTTGAGAAAATATATGTTTTATAATGTTAAATTTTAATATGTTTGTCTAATTAATTAAATTTTAACATGGTCTATAGAATTATATGGTTTAGTTTTTTATTTATCTTGTATGTTCTATAAATTAATATATTCTTATTTTGGGTGACTAATGTTGTTCTGTATGTAAGACCTCAACTTATTCATAAATAAAATCGAATTTCCTCTGATTATTATTTTGAATAATAAGGTGTTAATTTGATAAATGCTTTGGTTATGGGTGAAATGTGCAAATTTTATAAAATAAGTAAGTTGTTATAAAATATTCATTGTTGTCGGGGAATATTCGTTTGGTCGTGGAATATTCTTGTTGCCGGAAAATATTCATACGATGGCACAGCCAGTTGTGGGTCCCATAATGAAAAACGATCGGATGAAAAAAACGACAAGTTTGAGTTTTTACAAATAACGGCGTAATCGTTACCGTTAACACTGTTAAAATACCCGGTGGTTAAAATACAGTAATGCGCGTGGTTGCACAGTAACACACGGTATTGCATAGTATTTTTGAATTATTGATTCTTACGTAAGAATGTACTACTCAATAATTGGTACAGTAATTACTGTTCAATATTTTATTTTATTGATTCAATAATTGTTGCGTTGATATTTTATATTATTGTTTGTTCAATAATTATCACTGCACAGTATTTTCTATTATCAGATCAATAATTCATATTATTTGAATAATATTATTAGATAGCATTATTGACAATGTCTAAAAAATTCCGTCTAAAGAGAGGTTTGGTCACCTAATTGCGCGTTAGTAAGGAGAAATTCTTATCGGAAATCCCCCTCTTTCCTGGGAACGGCCTGATTGTCATAATTGTGATTCTGTAATTGTGACGCCCCCAAAATTAGGTATACATCACCCATCTTGGGTCGTCAGATACATAGTACAGAATACAAATACAACTTACTAATACAACTGTCGTGTACAATACGACAAAACATAAACTGTGAGTTTGAATACAAATATTATCTTCTAGAGAGTATTCATACTCAAAAGGAGTCCTCATTACATTTATTAACACACCATTACATAGAATAGTGAGGACTACTAAATAATACTATCATTCGGACCATCACTCCGTTTCCCGACTTGCCCCGGCTACGTTCTCATTTCCTGAAGAGAACAGTGAAAGAAAGGGTGAGCTCAACTAGCCCAGTAGGAAATATTATGACTAAGATAATGCAGAATAAATTATCATTAGCCTTCAACAATGTTAAACTGATAAAATATAATAGACATCAAGTTTAACTGTAGCGGAACAAGCAATCCATTAAAAGAGTCAAGTAGAAAATAAACTCTACTATCTTTTATGATTTAAAAGGTTTTTCAACACTGTTATCGCTGGGACTCAGCTTAATAAAATAATCCACATCATCGAATCACCCCTGCACTACGGCCAAGGATATTCGTGTATTCATTAATAGTCATGATCATGCCAACAACTGTCCATCAACGCATTACGGGCCAATGAGAACTTTTACTACATCATTTGTAACATTACGGTCATGATTATACCGAATAATCCCTAGTCATAATCATACCAAGTCCATCTATGCACTACAGGCCACAGATGACTTTTAACATTTTATAAACATGAGGATGATGACATTAATGATATAAGAATTCAATAAAACAAGTTCAAGAATTAATTTATCCAAAAATTAACAACGTCCAAATTGTCAACATAATACTGCTTTGTGAAGTAAAATTCAAGAATACTTAGAAGAATATTTTCATGAAAAGATACTGGATGAAACGCAATTATCAAGGATATTCCACAAATTTCATGGAGTATAGAAGTCAAAACTTAACTAACTGAGTATAATAAAGAATGGAATAACAAAAGAAATCACCGGCATGCGATAGACCGCACAGACATGTTATTCCAACAGAATAATAAATAATGGAACCAGGTCCGGCGTAAACGCACAGACAGGATATTCCGACAGAATAATAAATAATAGAACCAGGTCCGGTGTAAAACACACAGACAGGATGCTCCAACAGAATAATAACAAGACGGAACCAGGTCCGGTGTAAAACACACAGACAGGATGTTCCAACAGAATAATAATAAAAACGGAACCAGGTCCGGTGTAAAACACACAGACATGATGTTCCAACAGAATAATAATAAAAACGGAACCAGATCCGGTGTAAAACACACAGACAGGATGTTTCAACAGAATAATAGAAGAATGTCACCAAGTATAGGGTAGACCGCGTATACAGGTTATTCCAACATAATAATAAGAAATGGAATAACAACAGTTCTCTTCATGAATAAGAAAGAATAACACCCCTTACCGTTTTAAAGAAGAGCTGAAATAAGGAAGTAGTTAAGTAGCAGAATACTCTTCTTCTCTCTCTCTATAGTTTCTCTATATAGTTTCTCTCTCTAGAGTTCAGTGAATTCGTAAGAAATAATGATGGAATGAGCTGCTATTTACAGAAAAATAGAATGCATAGTAACTAATCCATGAACGGTCCAGATTGATTACTTTAATCTGACGGTCCATATTTAAAGAAAAATCTTTTAAATAAATTATAATATATTCTATTTATAGAATAACTTTAATAAAGTATTCTGTTTTATATAAAAAGATGTTTCTGTTTTATTACGTTAATAATACGAATAAAACAAAAAGTCATTATCGCTAAATAATTCATATTATTAACTGACAATAATTGAATCAAACTGAGTGACTTCTCACATAAGCATTAATAATCAATACCGTGTGCTACTATGCAACCACACGTATTACTGTACTTTTACTACCGAGTAGTTCAACAGTATCAATGGTAAAACTTCCGCCATTATTTTTAATAAAATATTTTTGTCGTTTTCTCAATCCGACAATAATTCCGTTGTGGGGTCCACCAATGATTGTGCCGTTGTACGAATATTCCCTGTTAAAACGAATATTCCCCGACCAATCGAATATTATATAACAACTTGCGTACTTTGCAAAATTTATAAATATTACCCACAACTATAACATTATATCAAATTAACTCCATAATATTCAAAAATGATATTTATAGAAAATTCATCTTTATTTATAAAAGTTGGGGTCTTACAACCTCCCCTTCTTATGAAATTTCGCCCTCGAAATTAGGGTACGTACCTGGTATGTCGAAGAAATAAGGATACCTTGATTTCATTTCAGATTCTAACTCCCAAGTCATTTCCTCAACATCGTGGTTTCTCCACAAAACTTTGACTTGAGGTATAACCTTGGAGCGTAGAATATGTTCCTTCTTATCTAAGATTTGAACAGGAACTTTTTCATACGTCAAATCTTCCGCTATTTCGTCCGGTTCTAACTCAATAATGTGGTTCGGGTCTTCCACATATTTGTGTAACATGGATATGTGAAAAACATTATGAACACGAGACATACTTGGCGGTAAAGCGAGTCTATAAGCCACAGTTCCTACTCGATCGAGGATTAAAAATGGACCGATGAATCGAGGATTGAGCTTTCCTCTCTTTCCAAATCTCGTAACTCCTTTCCATGGAGCAATACGTAAGAACACATGATCTCCTACATCAAATTTCACGTCCTTTCGATGAAGATCAGCATAACTCTTTTGTCGATCTTGTGAGATTTTTATACGTTGTCGGATCGTTTGAATCTTTTCTGTAGTTATACGTACCAACTCCGGTCCCAACAACGTTGCTTCACCCACCTCATCCCAGCATACTGGAGAACGACATTTTCTTCTATACAATGCTTCGAATGGAGCCATGCCAATACTTGCTTGATAACTGTTGTTGTAGGAAAACTCCACCAATGGTAAGAACTTGTCCCAACTTCCCTTGAAGTCAAAGACACAGAGTCTTAATAAATCTTCTAGAGTTTGAATAGTCCTCTCTGATTGTCCGTCCGTCTGAGGATGATATGCTGAACTAAATCGTAAATCCGTGCCCATAGCTTTTTGTAAACTAACCCAAGATCGTGAAGTGAATCTTGGGTCTCGGTCAGAAACTATGGATATTGGCATACCATGCAGTCTTACAATCTCGTTTATGTACATACGAGTAAGACGTTCAAGTGTATAAGTTTCTCGTATCGGTAAGAAATGAGCAGACTTGGTCAATCTATCAACAATGACCCAAATCGCATCAATACCTTGAGAAACCCTAGGAAGACCGGCAACGAAATCCATGGTAATGTGCTCCCACTTCCATTCTGGAATTTCAAGTGGTTGCAATGGACCTTTTGGTACTTGATGCTCCGTTTTGACTCGTTGACAAGTTAGACACCTTGAGATAAACAACGCTATCTCTCTCTTCATATTGCTCCACCAAAATATATGACGAAGATCATGATACATTTTGGTACTTCCAGGATGGATTGCAAACGGTGTGTTGTGCGCCTCCATCATGATTTCATACTTTAAATCAGGGTTGTTAGGAACACAAAGTCTGGAGTTGACTCGAAGTATTCCTTCTTCATCGATTCTTGCTTCCAGCATAGCACCTTCTTGCACTTTCTTCCTCATACACATCAGCTCCAGGTCTGTAGCTTGAGCAGCTTTAACTTTATCGATTAAAGTTTGTTCTACTCGTATATTCGCCATCATCACATGGGTCCCTGGAGTCTTTAACTCTATATCCATCCTTTGCAAGTCACACAAAATGGGCCTTTGTGTTGACAATATCGCACTCGTACTTGCATATGATCTTCTACTCAATGCGTCAGCTACCACGTTCGCTTTTTCAGGATGGTATTGAATGGTATGATCATAATCTTTCAACAGTTCAAGCCAACGTCGTTGTCGCATGTTGAGTTCCTTTTGAGTGAAGAAATATTTAAGGCTTTTATGATCCGTAAAGATCTCCACCTTCTCCCCATACAAGCAATGCCTCCAAATTTTAAGTGCAAAGACAACAGCTGCCAACTCTAGATCATGAGTAGGGTAATTCCTCTCATATTCCTTGAGTTGTCTTGATGCATAGGCTATGACTTTTCCATGTTGCATGAGAACGCATCCCAACCCTTTGCTCGAAGCATCACTGTAGATGACAAATCCCTCCGAGCCAGATGGTATTGTTAGAACAGGTGCTGAAATGAGTCTCCTCTTGAGTTCTTGAAAACTCTGCTCACATTCTTCGCTCCAACCGAACTTTGTATCTTTTCGAGTCAGCTGAGTTAATGGAGTAGCGATTCGAGAAAATCCTTCCACGAATCTCCGATAATAACCAGCTAAACCAAGAAAGCTATGTACTTCGGTCACTGATTTAGGTTGCTCCCAGCTTTGAATAGCTTCAATCTTTGCCGGGTCAACCGATATTCCTCGACTTGATACTACGTGCCCAAGGAATGCTACCTCCTCCAGTCAGAACTCGTATTTATTCAACTTGGCATAAAGCTTGTATTCACGAAGCTTTTGGAGTACCAACCTCAAGTGTTGCTCATGATCTTCACGGCTTTTGGAATAAATAAGGATGTCATCAATAAAGACGACCACAAACTGATACAAATATTCCTTGAATACCCGGTTCATCATATCCATGAAGGCAGCAGGAGTATTAGTCAATCCAAAGGACATGATTAGGAATTCATAATGCCCGTACCGAGTTCTAAAAGCTGTCTTTGGAATATTCTCAGTTCTAACCTTCAGCTGATGATATCCAGAACGAAGATCGATCTTTGAAAAGAATTGTGCTCCTTGCAACTGGTCAAATAGGTCATCAATACGTGGCAATGGGTACCTATTTTTTATGGTGACATGATTCAACTCCCGAAAATCAATACAAAGTCGCATACTTCCATCTTTCTTCTTCACGAATAGCACAGGAGCACCCCAAGGAGAAGTACTAGGACGAATAAAGCCAATGTCTAACAATTCCTGCAGTTGGATCTTTAACTCCTGAAGTTCAATAGGAGCCATTCGATATGGGGCTTTGGAAATGGGTTTTTTACCGGGTTCAAGGTTGATACAAAATTCAATTTCACGCTCTGGGGGTAGGCCAGGATGTTCTTCAGGGAATACGTCAGGGAATTTATTAACAATAGAAATATCATTCAAAACTGACGTATTTTTGTTTAGATCCGTGACATGAGCTAAGAAAGCTTGACATCCGTTTTTCAATAAACGAATAGCTTTATGGCTTGAGATGACAACGATTGATTTTAATGGTTTGGTTGCTTGAATTCGCATAATAGGTCGATTAGGAATATGAAAGCTAACAACCTTACGAAAACAATCAATTTTTGCATGATGAGTAGTTAACCAATCAATCCCTAGAATCACGTCAAATGCAAGTATTTTTAATGAAATAAGATCGACAGGTAATGTGTGGGTACCAACTTGAACCAAACAAGACTTATAAATCGTATATGTAATGAAGGTTTCTTCCAATAGAGTTTCAACAGATAAATCAAAATCTAATTTCTCCGGAGTCAAATTTAATCGATGAGCGCAAGTAGGAGAAATAAAAAAATGGGTAGAACCGGTATCAAATAAAGTATAGACTTCGTTAGAGTTTATGATAAGCTTACCCGTGATGACCTCATTCGGGTTCCTTGCTTTCTGGGAGGTCACAACAAACGCTCTCCCTTGCACTACCGGTTTTGACTTTTCTGGGATGGCCTTTGGTGTCTCCATCTTGGCTGAACTTGTTTTTGGTAAACGACAAAATCGAGCTAAATGACCTTCTCTTCCACAATTATAACATGCTTTAGACGGCATCGCGCAGTTTGGACTGATGTGTCCCTCCCCTCCGCATTTGAAACATATGATATGCGGTCGTTCTCCTTCCTTAACAACGGGTGCTGGTGCTGACGTCTTTCCATCATTGTTGAATCTCCTCTTCTTGAAATGACCATTCTTATTGTTTTGGCCTTGATTACCACCGAAGTGGTTACCATTTTTGGCCTGTTGATTCCCTCCACGCTTGTTGTCACCGCTTTGATGACTGCTGTAAGACCCCAACTTATTAATGAATAAAATCAAATTTTCTCTAAATATTATTGTGAATAATAAGGGGTTAATTTGATATAATACTTTGGTTATGGGTGAAATGTGCAAATTTTACAAAATAAGCAAGTGGTTATAAAATATTCATTTTGTCGGGGAATATTCGTTTGGTCGTGGAATATTCTTGCTGTCGGGGAATATTCGTACGACGGCGCAGCCTTGTGTGGGCCCCATAACGGAAAGCGATTGGATGAAAAAAAAACGACAAGTATAAGTTGTTTATTAATAACGGCGTAGTTGTTACCGTTAACACTGTTGAAATACCCGGTGGTTAAAAATACAGTAATAACGCGTGGTTGCATAGTAGCACACGGATTGCACAGTATAGTTGAATTATTGATTCGTACGTAAGAAGGCACTACTCAATAATTGTTACAGTAGTTATTATTCAATATTTTATTTTATTGATTCAATAATTGCTGCGTTGATATTTTATATTATTGTTGTTTCAATAATTGTTGCTGCACAGTATTTTCATTTATCAGATCAATAATTCATATTATTTGAATAATATTATTAGATAACATTATTGGCAATGTCTAGAAAGTTCTGTCTAAGGAGAGGTTTGGTCATCTAATTGCGCGCCAGTAAGGAGAAATCCTTATTGGAAAGCCCCCTCTTTCCTGGGAACGGCCTGGTTGTCATAAATGTGATTCTGTAATATTATTTGTGAATAATTAATTATTGATTCATATGATAAGAAATATTTATTTTATGTGGATATAAATGAGGGATATATTTTTTGGTTAAAAATGAAGGAGTTAATGTTGAGGTTTTTATCCATATTTTTGTCGGAATGAAGGTATTAAAAATCAGGGTTTTTGAGATATTTTACGGGGGTTATAATTTTTAATCCGACCGTTGGATCGTGGTAATTTTTGGATATGTTATACATATATAAGTTGAGTATATGCCCACAAATTTTGAACCGTTAAAAATGAACGTATGATTTATTACGAATTTTACAAGATGACTGGTTCAGAAATTGTTGAATTTTCGGAGTTTATCATTTTGGTGGAAAATTCTAGAATTGGTGGGCCCCACTTGTGGTTGGTGAAAAAATGTGCTGAATTATATTTCAAATGTGGTGGGTGGGAATAGTAGCAGGTAAAGCCATCAGGTTGCAGGTCAAACCTACCAAAATTTTCCTATAAATAGAGGGCTAAGTTAGAATTGAAAATCACACCAGAAACAAGTTTTCTCTCTTTCTCTCTCTAGATTATTGAGTGTATTTTGTGAGTATTTAGATACTTTGAGAGTTTCTATTCATCAGAGCAAGTTTCTTTCAGCCTTATACCGGTATTCCGACCAGAAGTACTGATATCTTGAGGTAAGGGATATTATTTTCTTCTTAATGATATTATTTTCTTCAATATCATTATGCTGAAATATTGATATGAGTTTTTATCAAATTTGGAACTTTTTGTGTCGGGGTTACTATTCACGTATACGGCACTATTCACGTATACGGTACTATTCACGAATACGACACTATTCACCGAAAAATAAAATTTTCCCTTTTTGTCCAAGATGTCTATTATGGTTACTATCTTTGATTGTATCCATGTTTTAATCTTTATTTTTGAATTCTGCTTCACAATTGATTATTATGAAGTATTATTGATCTTGGATAAACTGTTATACGAATCCCTACTATTTGTTCTTCTGTCTCATTGGATTCGTTCTCTTTAAGATATTTTTCATCATCCTCAGTCCTAAATGATGATATTAATGAATATCTTTGGCCTGTAGTGCAAAGATGTATGATTACTTGATGAATATCTTTGGCCTGTAGTGCAAAGATGTATGATTACTTGATGAATATCTTTGGCCTGTAGTGCAAAGATGTATGATTACTTGATGAATATCTTTGGCCTGTAGTGCAAAGATGAACAGGTGTTGAGATGAACATGACTGACAGGTGATACAAATGAATATCTTTGGCCTGTAGTGCAAAGATGAATATTTGGATAAAGATGATTATTAATTGATGTTACAGGGATAAAATATTGATGATGGACTTTTAAATCTTAGAAGATAGTAGAATTCTTTCTCTACTTGACTCTTCTAATGGTTTGCTGTTTCCGCTGCAGTTGTTGATCTAAAACTTGTTGTCGATTATATTCTATCAGATTTTTCCCTGTTGAAGACTAACGATAATTTGTTTGTATATTATCTTAGTCATAATATTCTTTACTGGGCTAGTTGAGCTCACCCTTTTCCTTTTTGTTCCATTTTTCTTCTCAGGAGGTGAGAACATAGCAGGAACTAGTCGGGGTACGGAGTGATGGTTCTAGAAAGATGTTTTAGCAGTCCTCACTATTTCTGTAAAATAGTGTTTGAATAATTGTAACGAGGACTTATTTAAGTGTGGATATTGTCTAAAGACAATATTTGTATTTAAACTCACAGTATGTGTTGTCGTATTTTGCACGACAATTGTATTATTGAAGTTGTAGTTTGTTTTCTGTACCATGTATTTGGCGACTCAGAATGGGTGTTGTATACCTATTTTGGGGGCGTCACAGTTGGTATCAGAGCTTAGGGATATGATCCCTGGCTGAGATGTGAGACAAGAACTAGGAGGGGAGAGACGGGGAATTCCTTCGCTAGTATGACCTGACTAAGTTTATTTGGTGTTTATTTGGTCGGTCAGAGTATAGGGATAATATATGACATGACTATTAACCCTTGTTTTATGGCAGTATTTAAGAATGGCAGCTGAGAACGTTAATAATGGAGTAAATCAGACCGTGGAGACACCTTTGATCACCACCCAGGGGAACGTGCAACAGGAAGGCAATATTCCTCTTGTAAACAACGTTACCGAGCAAACGATGAATGATGGAATGTTTAGGAGCTTTTTGCAGTTCATGCAAAATCAGACGAGGGAGACTCGTGTGCAGAATACGGGTGGAAATGATAACAACGCGCGGTTTGTCACAGCTAAGCAGTTCAAAGAATTGGGACCACCAGAATTTAAGGGAAAGCCGGATCCGATCATGGCGGAAACGTGGGTCAAGCAAATTACCAAGATATTCGATGTCTTGGGATGCACGGAGGAACAGAAGGTTCCATTCGCCACTTTTATGTTCCGCGGTGAGGCAGACTACTGGTGGGAGTCTGTGAAGCGTACCCAGCCTGACGCACTCAACATGTCCTGGGAAACATTTCAAAAACTGTTCAATGACAAGTACTTTCCTGAAAGTATTCGTCATATGAAGGAGGTGGAGTTTATCAGACTGGAACAAAACAACATGACGGTGTCCCAGTACGAGGCGAAGTTTGCAGAGTTATCCAGGTTTGCACCTCATTTGGTCGAAAATGAGGAACGAATGACAAGGATGTTTCTGAGAGGTCTAAAACCCGAGATTCGACAATATCTTATCTCTCATAAATTTTCTTTATATTCAGATGTTGTAAACAGGGCTCAATTATTAGAGCGAGATAATGAGTATGTTCAACCGAGGGACCACAACCAGGGTCATACCGGTGGCGGCAGTCATCGAAGCAATGACAACCAGAGGGAAGGAAAACATTCGGACAAAAGCGGTAACCACTCGGGTGGTCATCGTGGCCATGATAATAGGAGAGGTGAGTCAAGTGAAAATTTCAAGAAGAGAAGATTTAACAATGACAGGAAGACGTCGATAGCAGCACCAGCACCAGGAACAAATTCTAGGGGAGGAGAACGACCGCCAGTTAGATGTTACAAATGCGGAGAAGAGGGACATATCAGCCCAAACTGCCCACAACAATCAAGGTATGTTATAACTGTGGAAAGGAGGGTCATATAGCTCGAGAGTGTTCTGTAGTAAAACCAAGTTCAGCGGGGATGGTGACTCCAAAAGTTGTCCCGGATAAGTCAAATCAGCGGTTCCTGGAAGAGCGTTTTTCGTGACTGGTCAGAATGCGAGGAACCCGAACGAGGTAGCACGGGTTAGTTAATTATAAATTTTTGCGAAGTTTATACTTACTAGATACCGGTTCTACCCATTCTTTTATCTCTCCTGCTTGTGCTCAACGTTTAAACTTGACTCCGGAGAAATTGGACTTTGACCTATCTGTGAAACTCCGTTAGGAGAAACTTTCGTTACATCCACATTTATAAATCTTGTTTGATCCAAGTTGGCACTATCACATTACCTGTTGATCTTATCTCTTTAAAGATACTTGCTTTTGATGTGATTTTAGGAATTGATTGGTTAACCACTCATCATGCCAAATTGATTGCTTTTGTAAGGTTGTTAGTTTTCATATTCCTAAGCAACTGTTATTCAAATTCAAGCAACCAAACCATTGAAGTCAAACTCTTTCATATCAAGCCGTAAAGTCATTCGTTTATTGAAAAATGGATGTCAAGCTTTCTTAGCTATGTTATGAACTTGAACAAAAATACGTCAGATGTGAATGATATTTCTATTGTTAGTAAAATTTTTGACGTATTTCCTGAAGAATTTCCTGGCTTAACCCAGAGCGTGATATTGAATTTTTGTATTGATCTTCAATCCGATACAAAACTCATTTCTAAAATCTTATATCGAATGACTCCTATTGAACTTCGGGAGTTAAAAACCTAACTATAGAAGTTGATAACCGAGCCTTTATCTGGTGACTTCCTTTATGGAATGCACTGAATCCAGACTCTCCGTAGGGGATGCCATATTCGTGCGGTAGTAAACTGATAGGTGTCATTGTGACGTGCTATCGAAGGTTGGGATATGAGTCACAGTTGAGAGCAATCTAAGTAGGTAATCGAAGTACGTAGCTTTCTGGGCTTAGCTGGTTATTATCGGAGATTTGTGGAAGGATTTTCTCGAATCGCTACTCCGTTAACTCAGCTGACTCGGAAAGATACAAAATTCGTATGGAGTGAGGAATGCGAGAAGAGTTTCCAAGAACTCAAGAGGAGACTCATTTCGGCACCTGTTTTGACAATACCATCTGGTTCGGATGGATTTGTTATCTACAGCGATGCTTCAGGCAAAGGGTTAGGATGTGTTCTCATGCAACATGGGAAAGTCATAGCCTATGCCTCACGACAACTCAAAGAATATGAGAGGAATTATCCTACTCATGATTTGGAGTTGGCAGCAGTCGTTTTTGCGTTGAAGATCTGGAGACACTACCTTTATGGGGAGAAAGTGGAGATCTATACAGATCATAAAAGCCTCAAATATTTCTTCACCCAAAAGGAACTCAACATGCGGCAACGACGTTGGCTTGAGCTGTTGAAAGATTACGATCATACCATCCAATACCATCCTGGAAAAGCAAACGTAGTAGCTGACGCATTGAGTAGAAGATCATATGCGGGTACGAGTGCAATGTTGTTAACACAAAGGCCCATTTTGTATGACTTGCAAAGGATGGAGATAGAGATGAAGGCTCCAAGTACCCACATGATGATATCAAATATACGAGTAGAACCGACTTTAATCGATAAAACTGCTCAAGCTACGGACATGGAGCTGATGCGTATGAAGAAGAAAGTGCAAGAAGGTGCTATTCCAGAAGCAAGAATCGATGAAGAAGGAATACTTCGAGTCAACTCCAGACTTTGTGTTCCTAACGATTTTGACTTGAAGCATAGAATAATGATGGAGGCACACAACACACCGTTTGCAATCCATCCTGGGAGTACCAAAATGTATCACGATCTTCGACATACATTTTGGTGGAGCAATATGAAAAGAGAGATCACGGAGTTTATCTCGAGGTGTTTAACTTGTCAACGTGTAAAGGCGGAGCATCAAGTGCCAAAGGGTCCATTGCAACCACTTGAGATTCCGAAATGGAAGTGGGAACACATTACTATGGATTTTGTTACGGGTCTTCCCAAGGTTTCTCAAGGCATAGATGCGATTTGGGTTATTGTTGATAGATTAACCAAGTCCGCTCATTTCTTGCCGATACGTGAGACTTATTCCCTTGAACGTCTTGCTAGTATGTACGTGAACGAGATTGTGAGATTGCATGGCATGCCAGTATCCATAGTTTCGGATCGTGACCCAAGATTCACTTCACGATTTTGGGTTAGCTTGCAGAAAGCTATGGGCACGGATTTACGATTCAGTTCGGCATACCATCCTCAAACGGACGGACAATCAGAGAGGACTATTCAAACTCTTGAAGATCTATTAAGACTTTGTGTCCTAGATCTCAAAGGGAGTTGGGATAAGTACCTACCATTGGTGGAATTCTCCTACAACAACAGTTATCAGGCGAGCATAGGTGTGGCTCCATTCGAGGCGTTGTATGGAAGAAAATGTCGTTCTCCAGTATGCTGGGACGAGGTGGGTGAAGCAACATTGTTGGGACCAGAGTTGGTACGCATTACTACAGAGAAGATCCAAACGATTCGACAACGTATACAAACGGCACAGGATCGACAAAAGAGTTATGCGGATCTTCATCGGAAGGACGTGGAATTTAATATTGGGGATCATGTATTGTTACGTGTTGCACCATGGAAGGGAGTTACAAGATTTGGGAAGAGAGGAAAGCTCAATCCAAGATTTGTTGGTCCATTTGAGATTCTTGAGCGAATAGGAAATGTGGCATATAGACTCGCATTACCTCCAAGCATGTCTCGTGTTCATAATGTTTTTCACATATCTATGCTTCGTAAATATGTTAAAGACCCGAACCACATTATTGAGTTAGAACCAGACGAGATAGCTGAAGATTTAACGTACGAGGAGGTACCTGTTAAGATCTTGGATAGGAAAGAGCATGTCCTACGCACGAAGGTTATACCACAAGTTAAGGTTTTGTGGAGAAACCATGCTATTGAAGAAATGACCTGGGAGTTGGAATCAGAAATGAAAGCGAGGTATCCTCACCTTTTTGAAACATCAGGTACGTACGTCAATTTCGAGGACGAAATTTCATAAGGAGGGGAGGTTGTAAGACCCCAACTTATTAATGAATAAAATCAAATTTTCTCTAAATATTATTGTGAATAATAAGGGGTTAATTTGATATAATACTTTGGTTATGGGTGAAATGTGCAAATTTTACAAAATAAGCAAGTGGTTATAAAATATTCATTTTGTCGGGGAATATTCGTTTGGTCGTGGAATATTCTTGCTGTCGGGGAATATTCGTACGACGGCGCAGCCTTGTGTGGGCCCCATAACGGAAAGCGATTGGATGAAGAAAACGACAAGTATAAGTTGTTTATAAATAACGGCGTAGTTGTTACCGTTAATACTGTTGGAATACCCGGTGGTTAAAATACAGTAATAACGCGTGTATAGTAGCACACGGATTGCACAGTATATTGATTATTCTTACGTAAGAAGGCACTACTCAATAATTGTTACAGTAGTTATTATTCAATATTTTATTTTATTGATTCAATAATTGCTGCGTTGATATTTTATATTATTGTTGTTTCAATAATTGTTGCTGCACAGTATTTTCATTTATCAGATCAATAATTCATATTATTTGAATAATATTATTAGATAACATTATTGGCAATGTCTAGAAAGTTCTGTCTAAGGAGAGGTTTGGTCATCTAATTGCGCGCCAGTAAGGAGAAATCCTTATTGGAAAGCCCCCTCTTTCCTGGGAACGGCCTGGTTGTCATAAATGTGATTCTGTAATATTATTTGTGAATAATTAATTATTGATTCATATGATAAGGAAATATTTATTTTATGTGGATATAAATGAGGGATATATTTTTTGGTTAAAAATGAAGGAGTTAATGTTGAGGTTTTTATCAGTATTTTTGTCGGAATGGAGGTATTAAAAATCAGGGTTTTTGAGATATTTTGCGGGGGTTATAATTTTTAATCCGACCGTTGGATCGTGGTAATTTTTGGATATGTTATACATATATAAGTTGAGTATATGTCCACAAATTTTGAACCGTTAAAAATGAACGTATGATTTATTACGAATTTTACAAGATGACTGGTTCAGAAATTGTTGAATTTTCGGAGTTTATCATTTTGGTGGAAAATTCTAGAATTGGTGGGCCCCACTTGTGGTTGGTGAAGAAATGTGCTGAATTATATTTCAAATGTGGTGGGTGGGAATAGTAGCAGGTAAAGCCATCAGGTTGCAGGTCAAACCTACCAAAATTTTCCTATAAATAGAGGGCTAAGTTAGAATTGAAAATCACACCAGAAACAAGTTTTCTCTCTTTCTCTCTCTAGATTATTGAGTGTATTTTGTGAGTATTTAGATACTTTGAGAGTTTCTATTCATCAGAGCAAGTTTCTTTCAGCCTTATACCGGTATTCCGACCAGAAGTACTGATATTTTGAGGTAAGGGATATTATTTTCTTCTTAATGATATTATTTTCTTCAATATCATTATGCTGAAATATTGATATGAGTTTTTATCAAATTTGGAACTTTTTGTGTCGGGGTTACTATTCACGTATACGGCACTATTCACGTATACGGCACTATTCACGAATACGGCACTATTCACCGAAAAATAAAATTTTCCCTTTTTGTCCAAGATGTCTATTATGGTTACTATCTTTGATTGTATCCATGTTTTGATCTTTATTTTTGAATTCTGCTTCACAATTGATTATTATGAAGTATTATTGATCTTGGATAAACTGTTATACGAATCCCTACTATTTGTCCTTCTGTCTCATTGGATTCGTTCTCTTTAAGATATTTTTCATCATCCTCAGTCCTAAATGATGATATTAATGAATATCTTTGGCCTGTAGTGCAAAGATGTATGATTACTTGATGAATATCTTTGGCCTGTAGTGCAAAGATGTATGATTACTTGATGAATATCTTTGGCCTGTAGTGCAAAGATGATGATTACTTGATGAATATCTTTGGCCTGTAGTGCAAAGATGAACAGGTGTTGAGATGAACATGACTGACAGGTGATACAAATGAATATCTTTGGCCTGTAGTGCAAAGATGAATATTTGGATAAAGATGATTATTAATTGATGTTACAGGGATAAAATATTGATGATGGACTTTTAAATCTTAGAAGATAGTAGAATTCTTTCTCTACTTGACTCTTCTAATGGTTTGCTGTTTCCGCTGCAGTTGTTGATCTAAAACTTGTTGTCGATTATATTCTATCAGATTTTTCCCTGTTGAAGACTAACGATAATTTGTTTGTATATTATCTTAGTCATAATATTCTTTACTGGGCTAGTTGAGCTCACCCTTTTCCTTTTTGTTCCATTTTTCTTCTCAGGAGGTGAGAACATAGCAGGATCTAGTCGGGGTATGGAGTGATGGTTCTAGAAAGATGTTTTAGCAGTCCTCACTATTTCTGTAAAATAGTGTTTGAATAATTGTAATGAGGATTTATTTGAGTGTGGATATTGTCTAGAAGACAATATTTGTATTTAAACTCACAGTATGTGTTGTCGTATTTTGCACGACAATTGTATTATTGAAGTTGTAGTTTGCTTTCTGTACCATGTATTTGGCGACTCAGAATGGGTGTTGTATACCTATTTTGGGGGCGTCACAACTGCTCTTACTAGTATTATCATTTTGCCGACTGCTCTCTTTTGGTTGCGTTGACTCGTTATCGCGCTCCACTAACTGAGCCCTATTCACAACATCTGAATACAAACACAGTTTATGAGAAATAAGATGTTGACGTATCTCAGGTTTCAAACCTCGCAAAAAATTCGCGTCATTCGCTCTTCATTATCCACCAAGTGGGACGCAAACCGGGACAACTCAGCAAATTTAGCCTCATACTGCGACATGGTCATATTATTCTGCTCTAATTTGATGAACTCCACCTCTTTCATGTGACGAACATTTTTGGGAAAGTATTTGTCATTGAACAGCTCTTGGAACTTCTCCCAAGACATCTTCAGTGCGGCAAGTTGAGTACGCTTAATCGATTCCCACCAGTAATCTGCCTCTCCTCGCAACATAAAGGCGGCAAAGGGAACCTTTTGCTCCTCGGAGCATCCCAAGACATCAAATATCTTGGTAATCTGCTTTATCCATGTTTCCGCTATAAGTGGTTTTGGCTCTCCCTTAAACTCTGGTGGTCCCAGCTCCTTGAACTGTTTAGCGGTGACCGTCCGAGAGTTTTCAGTGTTTCCACCTATATTTTGGACAGGAGCCGATCTCGCCTGCTGTTGCATGAACTGCATAAAGTTTTTGAACATTCCATCATTCATCATCTGGTCAGTGTTGTTGTTTGCATGAGGATTGTCACCTTCCTGATGCACATTATCCTGATTATTGATATGTGGTGAATCAACAGTCGCCTGTGCTCCATTGCTATTCTCAACATTCTCAGATGCCATTTTCAGATACTGCCACAAAATAAAAGTTAATTAATATGTCATATATTATCCTTATATTATGACCGACCAATTAAATACCATGCAAATAAACTTAGGTAGGTCATACTAGCGAAGGAATTCCCCGTCTCTCCCCTCCTAGTTCTATTCTCGCATCTTAGCCAGGGATCATATCCCTAAGCTCTGATACCAACTGTGACGCCCCCAAAATTAGGTATACATCACCCATCTTGGGTCGTCAGATACATAGTACAGAATACAAATACAACTTACTAATACAACTGTCGTGTACAATACGACAAAACATAAACTGTGAGTTTGAATACAAATATTATCTTCTAGAGAGTATTCATACTCAAAAGGAGTCCTCATTACATTTATTAACACACCATTACATAGAATAGTGAGGACTACTAAATAATACTATCATTCGGACCATCACTCCGTTTCCCGACTTGCCCCGGCTACGTTCTCATTTCCTGAAGAGAACAGTGAAAGAAAGGATGAGCTCAACTAGCCCAGTAGGAAATATTATGACTAAGATAATGCATAATAAATTATCATTAGCCTTCAACAATGTTAAACTGATAAAATATAATAGACATCAAGTTTAACTGTAGCGGAACAAGCAATCCATTAAAAGAGTCAAGTAGAAAATAAACTCTACTATCTTTTATGATTTAAAAGGTTTTTCAACACTGTTATCGCTGGGACTCAGCTTAATAAAATAATCCACATCATCGAATCACCCCTGCACTACGGCCAAGGATATTCGTGTATTCATTAATAGTCATGATCATGCCAACAACTGTCCATCAACGCATTACGGGCCAATGAGAACTTTTACTACATCATTTGTAACATTACGGTCATGATTATACCGAATAATCCCTAGTCATAATCATACCAAGTCCATCTATGCACTACAGGCCACAGATGACTTTTAACATTTTATAAACATGAGGATGATGACATTAATGATATAAGAATTCAATAAAACAAGTTCAAGAATTAATTTATCCAAAAATTAACAACGTCCAAATTGTCAACATAATACTGCTTTGTGAAGTAAAATTTAAGAATACTTAGAAGAATATTTTCATGAAAAGATACTGGATGAAACGCAATTATCAAGGATATTCCACAAATTTCATGGAGTATAGAAGTCAAAACTTAACTAACTGAGTATAATAAAGAATGGAATAACAAAAGAAATCACCGGCATGCGATAGACCGCACAGACAGGTTATTCCAACAGAATAATAAATAATGGAACCAGGTCCGGCGTAAACGCACAGACAGGATATTCCGACAGAATAATAAATAATAGAACCAGGTCCGGTGTAAAACACACAGACAGGATGTTCCAACAGAATAATAACAAGACGGAACCAGGTCCGGTGTAAAACACACAGACATGATGTTCCAACAGAATAATAATAAAAACGGAACCAGGTCCGGTGTAAAACACACAGACATGATGTTCCAACAGAATAATAATAAAAACGGAACCAGATCCGGTGTAAAACACACAAACAGGATGTTTCAACAGAATAATAGAAGAATGTCACCAAGTATAGGGTAGACCGCGTATACAGGTTATTCCAACAGAATAATAAGAAATGGAATAACAACAGTTCTCTTCATGAATAAGAAAGAATAACACCCCTTACCGTTTTAAAGAAGAGCTGAAATAAGGAAGTAGTTAAGTAGCAGAATACTCTTCTTCTCTCTCTCTATAGTTTCTCTATATAGTTTCTCTCTCTAGAGTTCAGTGAATTCGTAAGAAATAATGATGGAATGAGCTGCTATTTACAGAAAAATAGAATGCATAGTAACTAATCCATGAACGGTCCAGATTGATTACTTTAATCTGACGGTCCATATTTAAAGAAAAATCTTTTAAATAAATTATAATATATTCTATTTATAGAATAACTTTAATAAAGTATTCTGTTTTATATAAAAAGATGTTTCTGTTTTATTACGTTAATAATACGAATAAAACAAAAAGTCATTATCGCTAAATAATTCATATTATTAACTGACAATAATTGAATCAAACTGAGTGACTTCTCACATAAGCATTAATAATCAATACCGTGTGCTACTATGCAACCACACGTATTACTGTACTTTTACTACCGAGTAGTTCAACAGTATCAATGGTAAAACTTCCGCCGTTATTTTTAATAAAATATTTTTGTCGTTTTCTCAATTCGACAATAATTCCGTTGTGGGGTCCACCAATGATTGTGCCATTGTACGAATATTCCCTGTTAAAACGAATATTCCCCGACCAATCGAATATTATATAACAACTTGCGTACTTTATAAAATTTATAAATATTACCCACAACTATAACATTATATCAAATTAACTCCATAATATTCAAAAATGATATTTATAGAAAATTCATCTTTATTTATAAAAATTGGGGTTGTAAATTGGTGGGCCCCACTTTTGGATAGTGAGAAATATGCTAAAATTTTATTTCAAATGTGGTGGGTATGAATAGTAACAGATAAAGTCATCAGGTAACAGGTTAATTCTGCTTCGACGTTCTAACCTTTTCCTATAAATAGGGTGCTTAGTTAGAATTAAAAATCACACCAGAAATAAGTTTTCTATATATATATATATATATTATCGAGCGTATTTTGTGAGTATTTTGATACTTTGAGAGTTGCTATTCAATGCAAGTTTCTTTCAGCATCATATCCGATATTCCATTCAGAAATACTGTTCTTTAGAGGTAAGGGATTTTATTTTCTTCTTATATGATATTATTTTCTTCAATATCATTATGTCGAATTATTGATATAAGTTTTATTATAAAATTTTTACCTTTTTGTGTCAGAGTTACTTTTCACGTATACGACACTATTCACATATGCGGCAATATTCACAAATCCGACACTATTCACCGAAAAATAAAATTTTATCTTTTTTGTCCCACATGTTTAGTATGATTACTATTTTTGATTGTATCCATATTTTGATCGTCATTCTTGAATTTTACTCCATTATGGTTTATTATGGAGTATTTTTAGACTTGAATTATCTAAAGTACGAATCTCTAAACTTTATCCTTTTATCTTACTGGATTCGTTCTCTAAAATATTTTTCATCATCCTCAGTTTTTAATGGTGATACTTGATAAATATCTTTGGCCTGTAGTGCAAAGATGAATGATTACCTGATGAATATCTTTGACCCGTAGTGCAAAGATGAACAGGTGTTGAGATGAACATGACCGACTGGTGATACAAATGAATATCTTTGGCCCGTAGTACAAAGATGAATATTTGATTCAAGATGTATATTGATTGATGTTACAGGAATAAAATATTGATGATGGACTTTTAAATTCATAGATGATAGTAGATTTCATCCTCTACTTAACTCTTCTAATGAATTATTGTTTCCGCTGCAGTTGTTGATCTAAAACTTGTTGTCTATTATATTCTATCAGATTTTTCCTGTTGAAGACTAAGGATAATTTATTGTATATTATCTTAGTCATAATATTCTTTGCTGGGCTAGTTGAGCTCACCCTTTTTATTTTTGTTCCATTTTTTTTCTCAGGCGGTGAGAATATTGCAGGAACTAGCCGGGATATGGAGTGATGGTTCTAGAAAGTTATTTTAGCAGTCCTCACTATTTTTGTAAAATAGTGTATCAATAATTGTAATAAGAATTCCTTTTGAGTTTTAATACTGTCTATTAGACAATATTTGTATTTAAACTCACAGTTTATGTGTTGTCGTATTTTGCACGATAATTGTATTAATGAAGTTGTTGTTTCTGTACCATATTTTTGGCGACTCAGAATGGGTGATGTATACCTATTTTGGGGGCGTCACAGTTGGTATCAGAACTTAGGAATATGGTCTCTGGCGGAGATCGGGGAAAAGAACTAGGAGGGGAGAGACGAGTAAATCCTTCCCTAGTGTGTCCTACCTAAGATTATTTGTTGGTCTTTCATAATATATGGATATTATGTGATATGTTAATTTGTTTAATTAACATTTTTTTTATGGCAGTATTTAAAAATGGCAGCTGAGAACGTTAACAATGGAGTGTATGAGACCGTGGAACAACCTTCAATCACCAACCTAGAGAACGTGCAACAGAAAAACAATATTCCTCATGTAAACAACACTACCGAGCAAACGATGAATGATGCGATGTTTAGAAGCTTTTTGTAGTTCATGTAAAATCAAACTAGGGAGACTCGTGTACAAAATACGGGTGGAAATGATAGCAACGTGCGGTTTGTCACCGCCATGTAGTTTAAAGAGTTAGGACCACCAGAAGTCTGAAAAAAGTCGGATCCGATTAAGGTGGAAACGTGGGTCAAATAAATTACCAAGATATTCGATGTCTTGGGATTCACGGAAGAACAAAAGGTTCCATTCGCCACCTTTATGTTCCGTGGTGAGGCAGATTATTGGTGGGAATCTGTGAAGCGTACCCAACCTGCTGCACTCAACATGTTATGGGAAACGTTTTAGAAACTGTTTAATGACAAGTACTCTCTTGAAAGTATTCGTCATATGAAGGAGGTAGAGTTTATTAGACTGGAACAAAATAACATGACGGTGTCTCAGTACGAGACGAAGTTCGCAGAGTTATCCAGGTTTGCACCTCATTTGGTAGAAAATGAGGAACGAATGACGAGGATGTTTCTGAGTGGTCTAAAGCCCGAGATTCGACAATATCTTATCTTTCATAAATTTTCTTTATATTCAGATGTTGTAAACATGACTCAATTATTAGAGCGAGATAATGAGTATGTTTAATCGAGGGACCACAACCAGGGTCATACCGGTGACAACAGTCATCGGAACGATGATAACCAGCGCGGAGGGAAAAATACGGACAAAAGCGGTAATCACTCGGGTGGTAATCGTGGCCATGATAATAGGAGAGGTGAGTCAAGTAGAAATTTCAAAAAGAGAAGATTTAACGATGACTGGAAGACGTCGGTAGCAGCACCAGCAACAAATTTTAGGAGAGGAGAACGACCGTCAGTTAGATGCTACAGATGCGGAGATGAGGGACATATAAGTCCAAACTGTTCACAGCCTTCCAAGGTATGTTTTAGATGTGGAAAAGGCGGTCACATAGCTTGATTTTGTCCTGTAGCGAAATCAAGTCCAACTGGGACGGTGGAACCAAAGGCGGATACGGACGAAACAAAGTCGACGGTTTCAGGAAGAGCGTTTTTCGCGACTTCTCAAAAAGCGAGTAACCCGAACGAAGTTAGCACGGGTTAGTTAATTATAAACTCTTGCGAAGTTTATACCTTATTAGATACCGGTTTTACCCATTCTTTTATCTCTCCTGCTTGTGCTCAACGTTTAAACTTGACTCCGAAGAAATTAGACTTTGACTTATCTGTGGAGACTTCGTTAGGAGAAACTTTCATTACATCCACTGTTTATAAATCTTGTTTGATCCAAGTTGATACCATCACATTACCTGTCGATCTTATCTCTTTAAAGATACTTGCATTTGACGTGATTTTAGGGATTTATTGGTTAACTACTCATCATGTCAAAATTGATTGTTTTCGTAAGGTTGTTAGTTTTCATATTCTTAACCAACCTGTTATACGAATTCAAGCAACCAAACCATTGAAGTCAAACACTTTCATATCAAGCCATAAAGTCATTCGTTTATTAAAAAATTGATGTCAAGCTTTCTTAGCCCATTTCATGGATTTAAACAAAAAAACGTAAGATTTGAATGATATTTCTGTTGGTAGTGAATTTTCTGACGTATTTCCTGAAGAACTTCCTGGCCTACCTGTGACGCCCCCAAAATAGGTATACATCACCAATTCTGAATCGCCAAATATATGGTACAGAATACAAATACAAACTTAAATATACAACAAGAGCTGTGAGTTTTAATACAAATATTGTCTTATAGACAGTATTAAATCTCAAAATAAGTCCTCATTACATTTATTATCACACTATTTCACAGAATAGTGAGGACTACTAATGCAATCATCTGGACCGTCAATCCATTTTTCGACTAGTCCCAGCTATATTCTCATTTTCTGAAGAGAACAGTGAATGAAAGGGTTAGCTCAACTAGCCCAGTAAGAAATATTATGACTAAGATAATGCAGAATAAATTATCCTTAGCCTTCAATAGTATAACAACTGTTAGAATATAATAGACAACAAGTTTTAGATCAACAACTGCAACGGAAACAGCAATACATTAGAAGAGTCAACTGCAACGGAAACAACAATGAAGTTGTTGTTGTTTCTGTACCATGTATTTGACGACTCAGAATGGGTGATGTATACCTATTTTGGGGGCGTCACACTGTATGTGTCAGTTTATGTAAATTCAAGTATTCTAGTTATAAAAGAATTATACTATGGTGTATTTTGAATGTGATCCAACCTTTCTATTAGCAGATTAATAATAATTTTGAAAAATTATTTAAATATGGAAGGGTATTTATAATTTCAATTTAAAATTTTATTAGTATAGTTTTTTAGCATTTTATTATTTATATTAATAATTTTTATATCATATTATTACTTAATTAATTTAATTGTGACGGTCACAATTTTATTTTTCAAAAGTTCTGTTAAAAGTTAAAACATCTTAAAATGGTTAATATGGTTTTGAATCATAACCATATAGTTCCAACCCACACAACTCATATTAAAAATAGTTAATATGGTTTTAGTTCTTAAATAGAACCATAACCATCTTTTAAAAACTAAAATCAACCCATAACCATATTTTGTCGGGGCTACTTGTGGGCTATGTAATTATTGGAAATGCAACATTTGGATCAAATCAAATTCATGTCCAAGTTCTTCTTTCTAATGGATAAGAATTATATTCAATCCGAATTATATACTCCGTGTAGAGTATTATTCATTAATTAAAATTACCACACTAGATGTTATAATATCTCTGTTTCTTTTCTGAGCATTGGACATAACATATAACTTAAATTAGGATACAAAAAAATGAATAGAAAATATTGTTACTCAATTTATAAATGAGAAAGAAGAAAAACTTAAATTTATCATTTAGATTAGGTAAATGATATTTTCACAACAGTTTTTGATATTTTTACACGCAAAGTATCACTGTAGATGTAAAAATTGTTGTTATAGGATCTATAGCGACACTTTTCATGTGAAAATATCAAAAACTGTTGTGGAAATATCATTTCCCAATAGATTATTAACTAGTTTATCCTTATATTAATTGTGGTATGCTAGTATGTAGAGGGTATATATAATATGCATTGTAAAATAGTTTGTTTATGTTATTTCGTTCAAATGACATGACATCCACTATTTTAATAATAATTTATAGTATAACCAATCAATATTATGATAATATATCATTTGAGATACTTTTAAAAAAAAAAAAATTGAGACCCCTAACATCACATTTTTTATTTTAATAAAATTCATGTATAACTTTGACAAGAAAGTTGACTATATTTTTCATATTTTATTCATTAAAAACTCACACATAAGATAAGCGGACAAAAAAATAAATAAATTAAGCTTTCCCAATTCATATATTTTAAATTGAGATCATTCACGAAGTTTTTAGCATTGTCATTAATCATATTTTAAGTATATCCAATAGTGTTGATCATTAAGATAACATTTATAGTTAATATTAAAAAAATATATAAATTTTTTCATTATAAATCATCGTTTTAAAAATGAGAGTACCAAGGAGCATACTTTTAAAACTAGTAGCAGCTGATGGATTATTTCCCAATATCACCCGGTGTTCTATTCCGATTTAGTTTATTGAACTTTTACCAAACCAAGTTGTAATGACACGATCATCTTTAGGAAATCATCTAAATAATTTAAAAGAGTTTAAAAATATTATTTATAACAAGTTGAAGTTTGATTAACTAATTTTGATTTTTTAAAATTAATTTATATATATATATATATATATATATATGGGCTATATGTATATACACAACAGTGTATTACACAGTAGGACTATAACGACGGATTTTTTGGGTTATGACGACAGTTCGACGAGTGAAACCGTCATGTTGGGCCATAATACTTTTTCTACTGGGTCAGGCCGAATGGGCCTGTCTTTTGGACTATGTCACCTTTATCATATCGGGTCAAACAACTTGAGCCTCGCTACTTGACTATAATATTGGGCTCAGTCATTGGATCGGCCTACTATGTGAGTTGTCACTTATCCTATCTTTGACCGGTAATCATCACAAAAGTAGTAGTTGACTGTTATGTCTGCCACCTTTCTGCATGGCATTAATGAGGATGGGACTCCGATTGCCGGCGGGAGGTAACAGTGGTAGCAGGTAGGAAAATAAGCTGTACACTTTCGGCTGAGATGACCTGGGTGGAGAGGAGGTGTCAGGAGATAGTGGATGGCACAGTGAACCGGGTCTGGAGAACGTATGGGGTAAGGATCACAAAAAGAAAAGAGGTAACAAAACACTACACACAACATTGTCATTTGATACACACTCAGACACTAGTCAATATTTTTCCTCCATTGTTAACATTGTGATCGCCTGTACTGACTCTCACGCCGGAGCTATCCCCCGACGGTCAGGCCGTCAAGCTTTTGGTGTTGACTTGTTGAACTGTGCATGATCATAGCGTCTTACGTGATTGGGACGTGGGAGAAGATCTTGGCGTTAACATTGGCGCTAGAAGGAGGGCGGAGTTCTAGTGTCCTGAATATTTTTCAATCACAAATCTTATTCGTTTTACGTCGGTGTTCATGGGAAAGAGTAGGACACCTACACCTGAGGGGCAGCCGAGGGCTGCCAGTGAATCAGTACCGCGAGTATCTGTGAAGGACCGTTTGGGACCTGCACTAAGTGTTCACGCCAGCACGGCGTCTAAACGATCGCATGGAGATTCTCGTCCGAGAGTTGTGAGCAAAGCCAAGCGACAACTAATTTTTACAGCGGAGAAAGGGTTCGGTCATGGCCGGAAACGAGTAGAAGACACCTCGCCTAGAACTCGATACCAGGACGACCAAGACGAAAAGACTGCCCGCTTGGCTAAGATGGCAGATGAAGCTGATAGGGCCATGGAGGCACTTGTGAAACAACGACGGGATATAGCTGAACAGATGTCTCGAATGGACGAGTTGAGGGACGAAGCTTCCAGCTATGTCCAGTCTGAAGAACGGGGGCATCGGAGCGGGAAGGAGCCTGCTCATTCCGAGCGTGAATATCAGGATCGACCTCGGGAAAGAAGAAGGTCCAGAAACCCTACTCCTCAAAGATCGAAGAGGGCACATCACCCTGTCGGTTATAAGGAACTGGGTCGAAGCGAACGAAGAGGTCGATCAGAAGAACGTACTCCGGAGAATACAAAGGGGGCGCTCATTGTTGCGCATTCCCACCACGGCAGCCGGGTACTGAGACGAAGTAGATCTAGAGGCCGTACACCCGAAAGTCCACCGAAGGCACTCCGCTCTATGGACCATCATCATCAGAAAAGCCCCTCGAAAGTTGGGGGTCCTATTGTAAAGCACCGGTCCACCCAGAAGAGGGAAGGGTCACCGGAAAAAGAAGCATCGTCCCAATCCGAGGGCGTGGATTATCTGGTGAAGGAGGTGAAGGAGCTTCGGAGGCAGCTTGCCTAAGTACAGAAAGTGAAGGAGACTTCGGGAAAGAAGGCATCCCCTTTTTCCGCGGAGATTCTGAGAGAAAAGGCTGAACCCACCAAGAGGTTGCCTCACATTGAAAGTTATGACGGATCGGGGGACCCCTACAACCACAGTCAGGCATTCGACCGACTGATGGATTATTATGACTTTAGCGATTCTGCTAAGTGTCATACTTTTGTCACGACACTCCGAAAGTATGCCAGACAGTGGATGGGGACTTTGCCTTCAGATTCGATTTCATCCTGGGCGGATATGTGCAGTCAGTTCCACGCCCGCTTCGGGAGCAACAGAAGAAGAGGGAAACCAACTGGCTCATTGGCTCAGGTTCGGCAGTTCTCGAATGAGTCTTTGGGCCAATATGTGAAGCGATTCCGTGAAGTAGTCGGCCAAGTGACAGACCTGAACGATCTACAAGCCGTGGGACTGTTTCAGAACGGATTAGATCTGGTCAAATCGGAAAAGTTGGTGAAGAAGTTGATGTTTCACCACCCGAAGAGTCTCGCAGAAGCCTTCGACAAAGCAGAAGGCTATATTGTGATAGAAGAGGCCATGAATAGCCTCAAGCGTTGTAAGACCCCAACTTATTAAGGAATAAAATCAAATTTTCTCTAAATATTATTGTGAATAATAAGGGGTTAATTTGATATAATACTTTGGTTATGGGTGAAATGTGCAAATTTTACAAAATAAGCAAGTGGTTATAAAATATTCATTTTGTCGGGGAATATTCGTTTGGTCGTGGAATATTCTTGCTGTCGGGGAATATTCGTACGACGGCGCAGCCTTGTGTGGGCCCCATAACGGAAAGCGATTGGATGAAAAAAAAACGACAAGTATAAGTTGTTTATTAATAACGGCGTAGTTGTTACCGTTAACACTGTTGAAATACCCGGTGGTTAAAAATACAGTAATAACGCGTGGTTGCATAGTAGCACACGGATTGCACAGTATAGTTGAATTATTGATTCGTACGTAAGAAGGCACTACTCAATAATTGTTACAGTAGTTATTATTCAATATTTTATTTTATTGATTCAATAATTGCTGCGTTGATATTTTATATTATTGTTGTTTCAATAATTGTTGCTGCACAGTATTTTCATTTATCAGATCAATAATTCATATTATTTGAATAATATTATTAGATAACATTATTGGCAATGTCTAGAAAGTTCTGTCTAAGGAGAGGTTTGGTCATCTAATTGCGCGCCAGTAAGGAGAAATCCTTATTGGAAAGCCCCCTCTTTCCTGGGAACGGCCTGGTTGTCATAAATGTGATTCTGTAATATTATTTGTGAATAATTAATTATTGATTCATATGATAAGGAAATATTTATTTTATGTGGATATAAATGAGGGATATATTTTTTTGGTTAAAAATGAAGGAGTTAATGTTGAGGTTTTTATCCATATTTTTGTCGGAATGAAGGTATTAAAAATCAGGGTTTTTGAGAAATATTGCGGGTGTTATAATTTTTAATCCGACCGTTGGATCGTGGTAATTTTTGGATATGTTATACATATATAAGTTGAGTATATGTCCATAAATTTTGAACCGTTAAAAATGAACGTATGATTTATTACGAATTTTACATGATGACTGGTTCAGAAATTGTTGAATTTTCGGAGTTTATCATTTTGGTGGAAAATTCTAGAATTGGTGGGCCCCACTTGTGGTTGGTGAAGAAATGTGCTGAATTATATTTCAAATGTGGTAGGTGGGAATAGTAGCAGGTAAAGCCATCAGGTTGCAGGTCAAACCTACCAAAATTTTCCTATAAATAGAGGGCTAAGTTAGAATTGAAAATCACACCAGAAACAAGTTTTCTCTCTTTCTCTCTAGATTATTGAGTGTATTTTGTGAGTATTTAGATACTTTGAGAGTTTCTATTCATCAGAGCAAGTTTCTTTCAGCCTTATACCGGTATTCCGACCAGAAGTACTGATATTTTGAGGTAAGGGATATTATTTTCTTCTTAATGATATTATTTTCTTCAATATCATTATGCTGAAATATTGATATGAGTTTTTATCAAATTTGGAACTTTTTGTGTCGGGGTTACTATTCACGTATACGGCACTATTCACGTATACGGTACTATTCACGAATACGACACTATTCACCGAAAAATAAAATTTTCCCTTTTTGTCCAAGATGTCTATTATGGTTACTATCTTTGATTGTATCCATGTTTTAATCTTTATTTTTGAATTCTGCTTCACAATTGATTATTATGAAGTATTATTGATCTTGGATAAACTGTTATACGAATCCCTACTATTTGTTCTTCTGTCTCATTGGATTCGTTCTCTTTAAGATATTTTTCATCATCCTCAGTCCTAAATGATGATATTAATGAATATCTTTGGCCTGTAGTGCAAAGATGTATGATTACTTGATGAATATCTTTGGCCTGTAGTGCAAAGATGTATGATTACTTGATGAATATCTTTGGCCTGTAGTGCAAAGATGAACAGGTGTTGAGATGAACATGACTGACAGGTGATACAAATGAATATCTTTGGCCTGTAGTGCAAAGATGAATATTTGGATAAAGATGATTATTAATTGATGTTACAGGGATAAAATATTGATGATGGACTTTTAAATCTTAGAAGATAGTAGAATTCTTTCTCTACTTGACTCTTCTAATGGTTTGCTGTTTCCGCTGCAGTTGTTGATCTAAAACTTGTTGTCGATTATATTCTATCAGATTTTTCCCTGTTGAAGACTAACGATAATTTGTTTGTATATTATCTTAGTCATAATATTCTTTACTGGGCTAGTTGAGCTCACCCTTTTCCTTTTTGTTCCATTTTTCTTCTCAGGAGGTGAGAACATAGCAGGATCTAGTCGGGGTATGGAGTGATGATTCTAGAAAGATGTTTTAGCAGTCCTCACTATTTCTGTAAAATAGTGTTTGAATAATTGTAACGAGGACTTATTTAAGTGTGGATATTGTCTAAAAGACAATATTTGTATTTAAACTCACAGTATGTGTTGTCGTATTTTGCACGACAATTGTATTATTGAAGTTGTAGTTTGTTTTCTGTACCATGTATTTGGCGACTCAGAATGGGTGTTGTATACCTATTTTGGGGGCGTCACAGTTGGTATCAGAGCTTAGGGATATGATCCCTGGCTGAGATGTGAGACAAAAACTAGGAGGGGAGAGACGGGGAATTCCTTCGCTAGTATGACCTGACTAAGTTTATTTGGTGTTTATTTGGTCGGTCAGAGTATAGGGATAATATATGACATGACTATTAACCCTTGTTTTATGGCAGTATTTAAGAATGGCAGCTGAGAACGTTAATAATGGAGTAAATCAGACCGTGGAGACACCTTTGATCACCACCCAGGGGAACGTGCAACAGGAAGGCAATATTCCTCCTGTAAACAACGTTACCGAGCAAACGATGAATGATGGAATGTTTAGGAGCTTTTTGCAGTTCATGCAAAATCAGACGAGGGAGACTCGTGTGCAGAATACGGGTGGAAATGATAACAACGCGCGGTTTGTCACAGCTAAGCAGTTCAAAGAATTGGGACCACCAGAATTTAAGGGAAAGCCGGATCCGATCATGGCGGAAACGTGGGTCAAGCAAATTACCAAGATATTCGATGTCTTGGGATGCACGGAGGAACAGAAGGTTCCATTCGCCACTTTTATGTTCCGCGGTGAGGCAGACTACTGGTGGGAGTCTGTGAAGCGTACCCAGCCTGACGCACTCAACATGTCCTGGGAAACATTTCAAAAACTGTTCAATGACAAGTACTTTCCAGAAAGTATTCGTCATATGAAGGAGGTGGAGTTTATCAGACTGGAACAAAACAACATGACGGTGTCCCAGTACGAGGCGAAGTTTGCAGAGTTATCCAGGTTTGCATCTCATTTGGTCGAAAATGAGGAACGAATGACAAGGATGTTTCTGAGAGGTCTAAAACCCGAGATTCGACAATATCTTATCTCTCATAAATTTTCTTTATATTCAGATGTTGTAAACAGGGCTCAATTATTAGAACGAGATAATGAGTATGTTCAACCGAGGGACCACAACCAGGGTCATACCGGTGGCGGCAGTCATCGAAGCAATGACAACCAGAGGGAAGGAAAGCATTCGGACAAAAGCGGTAACCACTCGGGTGGTCATCGTGGCCATGATAATAGGAGAGGTGAGTCAAGTGAAAATTTCAAGAAGAGAAGATTTAACGATGACAGGAAGACGTCGATAGCAGCACCAGCACCAGGAACAAATTCTAGGGGAGGAGAACGACCGCCAGTTAGATGTTACAGATGCGGAGAGGAGGGACATATAAGTCCAAACTGCCCACAGCAGCTCAAGGTATGTTATAACTGTGGAAAGGAGGGTCATATAGCTCGAGAGTGTTCTGTAGTAAAACCAAGTTCAGCGGGGATGGTGACTCCAAAAGTTGTCCCGGATAAGTCAAAGTCAACGGTTCCTGGAAGAGCGTTTTTCGTGACTGGTCAGAATGCGAGGAACCCGAACGAAATTAGCACGGGTTAGTTAATTATAAATTTTTGCGAAGTTTATACCTTATTAGATACCGGTTCTACCCATTCTTTTATCTCTCCTGCTTGTGCTCAACGTTTAAACTTGATTCCGGAGAAGTTAAACTTTGACCTATCTGTGGAAACTCCGTTAGGAGAAACTTTCATCACATCCACTATTTATAAATCTTGTTTGATCCAAGTTGGCACCATCACATTACCTGTTGACCTTATCTCTTTAAAGATACTTGCTTTTGATGTGATTTTAGGAATCGATTGGTTAACTACTCATTATGCCAAATTGATTGCTTTTGTAAGGTTGTTAGTTTTCATATTCCTAAGCAACTTATTATTCAAATTCAAGCAACCAAACCATTGAAGTCAAACTCTTTCATATCAAGCCGTAAAGTCATTCGTTTATTGAAAAATGGATGTCAAGCTTTCTTAGCTATGTTATGAACTTGAACAAAAATACGTCAGATGTGAATGATATTTCTATTGTTAGTAAAATTTTTGACGTATTTCCTGAAGAATTTCCTGGCTTAACCCAGAGCGTGATATTGAATTTTTGTATTGATCTTCAATCCGATACAAAACTCATTTCTAAAATCTTATATCGAATGACTCCTATTGAACTTCGGGAGTTAAAAACCTAACTATAGAAGTTGATAACCGAGCCTTTATCTGGTGACTTCCTTTATGGAATGCACTGAATCCAGACTCTCCGTAGGGGATGCCATATTCGTGCGGTAGTAAACTGATAGGTGTCATTGTGACGTGCTATCGAAGGTTGGGATATGAGTCACAGTTGAGAGCAATCTAAGTAGGTAATCGAAGTACGTAGCTTTCTAGGCTTAGCTAGTTATTATCGGAGATTTGTGGAAGGATTTTCTCGAATCGCTACTCCGTTAACTCAGCTGACTCGGAAAGATACAAAATTCGTATGGAGTGAGGAATGCGAGAAGAGTTTCCAAGAACTCAAGAGGAGACTCATTTTGGCACCTGTTCTGACAATACCATCTGGTTCGGATGGATTTGTTATCTACAGCGATGCTTCAGGCAAAGGGTTAGGATGTGTTCTCATGCAACATGGGAAAGTCATAGCCTATGCCTCACGACAACTCAAAGAATATGAGAGGAATTATCCTACTCATGATTTGGAGTTGGCAGCAGTCGTTTTTGCGTTGAAAATCTGGAGACACTACCTGTATGGGGAGAAAGTGGAGATCTATACAGATCATAAAAGCCTCAAATATTTCTTCACCCAAAAGGAACTCAACATGCGGCAACGACGTTGGCTTGAGCTGTTGAAAGATTACGATCATACCATCCAATATCATCCTGGAAAAGCAAACGTAGTAGCTGACGCATTGAGTAGAAGATCATATGCGGGTACGAGTGCAATGTTGTTAACACAAAGGCCCATTTTGTATGACTTGCAAAGGATGGAGATAGAGATGAAGGCTCCAAGTACCCACATGATGATATCAAATATACGAGTAGAACCGACTTTAATCGATAAAGTTAAAACTGCTCAAGCTACGGACATGGAGCTGATGCGTATGAAGAAGAAAGTGCAAGAAGGTGCTATTCCAGAAGCAAGAATCGATGAAGAAGGAATACTTCGAGTCAACTCCAGACTTTGTGTTCCTAACGATTTTGACTTGAAGCATAGAATAATGATGGAGGCACACAACACACCGTTTGCAATCCATCCTGGGAGTACCAAAATGTATCACGATCTTCGACATACATTTTGGTGGAGCAATATGAAAAGAGAGATCGCGGAGTTTATCTCGAGGTGTTTAACTTGTCAACGTGTAAAGGCGGAGCATCAAGTGCCAAAGGGTCCATTGCAACCACTTGAGATCCCGAAATGGAAGTGGGAACACATTACTATGGATTTTGTTACGGGTCTTCCCAAGGTTTCTCAAGGTATAGATGCGATTTGGGTTATTGTTGATAGATTAACCAAGTCCGCTCATTTCTTGCCGATACGTGAGACTTATTCCCTTGAACGTCTTGCTAGTATGTACGTGAACGAGATTGTGAGATTGCATGGCATGCCAGTATCCATAGTTTCGGATCGTGACCCAAGATTCACTTCACGATTTTGGGTTAGCTTGCAGAAAGCTATGGGCACGGATTTACGATTCAGTTCGGCATACCATCCTCAAACGGACGGACAATCAGAGAGGACTATTCAAACTCTTGAAGATCTATTAAGACTTTGTGTCCTAGATCTCAAAGGGAGTTGGGATAAGTACCTACCATTGGTGGAATTCTCCTACAACAACAGTTATCAGGCGAGCATAGGTGTGGCTCCATTCGAGGCGTTGTATGGAAGAAAATGTCGTTCTCCAGTATGCTGGGACGAGGTGGGTGAAGCAACATTGTTGGGACCAGAGTTGGTACGCATTACTACAGAGAAGATCCAAACGATTCGACAACGTATACAAACGGCACAGGATCGACAAAAGAGTTATGCGGATCTTCATCGGAAGGACGTGGAATTTAATATTGGGGATCATGTATTATTACGTGTTGCACCATGGAAGGGAGTTACAAGATTTGGGAAGAGAGGAAAGCTCAATCCAAGATTTGTTGGTCCATTTGAGATTCTTGAGCGAATAGGAAATGTGGCATATAGACTCGCATTACCTCCAAGCATGTCTCATGTTCATAATGTTTTTCACATATCTATGCTTCGTAAATATGTTAAAGACCCGAACCACATTGTTGAGTTAGAACCAGACGAGATAGCTGAAGATTTAACGTACGAGGAGGTACCTGTTAAGATCTTGGATAGGAAAGAGCATGTCCTACGCACGAAGGTTATACCACAAGTTAAGGTTTTGTGGAGAAACCATGCTATTGAAGAAATGACCTGGGAGTTGGAATCAGAAATGAAAGCGAGGTATCCTCACCTTTTTGAAACATCGGGTACGTACGTCAATTTCGAGGACGAAATTTCATAAGGAGGGGAGGTTGTAAGACCCCAACTTATTAAGGAATAAAATCAAATTTTCTCTAAATATTATTGTGAATAATAAGGGGTTAATTTGATATAATACTTTGGTTATGGGTGAAATGTGCAAATTTTACAAAATAAGCAAGTGGTTATAAAATATTCATTTTGTCGGGGAATATTCGTTTGGTCGTGGAATATTCTTGCTGTCGGGGAATATTCGTACGACGGCGCAGCCTTGTGTGGGCCCCATAACGGAAAGCGATTGGATGAAAAAAAAACGACAAGTATAAGTTGTTTATTAATAACGGCGTAGTTGTTACCGTTAACACTGTTGAAATACCCGGTGGTTAAAAATACAGTAATAACGCGTGGTTGCATAGTAGCACACGGATTGCACAGTATAGTTGAATTATTGATTCGTACGTAAGAAGGCACTACTCAATAATTGTTACAGTAGTTATTATTCAATATTTTATTTTATTGATTCAATAATTGCTGCGTTGATATTTTATATTATTGTTGTTTCAATAATTGTTGCTGCACAGTATTTTCATTTATCAGATCAATAATTCATATTATTTGAATAATATTATTAGATAACATTATTGGCAATGTCTAGAAAGTTCTGTCTAAGGAGAGGTTTGGTCATCTAATTGCGCGCCAGTAAGGAGAAATCCTTATTGGAAAGCCCCCTCTTTCCTGGGAACGGCCTGGTTGTCATAAATGTGATTCTGTAATATTATTTGTGAATAATTAATTATTGATTCATATGATAAGGAAATATTTATTTTATGTGGATATAAATGAGGGATATATTTTTTTGGTTAAAAATGAAGGAGTTAATGTTGAGGTTTTTATCCATATTTTTGTCGGAATGAAGGTATTAAAAATCAGGGTTTTTGAGAAATATTGCGGGTGTTATAATTTTTAATCCGACCGTTGGATCGTGGTAATTTTTGGATATGTTATACATATATAAGTTGAGTATATGTCCATAAATTTTGAACCGTTAAAAATGAACGTATGATTTATTACGAATTTTACATGATGACTGGTTCAGAAATTGTTGAATTTTCGGAGTTTATCATTTTGGTGGAAAATTCTAGAATTGGTGGGCCCCACTTGTGGTTGGTGAAGAAATGTGCTGAATTATATTTCAAATGTGGTAGGTGGGAATAGTAGCAGGTAAAGCCATCAGGTTGCAGGTCAAACCTACCAAAATTTTCCTATAAATAGAGGGCTAAGTTAGAATTGAAAATCACACCAGAAACAAGTTTTCTCTCTTTCTCTCTAGATTATTGAGTGTATTTTGTGAGTATTTAGATACTTTGAGAGTTTCTATTCATCAGAGCAAGTTTCTTTCAGCCTTACACCGGTATTCCGACCAGAAGTACTGATATTTTGAAGTAAGGGATATTATTTTCTTCTTAATGATATTATTTTCTTCAATATCATTATGCTGAAATATTGATATGAGTTTTTATCAAATTTGGAACTTTTTGTGTCGGGGTTACTATTCACGTATACGGCACTATTCACGTATACGGTACTATTCACGAATACGACACTATTCACCGAAAAATAAAATTTTCCCTTTTTGTCCAAGATGTCTATTATGGTTACTATCTTTGATTGTATCCATGTTTTAATCTTTATTTTTGAATTCTGCTTCACAATTGATTATTATGAAGTATTATTGATCTTGGATAAACTGTTATACGAATCCCTACTATTTGTTCTTCTGTCTCATTGGATTCGTTCTCTTTAAGATATTTTTCATCATCCTCAGTCCTAAATGATGATATTAATGAATATCTTTGGCCTGTAGTGCAAAGATGTATGATTACTTGATGAATATCTTTGGCCTGTAGTGCAAAGATGTATGATTACTTGATGAATATCTTTGGCCTGTAGTGCAAAGATGAACAGGTGTTGAGATGAACATGACTGACAGGTGATACAAATGAATATCTTTGGCCTGTAGTGCAAAGATGAATATTTGGATAAAGATGATTATTAATTGATGTTACAGGGATAAAATATTGATGATGGACTTTTAAATCTTAGAAGATAGTAGAATTCTTTCTCTACTTGACTCTTCTAATGGTTTGCTGTTTCCGCTGCAGTTGTTGATCTAAAACTTGTTGTCGATTATATTCTATCAGATTTTTCCCTGTTGAAGACTAACGATAATTTGTTTGTATATTATCTTAGTCATAATATTCTTTACTGGGCTAGTTGAGCTCACCCTTTTCCTTTTTGTTCCATTTTTCTTCTCAGGAGGTGAGAACATAGCAGGAACTAGTCGGGGTACGGAGTGATGATTCTAGAAAGATGTTTTAGCAGTCCTCACTATTTCTGTAAAATAGTGTTTGAATAATTGTAACGAGGACTTATTTAAGTGTGGATATTGTCTAAAAGACAATATTTGTATTTAAACTCACAGTATGTGTTGTCGTATTTTGCACGACAATTGTATTATTGAAGTTGTAGTTTGTTTTCTGTACCATGTATTTGGCGACTCAGAATGGGTGTTGTATACCTATTTTGGGGGCGTCACAAGCGTCCCCCTTCAGAGCGACTTAAAGAGACAGATCGGGACAGAGCAGAGGGTGACCAGGGTAGAAACGAAGGAGATAGAGGCCGTCGCGACGGCAAATCCAAGAAATACAATAATAATTGGAGGCAGGGTGGAGAACGCTCGTCCGCTCCCGCTCAGAGGGTAAACAGGACATATACGGCGCTCAACGCCGACAGGGCTGTTATCTTAGAGCAGATCAAGAATAAACCTATTTTCGAGCCACCTCGAGATAACTTTAAGCCCGGGAAAGGGAATTCTCGCAAGTATTGTGACTATCATCAAGCCTCAGGTCACGATACGAACGACTGTGCTAGCCTGAAAGATTTTATCGAGAGAAAGGTGCAGGACGGGGCGTTAGTTCATTATGTGGCTGTCCGGACGAACCAGCAGCAGAATAGAGGACCTGTTCAGGCAGCCCAACCAATTCAGCAAGTGTTCCCTGCTCCCGAACCGCCCGCAAGGCAAGTAATAGATGTCATCACTAGGGGAACTTCGGGTAAGCTTGTTGGGAGAAAGCGCCGAAGCTATCTGGATTCGGTCATGTCAGTGGCGGGTACTCTCCCGAAGACCGACAGACCCTTCTCGGGTACTGTAATTTCCTTTATCGATGAGGATTACCCTTCGAAAACCATCGAACCACATGAGGGATCATTGGTCGTGATAGCACAAGTGGGTTCGGTGGACATGAAGCGCATAATGATCGACAACGGGTCTTCTGTGGATATCCTATATGCTCATGCTTATCAGATGATGCATCTTGATGGGTAGAAGATGGAGATCGGACAGGAGGCCCCTTTATACGGCTTCAGCAACGATCCGGTCAAAGTGGCTGGAACCATTGAACTGCCGGTTATCTTTGGAACGGCCCCCCAACAGGTAGAAATCATTTGCAAATTTTACGTTGTGAATGTAGATTCTGCTTATAATGCTATTTTGGGGAGACCCACTTTGATTGCTTTACAAGCTGTAACCTCTATCCCTCATTTCAAAATCAAATTTCCTACGGCTCATGGGGTTGGGGAGGTAAAAGGAGATCTGGATCTGGCCAGAAGGTGTTATAGAAATGCCGTGATCACTTCGGGAGTAGGGGTGTCGAAGCAAAAACAGACCATGGCAATAGAGATCGAACCCTTCACGAAAAGCAGCTCAGAACCGTTGGTCATGCCAGCCGAAGAGACAGAAGAGATAGAGCTCATCCCGGGCAAGGCGAACAAGACGGTAAAAATAGGTTCGGGCCTGCCGGAACCTCTCAGGAAGAACCTCATTGAACTCCTGCAGTGCTATGTTGACATCTTCGCCTGGGAGTCTCAGGACATGCCGGGAGTGAGTAGGGATATCGCTGAGCATCGGCTAGAAGTGGACCCGTCGAAGAAGCCAGTTCGGCAAAAGAGGAGGATCTTCGCGCCCGAGCGCCAGAGAATCATCGATGAAGAGATTGCGAAGCTGCTAGCTGCTGACTTCATCTTCGAGATCGACTATCCGCAATGGATGGCAAACGTGGTACTGGTCCAAAAGTAGAACGGGAAATGGCGGGTCTGCATTGACTACACAGACTTGAATAAAGCTTGTCCGAAGGACTTCTATCCATTACCCCACATTGACCAGCTCATCGATGCTACTTCGGGGTATGCCTTATTAAGCTTCATGGATGCATTCTCTGGCTATCATCAAATCTCCATGTGTAAAGAGGATATACCGAAGACGGCGTTCATTACGCATCGGTCGGTATATGCCTACAAGAAAATGACCTTCGGCCTCATCAACGTCGGGGCCACTTACCAGAGGATGATGAACTATGTCTTCAGGCGTCAGTTGAGCAAGAACATGGAAGTATATGTGGATGACATGATTGTTAATAGCATGTTACTGTACAAACATCTAGATGACCTGGAGGAATGCTTTCAGACAGTCCGTCACCACAAATTGAGACTGAATCCTGCCAAGTGCACCTTCGGATTAGGGGCTGGCAAATTTCTGGGTTACTTGGTCAGTCAGAGGGGAATTGAAGCCAATCCAGAGAAGATTAAAGCGATCTTGGACATGAAGACTCCTCAGTCGTTTAAAGACGTTCAACGTCTGACTGGAAGGATTGCAGCTTTGAGGAGGTTTATGTCCAAATCGGCAGAAAGGTGTTTGCCGTTTTTTGACACGTTGAAAGGGCCGAAGAATGCCAAAACGTTCCAATGGACTTCGGAATGCGAAGACGCCTTCTAGAGCATCAAGTCCTACTTATCTTCGGCGCCTTTGTTGGTGAAGCCCGCTCCTGCTGAGCCTTTATATTTGTACTTAGCAGCTAGTTCGTTGGCAGTAGGAGCAGTTTTGGTGCGAGAAGTTGGGGGTAAGCAGCATCCAGTTTATTATGTAAGCCACGTCCTTCGGGATGCCGAAACAAGGTACCCAAATATTGAAAAGTTTGCTTTTACTTTAATAACTGCTAGTAGAAAGCTTAGGCAGTACTTCCAGGGTAGGTTGGTAATAGTATACACAGATCAGCCTTTGAAGAAAATCATGGGCAAACCTGAGGTATCGGGGAGATTAGCTGCATGGACGATGGAGTTGTCTCAGTTCTTCGTTGAATATCATCCCCGAACTGCCATCAAGGGGCAGGCCTTGGCTGATTTTGTGGTCGAGTGTTCGTTTTCTGAAGCTGATGAGGCTGTAGCAGAAGCTGGAGGATCTGACATCATAGTTGCGGCTCTTCAGCAGAAGCAGAGTTCGTGGACGCTGTATGCAGATAGGTCTTCTACCGCAGACGTCAGCGGAGCAGGGATTATTCTAACTAGTCCGGAGGGATTCAAGGTGCAACAGCCCATCAGATTTCAGTTTAAAGCGACGAACAATGAGGCAGAGTACGAGGCAGTGTTGGCGGGTTTGCGACTAGCTAAGAGTCTTGAAGTGCAAAGAATAATTATCTTCAGCGACTCTCAGTTAGTCGTTAAACAAGTCTCCGGGGAATACGAAGCCCGAGGTCATCGAATGATCAAGTATTTGGCGGAATTGAAAGAACGGCTTCAGTATTTCCAGTTCCACGAATTCCAGGGGGTCGAACGTGATGGTAATTCCATTGCCGATGCACTCTCCAAATTAGCCACTACGGATGTTAACGTTTTTGATGGATCAGTCTACTTGGAAATTCTGCAACATCCTAGTGTTCATCATGAATCGGTAATGTGCGTTGATCAAACCAACTGTTGGTTGACCCCATACCTGGAATATCTGGCAGATGGCGTTCTACCTTCAGATCAGATGCTGGCCAAGAAAATCAAGTACAAGAGTGCTAATTTCGTTCTGATAGATGGGGATCTGTTCCGAAGAGCCTTCTCGTCTCCACTGCTAAAGTGTTTGACTCCGTCCGAAGCCGACTATGCTCTTCGGGAAGTTCACGAGGGCATCTGCGACGACCATATGGCTGCTAAGTCGCTGGCATACAAAGTTCTTCGGCAGGGATACTACTGGCCAACGATCTTCAAGGAAGCAACTGAATACGTCAAGAAGTGCGAGAAGTGCCAGCTCAACAGTCCGATCCCACATCAGCCACCGGAAGAGCTATACTCGATTATATCTCCTATACCTTTCGCTGTTTGGGGGGTTGATATACTGGGTCCGTTACCGAAAGCTAAAGGGCAGGTCAGTTTCGTCATCGTCGCTATTGATTATATGACCAAATGGGTCGAGGCGAAACCACTCCGGCTGATAACGGAACAGGAGTGTCTGAAATTTATGAAAGAATCCGTAGTGTTTCGCTTTGGGATCCCTCAAGTGGTGATATCAGACAACGGACGCCAGTTTGTGGGATCAAAATTTGAAGGATTTCTGAAGGAACTGGGAGTCCAGCACAGGAAGACTTCAGTGGCTCATCCACAGTCAAATGGGCAGGTCGAGGTGACTAACAGAACACTTCTAAACGGGATCAAGCGCAGATTGGATGAAGCCAAAGGAAGATGGCCGGAAGAGCTGCTCAGCGTATTATGGGCTTATCGGACTACTCCGAGGACTACAACGGGGGATTCACCTTTCAGACTGGCCTACGGTACTGATGCCTTGGTCCCAGTTGAAATTGGATCTCCAAGTCTTCGAGTTAGTCAGTTCAGAGAAATATACAATGATAAAGGGATGAAAGCCAACCTTGATTTACTTGAAGAAGTCAGGGAAACAGCCTTGGTCAAACTTGCAGCCTATCAGCGAAGAGTGGCTAAGCATTATAACAAAGGGGTAAAGCTTCGTAGGTTCGAAGTAGGAGATCTCGTTCTCAGAGAAGCCGAAGCATCTACGCCTCTGAATGTGGGAAAGCTGATGCCGAATTGGGAAGGGCCATATGAAGTCATAGAAGTACCGAAGCCGGGGACTTATCGGTTGAAGGCTCTGGACGGATCAGAAATCAAGTATACTTGGCATGCAGGCAGGCTTCGAAAATATTTTCAGTAGCTACATTGTCAGTACACTGGAAGTCTGTAAATGGTTTCAAGTCATCATCAATAAAAATTCCTTTCTTTTCAAGCAAATCTTGTCTTCGTTGTTGTTAGTATCATCGGTGTAAGGAGGTTCGGGCGGACTCGCTGACCATTCGATGGTAGCCTCATTGGCAGGTGGTCCTTATGGCTTCGTCAGGCTGTTCGTGGTAGGCGAACGTCATTGGTGTAAGGAGGTTCGGGCGGACTCGCTGACCATTCGATGGTAGCCTCATTGGCAGGTGGTCCTCATGGCTTCGTCAGGCCCTTCGTGGTAGGCGAACGTCATTAGTGTAAGGAGGTTCGGGCGGACTCGCTGACCATTCGATGGTAGCCTTATTGGCAGGTGGTTCTCATGGCTTCGTCAGGCCCTTCGTGGTAGGCGAACGTCATTCACCTTTCAGACTACAACGGGGGATTCACCTTTCAGACTGGCCTACGGTACTGATGCCTTGGTCCCAGTTGAAATTGGATCTCCAAGTCTTCGAGTTAGTCAGTTCAGAGAAATATACAATGATAAAGGGATGAAAGCCAACCTTGATTTACTTGAAGAAGTCAGGGAAACAGCCTTGGTCAAACTTGCAGCCTATCAGCGAAGAGTGGCTAAGCATTATAACAAAGGGGTAAAGCTTCGTAGGTTCGAAGTAGGAGATCTCGTTCTCAGAGAAGCCGAAGCATCTACGCCTCTGAATGTGGGAAAGCTGATGCCGAATTGGGAAGGGCCATATGAAGTCATAGAAGTACCGAAGCCGGGGACTTATCGGTTGAAGGCTCTGGACGGATCAGAAATCAAGTATACTTGGCATGCAGGCAGGCTTCGAAAATATTTTCAGTAGCTACATTGCCAGTACACCGGAAGTCTGTAAATGGTTTCAAGTCATCATCAATAAAAATTCCTTTCTTTTCAAGCAAATCTTGTCTTCGTTGTTGTTAGTATCATCGGTGTAAGGAGGTTCGGGCGGACTCGCTGACCATTCGATGGTAGCCTCATTGGCAGGTGGTCCTTATGGCTTCGTCAGGCCCTTCGTGGTAGGCGAACGTCATTGGTGTAAGGAGGTTCGGGCGGACTCGCTGACCATTCGATGGTAGCCTCATTGGCAGGTGGTCCTTATGGCTTCGTCAGGCCCTTCGTGGTAGGCGAACGTCATTGGTGTAAGGAGGTTCGGGCGGACTCGCTGACCATTCGATGGTAGCCTCATTGGCAGGTGGTCCTTATGGCTTCGTCAGGCCCTTCGTGGTAGGCGAACGTCATCGGTGTAAGGAGGTTCGGGAGGACTCGCTGACCATACGATGGTAGCCACATCGGTAGGTGTTCCTTAGGACCTTGTCAGGCCCTTCGGGGTAGGCAAGTGTCGTCATTCAGACTTCGTCAGGCCCCTCACGGCATCTACCTCACACTTTGGTAACGAATAAGTATTCCTTTACTTTGTTATTATTGCCTAAATTTTTCTAAGTGTTGAGTTCGGAATGCCACGTTCTTTAACTTCATCTTATCTGTTATACGACTTGCCTAGTTGTTAATTAACAGTTTAAGTTAAGTCCGCGAAGGAGCTTGCACATTTCTTATTTTTTTTAAGATTGGATCGATATTGAAGTGTTGATAAACAGTAAATACACCGAAGTCATAAGGAATAATGCTGATATTTTATTTACATAATGCTGTTTACAAAATAGAAGCTTTACAAGAATCCTAACAGCTAAGGGAAAAGAGAATCATCTTTAGGGATCGGCTTCGTCTTCCGAAGAATCCAGGATGGTCGGGTCAACCTTGGCAGTAACAAGTCTTGCCTTGTCTTTGCTTCGGCATTCGTCGTACCCATCCGAGAACATCTGGATGATCTCCTCGTTCAACTCGGCAGATTTCCGGTATTCTTGTTGAACTTCCCTCCGAAGATCTCTGGTTAAAGGGGGACTCAAATCTCTCAAAGCCCGAAGTTCACGGAGCTCCTCTTCGAGTTTTGCCCGCTCCTTCAGATGTCTCAAATCCCTGGCTTCAAGATCATGTACTTGTACCGCCAGACTTTTATTGGTCTTCACCATCGTCTCGTTCTTCCCAACACGGACCTCGTTTCGACGAACCAGGTCTATGTTTGTAGTAACGGTCAGTTGGTGGGTGGCCTCGGCTGTCTCCAGTTTCTCTTTTAAATTATTCACATCCTTCTGGAGGCCTTCATTATTGAGGAGAGTGGCACCATGGGCCCTTCTCTCCCTTTCCAGAGCCGAAGCCAGAATGGCCTTCTCTCGCCTAGCTGTATCTTCTTCGGCTTCAGACTCTCTGTATCGGGGAAGAAGTCTCCCGAAGATAGCATTTGCCTACAGACAGTTAAAGAAAGTCGGTGAATTAGTAGAAGGAACATATGAAACAAATGATTTCCAAATATTTCAAAGTGAACAAACTAACCTTAGCCTGATAGCTCATGCCTTCTTCGATCAAATCCCTAATCGAGCTGTTTCTGAACCGATGATCATCGGTCTCCCGAACAAAGGAGTCGAACAGCTGAAAGGGGAAGTTGGCGTTGAACTCCGGGCACACAGTGGGAGAAGATGCAGCTTCTCGTCTGAAGGCGGAGGGGGAAGATCTTGTCGGAGAAGGCATTGATGGTTCGGGGGGCGGCGGTGGTTGATCCTCGGAAGGCTGCTTTCTTTTACGAGTCAGAAGAGGAGACTCGTTCGGGTTTTCGAGCTCGTCTTCTGAAACATGGATTTCTACGGGAATGACGATAGGCGGATTGACTGCGGCAGAAGGAACTCGGAGCTCATCGGCGGACAGAGGAGTCACCTTGGTCTTCCTCTTCTTAATCCAAAGAGCCTGCATTCGGTCGATCGCGGGCATGTTAATCAAGCTCGCTGCGGGAGTTGATTAAGGTCCTTGAGGAGTTGCCCGGACTTTCCGAACTGCCCTCTTCTTCTGTCGAGGTCGGCTAGGCTCCTCAACAGGTTCTGATCTGTGGAAGACTTCCGCATCATGGGCTTCCGAAGCCGGAAATTCTTCCTGGGGAACTTCGGTGGAAGGTAATGAAGGCTTACCAGAGAGGTACCTATCCAGGTCCTTCCGATCGATCGAAGTCGGCTTGATGAGAGACAACTTGTGGTCATACAACCATGCTTGTTTGCTCAGGAGGCCCAAGCTCCACTCCTTCATAGGTATCTTCTCTATGATGCGCGTTATTTCTCTTATACGCTCCTCGGATATATCTCCGAAGTCTGCAGAGACGCGATCAGAAGTGGTCCAGTCAGGGACAGAAGAGATTTCGGGCCCGTTGACGAAGAACCATTTATTATGCCATCCTCGGTTGCTCGAAGGAGTGTCCATTAGAGACCGCTTCTCGATTCTGGCATTGGGCTTAGGGGCTATCTTACTTAGCACCTTGAAGCCCTTCTCCCGAGATTTTCCCACCGAGAAGAGGGTAAAGAAGGAATCCACAGCAGGAGGAACTCCTATCTCGTAGCAGAAGGCTATGTAAGCCAGTATATGGATGTACGAGTTCGGCACCAATTGGGCGAACCCCACTCCAACAAACCCTAGGAGGGTGATCAGGAAGGCGTGAAGGGGAAACCTCACCCCCTTCTCCAGAAATGTTGCCGAGACGGTGATCCAACCGTCGGGTCGCTGGTACATCCTTTCGTGGGAGGCTGCTATCCGTACCCTGTGGGTATCCGGTATTTGGTAGCGAGCCCGAATGTTGCAGAGCTCAGCCTCATTAACAGTGGAGGGGGTGTTGGCGTGAGGAAAATCCTCCTCATTTTTGAAAAAATCAGAGGGGTTGGGAAGTGATTCCATAGGCGGAGCTTCCTTACTTGGGGCACCGATTTGGGGGTCTGAGCTCGGAACCTCTTTCTCAGGGTTTGAATGGGGGGTCACAGAGGAGATGGGGGCTACACGAAGTGGAGAGCTCGTATCAGGGTTTTGAGATGCCATTGTCGAGAATTTGCAGAGAAAATGAAGAAATTTGAGAAGGAAAAAACAATAAGCTCTTGTAAATTCGAAATAGCAGGGAACCATCCAAGGAGAATGGGTAGCGGCTTTTATAGTGAGTGGTCTTTTCAAAAGTTTGCACGAGAGCCGAGGGCGGCGCATTAATTGGAGATAATGATGTAGGAGAGGAAGGGGTAACGTCCAATTCTGTTTTTAGTGGGTTATCCAAGGTGGGCCGGCGCTTATTGGATCCCTTCTCCCTATGGACTCGCAATATTTACAGTCTTCCACTAAACATCCTGTTTAATAAAAGACTGGGGGCAATGTTGGGCCATAATACTTTTCCTACTGGGTCAGGCCGAATGGGCCTGTCTTTTGGACTATGTCACCTTTATCATATTGGGCCAAACAACTTGAGCCTCGCTACTCGACTATAATATTGGGCTCAGTCATTGGATCGGCCCACTATGTGAGTTGTTACTTATCCTATCTTTGACCGGTAATCATCACAAAAGTAGTAATTGACTGTTATGTCTGCCACCTTTCTGCATGGCATTAATGAGGATGGGACTCCGATTGCCGGCGGGAGGTAACAGTGGTAGCAGGTAGGAAAATAAGCTGTACACTTTCGGCTGAGATGACCTGGGTGGAGAGGATGTGTCAGGAGATAGTGGATGGCACAGTGAACCGGGTCTGGGGAACGTATGGGGCAAGGATCACAAAAAGAAAAGAGGTAACAAAACACTACATACAACATTATCATTTGATACACACTCAGACACTAGTCAATATTTTTCCTCCATTGTTAACCTTGTGTTCGCCTGTACTGACTCTCACGCCGGAGCTATCCCCCGACGGTCAGGCCGTCAAGCTTTTGGTGTTGACTTGTTGAACTGTGCAGGATCATAGCGTCTTACGTGATTGGGACGTAGGAGAAGATCTTGGCGTTAACACGTAATTATAGCCCAAAAAATCGTCGCCATAGTCGACTGTGTACTACACAGCTGTGTACATATATATATATATATATATATATATATATATATATATATATATATATATATATATATATATATATATATCAGATCATACAATTACAAAATTATAAACCATCTAAATTACTAATAGTGACGAGTTTTATGTTTTAAAAGTGAAATGAATTATATCAATTCTAAATTTACTTTAAAATCAAAAATAATATTATATTTTGAATCAAGTCAATACAATCGGTTAATTTTAATACTCATGATCTTATAGTGTTTTTTATATATATATAAAATTTGAAAATTATCTTATAAAGGTTGTAGATGGACGGTGAACCCTCACGCCAAACTAAAAAGCTTGTTAAGAGATTGAATTTATGTGTTTTAGATATATATATATATATATATATATATATATATATATATATATATATAGTGGGATTGCAATTGATAAGAATTAAAAGCAGGCAACAATCCAGTGAAATATATTTGAGGTAAAATGATCTCACACAAGTGACAGAACTTGTCGATTCCATCTGTATATTGATGAAACTGCAGATACCCAACGCTCCCCGGGACCCCATTAATGCCCTCTGCATCAGGTAATTAATATATAGACATGAATCTATGTTGACACACACACACACACACACACACACACACACACACACACACACACATATATATATATATATATATATATATATATATATATATATATATATGGGTAGGATCGTAATCTAACAATTGGTATATATATATATGGGTAGGATCGTAATCTAACAATTTGCCAAACATTAATTGTGCGTCCTGCCAATTATTTGGTAGATTAGTCAAATAGTTGGAAATAGTTAGATCAGTCAATTTGGCAAATTGTTAGATTACGATCCTACCCACACACACACACACACATATATATATATATATATAATGTCGCCGCATATTTATAAAAATGTCACCGCGTCCCTCCAAAACGACGTAATTTTAATAAAAGAATACTATTTAAGGAGGAATGTTATTTAAGAAGAATGCTCTTGATCCTTGTCGTGTGTATATATATATATATATATATATATATATATATATATATATATATAGGGGGTAGATCAATAACACTTCTTGAATTTAAACACTTTTAATGATTAAGAGTAAAGTTGATTTTTAATTTATAACTAAATAAAAATAAAAACAAAGATTATGATAACATACTAGAAATATGTGAGAGTTAGATGATATATCTTGGGCTTTCTCTATTATGGTGACAATTTGACAGTTCTAAGTTAAAGTTTTAGACGTGAAAAAGATGAAAATGAAAAACTCCAATTTTGTTTTTATTTTTATTTAGTTATAAATTAAAAATCAGTTTTAATCTTAACCATTAAGAGCGTTCAAATCCAAGAGTCAAAGAATTGAAGTAGTTAGTTTATGTGTGGTATATATATGTGCTGTGTATGCTTCCCTTAAGGTAAGGCAGCATAGAAATGGTGAGGAAAAGGGAAAGGCCCATCCAATTAAGGCAGTTTCTAAATTGTTAAAACTCTTATGAGTGACTCAGTGGGAGGAGATATTAAGAATAAATATATGTTTTCTTTTTATTTTCTATATATAATATATCTCTCTCAGGATTTCCTAGGAGGAATTATTTAACAAACAGCTTATATATGCCAGTTGCAGAATTAAGGGGATACCGGAATAGGTTATAGAAATATATGGAGGTATTGGTGCGCCTCAATTTGAAGACATGGTTAAATAATTAAGCTATATATGCATACATAGCCATGTGATTTTGATTGAGCCGCGTCAATATCTCCTCTCTCTCTCTCTCTCTATTTCTCTCTCATGCTTCCATGTTCTTTGGTTAGTTAATTAATTATATATACAAGCTCAATCATCACTTCAATTCAGTCTTTATTTCATGATTTTTCTTTTTATTCAGTCTGTTTAAACCCTAAATCGTACTTGCAATTTTGCAGTCTGCCTTCCCTCCCCCTCCCTTTGAGAAAGCAGTTTGCCTTTAAATGTATGTGCAGTTGATGAAAACAAGAATGAGAACTGGACTAGACCTAAAGCTTATACAGGAATTGATGGTATTTTAATTTGTGGTGTCCCTCCTCCAATATACAGCCCATGTCGGATTTGGCTCCCGTCGGTTACACATTTCTTTTCTTTTAATTTTATTCAATACATCAATTATTTTATCTTAATAATTTTGTTAGTAATGATTAAAATATATTAATAGATAGTTGATGATATTAAGATCAATCTTATCAAAATTAAAATTATAAAAAATATTTTTACCGTTAAAAGTCTAGAAAAATTTTATCCATTGAAATTTTAATAAAAAAAATTCACATATTCATCGAATGGTAAAAAAATCTCAAATTATTTTTATTTTTAAAATAATTATACTATTCAATAAAATAACTTAATTGACCGATTTCAATTATACTACTCATAATTGTACAAATATATAGATGAAATTAAAGAAAAATATATAATAGAAGAGAGCCAAATCCCCAGGTCTATAATATGGCTTGCTATAGCAGCAGTGCTACTGAGGGTTATTGTTATCCCTCTATATATCCACTTATACATATTAAATGCGAAATATATATACCAGTACTTCATCCGTTTTTTAATATAAATTATTTTTAAAAAAAATTATTTTTTTCATCCGTTCTTTAATATAAATTAATATTATATTTAATATTATATAATTATTTTTTTAATACTTATATTATATACAACTCTGAAACGTGTTAATACGGAGGGAGGGAGCAGTATTATTTATGCAATCCACTTCTGTTATGGGGGCCCTGATGGCTTCATTTGGCATTTAAGATCTCTAACTTCACACTTATATGTGCCAGCAATTTTTATATACTATAATGTTATTGTAGATACCTTCCTTATGTATGAGTATATATGAAAACATGACCAAATTAGTTTAAATTTTCAAATGATACTAATTTTTAACAAAATTAATCACATCATTTTATTGCTAACAACAAAAATACCATTACAAATCGATAGTAATAGAGAGTAGACGACTGTCAAAATTCTACAAATCGATAAGTTGGTATGGAAAAAAAAAAAAGAATGGTGCAATTCTTAGTCGATTTAGAATTTACTTCAACCACTTAAAAAATTACACATTTCTCTAAAAAAATTATCATTAATACTTATTAATTCACGTAACTGATAATTAAAAAATCGACATAAACATTCACGATATATATCATTTTTCTTACTTTTTTTGCTTAACTGAGAAATACACACAACATTGAATTTTTGGGGAAATTTGATTTAATATATATATTTATAATTATTGTTTATATAAATTCTAAAATGATTATATATTTCTTTGAGATATTAATATATCTGGCCTATAGTGCAAATATGAACTGTTGATGAATGTATTTGGCATGTAGTGCAAATATGAACTGTTGTTGAATATCTTTGGCATGTAGTGCAAAGATGACCTGTGGTTGAATATCTTTGGCCAGTAGTGCAAATATGAATTTTTGATGAATATCTTTGGCCAGTAGTGCAAAGATGAATTGTTGATGAATATCTTTAGCCCGTAGTGCAAAGATGACATGTTGTTGAATATCTTTGGCCAATAGTGCAAAGATGAACATGTGTTGAGATGAACATGACCAACTGGTGATACAAATGAATATCTTTGGCCGTAGTACAAAGATGAAGTTATTAGTATGATTATGAACAGGAAATGTGATGTGGTGTAACCATGATCTTTGATGTTTCAGGTAAAGATAGGTGATGAAAATTATCTTCGTCCTGGATGAGAAGAGGAATATAGAACTACAACTATGATTATGAGTTATTCATATGATTGTGGACCAGAATTGTTGATTGATGTTACAGGGATAAAACATTGTTGGTGGATTTTTAACATGGAGAAGATAATAGAATTTATAGTCTATTTGACTCTTCTAATGGATTGCTCGTTCCGCTACAACTATGGTTGAAATTTTTATCATTTACCATATGTTCTAAATCTCTGATTTATTATTGATGAAGGCTATTGATAATTTAATTATCTTTAGTCATGATATTCTTTACTGAGCTAGTTGTGCTCACTCTTTTGCTTCACAATTTCTTTCAGGTAATAAGAGTGTAGCTGGGTCGAGCGAGGGTAACGGGAAAATAGAACGGTGGTCTCTAGCTGTGGATGTTCTCCCGAAGCAGTATAGAAAAGTTCATTTAGTAGTTTTATTTGGTGAATCCAATAGGGTAAGGTGTACCCAACGTTGGAAGGGTGGTTTTCCACTATCACACAAGATGTCTAACGACATACAACCTCGTGTCATCATAAGACAAAGATGTGCTCATCCACTTGCTGAATATATATAAGATCACTACCTATATAATCTTGGTGTTTGTTTGAAGTATAATTCTCAATTAGAGACAGTAGAGATAATGATATGTCAAGAGAAGACTCACCATTGGGAAGAATATGATAGTAATCTTCTAGTTTTTTTTTTGGGTCTATTGGGTCAACCAAGGATAATTCTGTGGCCATATGATATCTATCATAACCTAGACGCATGGCCTCCCATGTACGAAGGTTTCCTTGAGCACTTCCTAAAGATTCTAATTTCTAAAACAGTTTTTGACTATACCTTTATGTAAGGTGTCATTGTGAGGTGATGTCCACGGTTGGAACATGAGTCACATTTGGTATATATTTGTATCCAAACTCACAACATATGTGTTGTATTTTGCACGACAATTGTTGTAATAAAGTTGTAGTTATTTTCTGTACCATGTATTTGGCGACTCAGAATAGGTTGGATGGAATGGACCTATTTTGGGGTTGTCACATACTCTCACATGTACATTTAACATTTGATATATGTCATGATACAAGCTTGTAACTATCTGGTTACTACCAAAAAATAAAATGGTTACCCTTCTATGCATGTTTGGTTATCAACTGCACCTTTCAAACAATTTATTAGACACAACTTAGAAGTAACAAATACAAACCAACAAACAATGTCAAATAATTGATAATATAATCAAATATGTAATCTCATTTACATAAGCTCCAATAAACATTACATACTTACTAACCATAACAAATGGTTATGGATATCCAATAAAAATCAAAGTACGAAACACAATTCAAAAGGACAAGACAACAACAACCGAATTAATCAAAATCTGGTACAAATTTTTCTAAAATTTTAGCTTTTTGCCTGCTGCTACTTTCTTCTTCATGGCTGCTCTCATTCTCTAGAAAAGACTTCTGCATTATGAACCTGTGGGAGGAAGAGAAATACCTTGGGATTAGTGAATATAGAACCCATGTAGGACGTGTTTGTGGAAATAGAAATATAACATAATTTAATTTAAAGGTCACCAAAACAAAAATATGTATACCAAAAAATATACTAAAGAAGTAACCAAACAGTTATATGATGGTAACCAAACCATGTTTTAATGGTAACCAAACCATAAATAACATGTAGACCAACCCCAGTTTAGTCAACCAATGTATACTAAGCAAATACATTGTAACCAAAACAACATATAAAAGTAACTAATATTCTAATTGAGGAAAAAAAAATGGTATCCAAATCATAAGCCAACAACAACAAAAAATATACTAATGAAGTAACCAAACAGTTGTATGTTAGTAACCAAAATATATATTAATGGTAACCAATACATAAACAACATATAGACCAAACACAGTTTAGTCAACTCATATATACTAAGCAAATACATGGTAACCAGAACAACAAAAAATAGTAACCAAAATCCCAACTCAAGGAAACAAAAATAGAATCCAAATAAAAAACTAACAATAACCAAAAACATACTAAAGAAGTAACCAAATATTTATATGATAGTAACCAAAATATGTTTTAATGGTAACCAATACATAAACAACATGTACACCAAAACCAGCTTAGTCAACCATGTATACTAAGCAACTATATGGTAACCATAACAACATAAAAAAGTAACCAAAATATCAAATCAAGGTAACAAAAATGGTATCTGAATCACAAGCTAACAGTAACCAAAACATAATCCAGAAGTAACCAAATAGTTATTTGATAGTAACAATAACAAAATTTAAATTAGCACACCTTTAAAATTTTTGGGTTGAAAATATCTTCTGGATATGAACTTGAGCTTCTGTCTTAACTATAGGAACATCAAAATCAGAATCCAACTACACAAACACAAAATAAATTTCTTCAAGTCCTTAATAGAATCACCCTCTGTGATTCTTTTCCTCTTTTCATCCTTCTTCCTTGTATCAACCATTCTATACAAAACATAAAAACAACACAAATCCAAACAATCAATACCTCATTCTGTTAGAAACATAGCGTATATATATGATCATATTAACAATTAATTAGTAGAATGAGAATTAACAGAAATTAGAAGCATACCTTAGAGAGAAACTAGAATACTTTCAGTTCTGATAGAGTTGGAGAGAGAAAATTACGTATTAGCCTGAAAGTCACGTATTCAATTTTCTGTCAGAGTTGAGAGACTATGGTATTGCGTCGTCGGCGGCGGAAGAGGAGGAGGAGGACGACGACGATGAGTGACTTCGAGAGGAGAGACGAGAGGAGAGAGAGAAGTAGTAAGGGAGAAGAGAGAGAAATAGTAATGGCGTAGATAGAGAGAGAGAAATAGTAATGGCGTAGATAGAGAGAGAGACCGAAGGAAGATAGAAACTAATTTGTTATGTAATCTCATTAATATTAATCCCTTAATTTAAGGACTCTTAATTGTATTAGTATTGTAAATATATATGATGAAGTGTCATATTTTTATAATTATTTTATGAATGTATAATTTTTATAATTACTTTTAAAAATATACTATAATATATAATTGTTCCCAATAAAAATATCATTCCTCACTCAACTGAGTATTTATAAATTGGGCCTTACAATTCCGGATCACTCCGAAAAATACCAAATCACGAAAAATTGATTTGTGGGAGTCTGAGGGGATGTAACATCTCACTCACTTGTCTCCACATACCAAAAATATGAATTATCCAACAAATCTCTCTCTTTCTTCCTCAATTGTATAGGAATTTCCTCCTCGATCTTTCTTTCCAAAAAGAGATTCAACAAATTAACCCTCATGATTATATCCTCTCCTCCGGCTTCTTCATTCTCTCTATGCACAGTAATCAATTCAAGGTTACCCATCTCAGAATCATTTCTGAAACCTCCCAAGACTTGCTTCTCAAAAACTTTATCTTCTTCAGTTTACTACTCATTTTCTTCTTCAAATTCTAGTTTTCATTGCAAGAATCAATTTTTCCATGACAAGAACAGACACCCACATGGGAAAAGGAAAAATATCAGGACTTGGGCTTTACCCGGACTTGATTTTAGTGGCTTTGAGAGTGCTCAGTCAGTTTTGGAGGCTGCTGCAGTGCTAACTGCTATCATTGTTGTTCATGAAAGTGGTCATTTCTTGGCAGCTTATCTTCAAGGAATTCGTGTAAGTAAATTTGCAGTTGGGTTTGGTCCAATTTTAGCTAAATTTAATGCAGACAATGTAGAGTATTCAATTAGAGCATTCCCACTTGGTGGGTTTGTGGGTTTTCCTGATAATGATCCTGATAGTGATATTCCGGTAGATGATGTAGATTTACTTAAAAATAGACCCATGTTTGATAGGGTTCTTGTTATTTCAGCTGGTGTAATTGCCAATATTGTGTTTGCTTATGTGATAATCTTTGTACAAATATTATCTGTTGGATTGCCTGTGCAAGATGGCTTTCCAGGGGTGCTTGTGCCAGAGGTTCGGCCCTTGTCGGCTGCATCTCGAGCTGGGTTGCTACCTGGAGACGTAATTCTTGGGGTTAATGGGACTGAATTGCCAAAACAAGGACCTAATTTGGTTTCTGAGGTTGTTGATGTCATTAAGAAAAATCCCAAAGCAGATGTGGTGCTCAAGGTTGAGAGAGCAAAGCAGGATATTGAGATTATTGTTTTCCCTGATGAGAACTCTGATGGTACAGGTCGAATTGGGGTTCAGTTATCACCCAATGTGAAGTTCTCAAACATTAAGCCGAAGAATCTCATGGAAGCTTTCAATTTCTCAGGACGCGAATTCTTGGGTTTGACCTCCAATGTTTTGGACGGCTTAAAACAGACTTTTTTTAATTTCTCCCAAACTGCCAGCAAGGTTTCAGGTCCTGTCGCTATTATAGCTGTTGGTGCAGAAGTTGCTAAATCAAACACGGACGGGCTATACCAATTTGCAGCTATTCTAAATCTTAACCTTGCAGTGATAAATCTTCTTCCTTTGCCTGCGTTAGATGGGGGGTCTTTGGCCTTGATACTCGTAGAGGCAGCCAGAGGTGGGAGAAAACTCCCTTCAGAAATAGAGCAAGGGATAATGTCATCAGGAATCATGCTTGTTACGGTTCTTGGGCTGTTCCTTATTGTCAGGGACACACTAAACCTTGATTTCATCAAAGATTAGTTGTGATCAGGTGACATAATCTGTGCAATTTGAATATGAAACTTCATGGCATACTGGTACTGAAGTAGGCATGATTGCCAATGATGTTGCATGAAAGAGATAAATGGAGGTCTTATTGCTGCTTCACGCTATCTCCTGCTTTCTCCCAAGAATTTATGAGGCAAGTAGCATTTTCAGTCGACATGGATCTTCTTTGTTGTCTATAAGATTAATCATTTGTTTGCACGGATTATGGACTAAATGTAATCTCTATGATACTTTTGTGGATATGCATAGAATTTCTCTGTAATCCATGATTGTTTAGTGCACTTGCTCCGGTGTAGATTCCAAAAGCCTTTAAAAAAGGAGACGCATAGAACTGCTGTTGCTACTAAAACAATGTTACTCGTTATTTTTTCATTTCTTTTAAAGATACTGTATAATATGATAATTTGATATTGACTTAACCAATTCTTTTTGTCCACTATAAGTGGAATTTGAGCATCAAATATTTTTTATATACATATACATCTGTTAAGGTGGTTGGATGCAGATGCAGGTATTGTTATTGGTTTGTTAATTAGATGAATGTAATCTTTAAATTTTTAACTTGGATTTTGATGGTCATACATTTTCTGTAATTGTCATTGACATCTACTGCTTTTTAGAACACCACATAATACTATAAAAAAACTATCGAGTGTCGAATTATAAACGAAACGAATTTGTGAATAATTCATATCTTTAGGAATGTTGTTTAGTTCATAAATTTAGTTATGTCAAATAATTCTATTTTATATCTCAAATTTCCAATCATCTAAATTTTTAAAGGATGGCATTTATTGTTAGTGAAAGACTAGATTTCTTAAATAAAATCTGGAGAGGTAACTATTTTGAATCTCATGATTACTGAATGACTGATTTATGAAAACAAAAATTTTGGAGTGAAGTCATTAGAGCAGTGTTAAACTATGTCGATATTTTTTTTATTCTATTTTTTATATCCATTTTAATTTTGTATTGGGCGAGACAATAGCCATCCAACGATTGTAGATGCAACAAATAGGGGATAGGGCAAATTCTTTTAGGAGTATTTATTCTTTATAAGCTTGGAACCCGTGCGAGTTAGGAGTTATTTTTCTTATATATTTTTTGTTTATTAAAATAATTCTATTGTCAGTTCTTCTTTTAGATTATATATATATATATATATATATATATATATATATATATATATATATACATATGACATTAATGTTTTTTTTATGATTTTTTTTTATTTTATTGCGAGATTCATGTATATATATCAATCAAACTATAATTATATTTATTGAATTTGAACATGTATTATTATAATTATGTAATTTGTATTTTAGAATTATAAGTTAATGTCATCTAAATTATTATTATTACTATATATATACACACACACACACATGACATTAATGTTTTTATAATTTTTCTTTTACTTTATTGTTTGATTCATGTATGTATGTATATATATCAAATTATAATTATATATATATATATATATATATATATATATATTAAATTTAAACATGTATTATTATAATTATGTAATTTATATTTGAGAATTATAAATTAAAATTTAAATTATTCTTAAAATAACCAATTAAATTAATTTGAATAAAATCTTCTCCTGACTTGTCATATGCTCAAGCTGGGATTCCTATAATGAAATAAAATAAAGAGATTTCCAATTTGCTATATTTATACTTATTTCGAAAGTTCCACCAACATTTCAATTCTTAAATTAATATTTTCATAAGCTTTATTACATATTATCAATTTACCAGATAATTGGTTTTATGGCCAATAAATTTAATAATGCACAACGTTGAATTCTTTTTATTGACTTTTCAAAAGTCAAATTAAACATATTCAAGTTCATAACTTTGAATATATTGTAAGCTTGTATATATAAAAATGATATTCGAGTTTTAGATTTGCAGTGGTTTTATGGGACTTGTGAAACAACATGCCTCAAATCTCGAGTACGAATTAACTTGAAAGGTAATATTGATAGTAATTTAATTTTTTAAGTAGAAATAAATTTTTCTCATATATTTTAATATAAAATTGAGGTATTACAATTTTTTTGACATTTAAAATATTATAAGTTAATTGATCAGTGTCTGATAAATTACAACACTTCAGTCCTACATTGATAGATTTGGTTTCTTTTCATTGTACATTCCCTTTAATATATTTGATCTTAGTTTAGTAGTTAAGATTGAAATAATAGTGATTTTTAAGTATTATTTTTAATTTTTACTTTGATGAGTTTATTTTTTTTTTATTATGAAAAGTTTATTTCTTCTTTATATGAGATTTATTTGTAAGTTTATTTTGTCCTCCGTTGATAAAGTTTGATTAGTTCTTGATAATATACTTGATTATGAAATTATATTATATTCCCTAAAAAAATGAGGCTTAAAAAAATATTTTGTTATCCCAAATGCCATAAATGAAATTCTGATTTTCTAATTTTGTAATTCCAAGTAACTAAAACAAACATCATTTCAAAAAAATTAAAATAAACGTTGCATTAGTTATCCAATATTATACAATAAAATGTGATTATATATAATTGCTATGACTAATTGAACAAAACTTAATTTTAAAATTTGGTAAGATGTGAGTAATAAAAAAGTGAAAAGATCAAGTGTTGGTGTGAAATAAAGGGATATTTGTTTATTTTTGAATGACTCAAAATCTGAACCAATAAGTTATTCAGATAATTTATTTTACAATTTTCAAAATCTGAATTCGTCTGACCGATTTTATCAAAAGATTATGACCGACTCGCCTGGTTCTTTTGCATCTCTGTCTTTCTTTCATCTCTTGCATCTCTTTCTGCTATACTACAACTTATATATTTTACCAATAAAAAAGGAAAGAAGTTAAAGATCTTATCTAAATCTATTATATATATTAAATCAGAGTGCATGGCACAATATATTGACACATATTCTTCTATAAATTTAACACATGTCCATCCTAATTAATACTTCTTATTACCCTTGACAAAAATACTCTTGACAATTACTTAGGATATTATATACTGATCACCTTATTTTATGGATATTATCAACAGCCACATTATTTAGGATCCATTAATTAGATAACTATCTTAGGCAACAACCAGATTGGATCAATTTAAACACGATAGGGCCAACTTGCTTTTTATGAAAAATTAGTTTTAATTATTTGAAAAGTAAATTTCCTTTAATATTAGACTTTTATTTATTTTACCTATTTTTCATGTGCCTAATAAATTTATTCTATGATTAATTATTTACTTTCATAGTTTCATCCAATTAAAAATTATTTTAATAGTCATTTTAAAACTTCAATCTATTAGCTTTCAAAAATTCTTCCAATTATTTGAACCACGCTAATTGATTCTAAAGATATGGAAATTTATTTGCTTAACCAATTTATGAAAAACTCAATCAATTAATAAATTATGGAATACTTAAATAATATAAAACTCATCCCAAGATTTATAAAAACAATATTGGTTAGATATATGAAAGATAATAAATCTTTTAAAAACTTATTTTCTAACCAACTCCATCAATTATTGGAAGTACTAAAAATCAACATTTTAAAATATTTTCATATTTATTATTTTATTCTTTGTGTCAATTACGCGACCAACACTTTTTCATCCATTTGAATCATGCTACTTAAAAAATAAATCCTTGAAGGATTCAATCAACATAGTAATCCACAATTTTTTATAATTTTTATGAAATATAACATTCAATCAGCTTATTACAAATTAATTTATTCCAATAAAAAAGTCATGGTTCTTAAGGAAATGATTCAAACAGAATTCACTAAATAATATGAACTTTTAATATGGAACGAAATGTATAAAAAATTAATCTCTTTTAACAACTCGGATAGACAACTCATTACCATTTCATTGACCGCTTCTTAAATCATGAAATATGATCTATTAATTAATTAGACCAATTGTAAATTGAATCGAGCAGTTTGAAAGTAAGCTTAGGCTCAATTAAGATTTCGATATTTTCGTATTTATTTTAATATACTAATTAAATAATTTCATATTATGAACCATTAAGGTTCAGATTTTTTATTATATTTTCATATTAATTTTGAAAGATTAATATTTTGAATTTATAATCTACTAAATCACTACAAATCTAAATTATTTTGGTAATGTCAACTGTTCTGATATTATCCTTTTTAATTTAATTATTATATCCTAAAATCACTATTTTTTAATCCCAAATTAATATTTTTATTTTATAATCCCCTAAATCACTATAAATTTAAACTGTTTTGATAATGTCAACTTTTTTGATATTATCATTTCTAATTTAATTATTATCTCTTAAAATCACTATTTTTTTAATCCTAAATTAATTTTTTGAATTTATAATATACTAAATCACTACAAATCTAAACTGTTTTGGTAATGTCAACTGTTACATAATTACACTGATTTTTAAATTTTATAATATTATACCTTTTATAATATTATATCATTCATATATATAAGTTCTAACATTACTAACAGTGACAACCCAATAAATTCGTTTTTTAGAATTTTATAGTATTATATACCATTTATAATCTTATATCATACATTATCATACATATATATAATTCTGCACTAATATGTTGATTTTATAAACCCTAAAATTCACTACTTTTCTAAACTGTTACAAATTTAATTATGTTAAAACATAATTATTATATCCTAAAATAATTACTTTTCTAATATTATAACATTCATAATTATACCATACATTATATCATACATATATGGTATAATATTATAATACACGTATATAATAAAATTACTACTTATCTAAACTGTGCAAATATTATCATTACTAATTTAATTATATTACAACATAATACTATACCATTTATAATTATATTACAAAATAGTATTATACAATTTAAAACATTTAAAACAAAATTAAAATAACAAATAATACAAATCATAAGTTACTTTGTTGATTTTATAATCCACTAAATCACTATTTTTTCAATCTAAATGGTTTTTATATTATCATAACATAATTATTATCTTCTAAAATCATTACTTTTTAATCTTACATTATTATTTTGATTTTATAATCCCTTAAATCACTATACATCTAAACTATTTTAATAATGTTAACTGTTCTAATATTATCATTACTAAATTAATTATTATCTACTAAAATCACTACTTTTTTTAATCCCAAATTAATATTTTAAATGTATAATCCTCTAAATCACTACAAATCTAAACTATTTTGGTAATGTAAACTGTCCTGATATTATATTTTTTAATTTAATTATTATCTCCTAAAATCACTACTTTATGATATTATCATTACTGAGCTATTATCATTACTCTCCGTTATTTATCCTAATTTTCTTATCAAATATCCGATCAATCTCCTTGCAGCAATTGTTAATATCACATATCCTAATTTATTGGAAAATTTTGAGAATGACTTTTATTTCCAATACCAAGTCATCCTTGCTCCTACACTTGATGCTATAAATAAGGTGAACGAATATGTGATGTATTTATGGTCAGGTGATGAAGTACCATATCTAAGATGTCCTATGTAAGGTTGATGAAAACTAAAATAACTATGAAGGCATTTACATTCTATAATTTTTGAATAGCATTACATCTTCTGAAATGTCAAATCACAAGATAACGTTGAAGATTGGGGTTCTTGTAATGTTGCTCCGAAATATAGATCAGTGATCTGGTTTGTGCAATGTCACGAGATTTATAGTAGCTCAATTGAAAAAATATCTGATAGAAGCAAAAGTAATTTCAGTCAGCAATTTTGGACACAAAATTTTCATAACTCGCTTGGTCTTAACACCGTCAAACATTAGATTACCTTTAAAATTCCAACAAAGACAATTTTCTTTGGTTGTTTACTTTTTCATGATAATTAATAAGAGCGATGGACAATCTCTCTCATATGTTGGACTGTATCTGTCACGTTCAATTTTTAGTCATTACCAATTGTATGTAGCAGTATCAAGAGTTACAAGCAAGAGTGGAATAAAAATACTAATTTGTGACAAAGATGGACAAACATACAATACTACAAAGAATGTAGTTTTCTAGAAAGTTTTTCATAATTTAATGTAGAAAGGTTTGACTGTTTCTGGCTATTATCTTTTTGCTGCTCATTATTAGTGTAAACCCTGATTATTTTATTATTATATCTCATAAAATTTTTACTATAATCTATTTGAATCTTTTTAGGTAAATCTATGATATGCATTTACAAGCTATCTCGATCGAGCTAAATTCCAGTTGTAAAGACAAAAATAAACCGGCAAACTCTCAACATTACCCATTACAAAATTGTTTAGTTTTTATTATACCTTCAACTCAAAATTTTGTTATTACATGTACTGAGTAGAGTTTATGTATATTCATTTTTTTGTCTGTGTGTATATATATATATATATATATATATATATATATATATATATATATATTCATGTATAACCATTGAAAATTTTTTAAATAAGAGTATAATTGGTTTGTCTTTTACTTTTTGGATGACAATATTTAAAATTCTATGTAAGTTCATTTCGTATGTGTTTTAATCTAATTCTTTTCGTTTATATTTAATATAGGAGCTAAATTCCTTTATGTTTTGTTAGTTTTCAATCCGACAAACACATGAATTTTTAGATAAGTGTGAGACTTATTTTTATCTCGGACAATACTATTTCCTATAAAAAAAGTTGTGGAAAGATAATTATTTATTTGGTTGATAATTTATGCAATGTTGAAATCAACTATTAAGTATGTCTAAATTCTTATATCTCACTATTGTCCAGATTCATGTCGTAAATATTTATAAGATTGCAACGACTGTTAAAAAGATCATTTAAGTGCTAATTTTTGTTTGTGTGAATATACTGCACATTCAATAAATATAACTTGATTGAAGACCTAAACTAGAAGAAGCTTAAATATGATAATCCTGATACCTAAGGTTCAATGGTAATGTGACAATGAATTTGGTGTATGCAGTTCTTAGCAGAGTTAAATTTTTATTGTCATGCTTCTTGCATTATTTCAGGTGCATCATGGATTTTATCCTGCTTAGCACAACAAAATTTTGCGCCATACAATTCTAAATACTGTTAAAAGTGCAAAGAAGTTATATGAAAACCTTCAGATTATTGGACAGTGCATTTAATGGGAGGGGCTATGACTTCATTTTGTGGACTATATCCCACGGTGTTTATATTTATGACTTCTTCATTTATTGCATTCTATTATATGGATTATGGCTTTGCATGATTTGTTAAGTACTAGCATCTGGTAAATCATTTTCATCATCATTAATATATATTTTTGGCATTATGGTAATACTGTGAGTGCCTATACAATTGTCAAAAATTAACAAAAAAAAAACTAATGAGGCAATGTATTCGTTTTTTAACTATAACATTGTGTTATGTATGACACGGTGCTATATTGCTATATTTTTTGACATGGTGTTTGTTTGACATGAAAATCCAACATAATTATTAATTCTCGTGCTTTTCAATTTTCGCATGTAACATGTACTTTCCCTTCATGTCTGAGGACTGAAACTAAGACATTCTTTCGCTGTTTTTCCTTTTGTTTGGATGTTAGAATTCTGTGCAAGTAAGCGTACACGAGACATGGATCTTCAAAATACATCAAGTACATGTATCAGATATTTGAGGCTTGGTGAGGTTTGTGTAATGTGTAACAGACTTCAAATATACAACTAGCAATCATATCAATATAACAATTAGATGACATTGTGCATGACACTTTCTAAATATTTGTTAGTGCTTTAGAATGAAAGAGTTACCCATTTTTAACTATATTGGTTACATTATAAATATTTTTATCAAGACATTAATATATATATATATATATATATATATATATATATATATACACACACACACACACAACTGTTATGTAATGTTCTAAGGTTTAGTGATCAGATTAATTATATACTTGGATATGTATTTGCGTACAAAATTTTTATGTAACATTATATAACATATGCTATTAAAATTTGATAATTGCACAATAATCTACCATCTTCTTATTATATTTTAATTTATTAATTACATGTATAAATTTATTATTAACAAAATAAATAATTCCGTCGCAAAACGCGAATTTATATCTAGTTAAGATATGAAATTAGTGCTCTACTACGTACCTGCCGACAAACAACAAAAAATTATAAAAGAATTAGCAAAAAAAAAAATCCATAAAAGACAAACATATATATAATTCAATTACCATTCAATCTATATTTTACGATACCAATAAATTAAATAGATTGACTCGTAAACTCATCATTGATCTGTCGCCACAATGGGTATACTGTTTCTGATATTTTAACATTAAATATGATAATTTTGTTTGAGAGTTTTATTCAGTATATATTCTTTTGTTTCACAAAATAATATAATTTCACTTTGATCTTTTTTATGTACTTTTTATATTATTATATTTAAATATTAATATATTTTAGTTAATAAAATGAAATTTATCATTACATATTTTGATATCCATTCAAAATAATTCAAATAATTAAAATTAAAACTTATATATTCATTCAAATATTTCAGATAAATAATTATCTTATTCATTCAAATTTTAATATTTAATCAGTTTTTTTTTTCATCTATTTTATGAAACAACCCCAAAGTGGAGAAAAGAAGACGGGGTTGATACGTACGTAGCATGCAGCACACAAGCCGGGCCGAAATACAAGCTTACGCCTATAAATTCTTACAATTCCCTCGGGGGTCTTTCTCATCTCCCCATTTCTCAACTTCATTCATTTCATTTCATTTCTCCTCTCTCCTCTATCTGTCTTCTACCGGCTAATTCCCCGATTCATCCCTCCCTCTCCTGCTACCCAACAAAACAGAAAACAGAAACTAATTAATTAAACTAGTGATCATCTTCAATTGTCTTAATTTCTCTGTCACCGATCATCACCATCAGGAGAGGATTTAAGATGGTGACGACGACGGAGGGCGGATCAAGCAACGGGGAGCGGCAGTTGCTTAAGAAGGGGCCGTGGACCGCGGCGGAGGATTCGGTGTTGTTGGAATACGTGAAGAGGCATGGCGAAGGGAATTGGAATGCTGTCCAGAGGAATTCTGGGCTTCAGAGATGCGGCAAGAGTTGCCGCTTGAGATGGGCCAACCATCTCAGGCCTAATCTTAGAAAGGGAGCTTTTACACCCGACGAGGAAAAGACCATCATCGACCTCCATTCTAAGCTCGGTAACAAATGGGCTCGCATGGCCGCTCAGGTAAATTCATTCATTTTTGACTTGTTTATTCATGAATTTTATATTCTTCTTTCCCCTTTTGGTAAATTAATTCTCAAACGGTCCCTTTCTTATTCTCTTTTTGGTACGTAATTAAATTAATGTTGACCTATGATTGTTATTTTTCCCTGATTATTATTCTTAATCAGCTTCCCGGAAGGACCGACAACGAGATAAAAAACTACTGGAATACAAGGGTAAAGAGACGTCAGCGAGCTGGTTTACCAGTTTACCCTCTTGAAATACTCCAACAACAACAAATAAGACACCAACCGTCTATCCCCATTTCCCCATCATCTTCCCTGGCCTCCATTTTATCTGCTGCTGCAGCCTCATCATCTCATCAAAACGCTGCCACCTACATTAACAATCCCTCCTCCCTCTCTCTCCTAAATTATCCTTCCTTTCGTAACAACATTAACCCTAATATTAACAACTCCTCTCCATTCCCCCCAATGCCTTTATTTCATCAATCATCCCTTTCGAGGAATTCTCTGACGTTTGATGCTCTCGGTTTTAACCTGGCTGCCCCTCCGATGCCTGATCTGGTAAGTTTTTTCCAAATAGGCAAGGCTGCTGCCAACGAGCTCTCTTCAATCCAATCACAAACATCGGCTCCGGGAGGGACGCCTACACAAACTTCTTCGGGGAGTGATTGTATGATCGAAGGTGATCCATCAAACGGAGGTGCTGCCGATCTTTCACGGGGAAATAGTGGATTACTAGGTGATCTACTGGAGGAATCTCAAGCTATCAGACGCAGTGAGAGATCGAATCAAAACAAAATTTCAAAAGATGATGGGTTGATGGAGAATTCTTTGCAAGTTTTTAGGGTTGGCCATACCCATGATAACCCTATCCCTGAACAAAATAGAGGGAATTCCATATCCACTCCTTCTAAGAGTGGTGAGTACTTGTATTCCTTTAAAAATAGTTTTCTTATATATTTGATCATGCATCGTGAGTTGACGAGTTGTATTAATTTTTCACCCCACCAATGTTTAATTGTTCAAACATATATATATATATATATATATATATATAATAATATTTTTTTGTCTGGATTTCTAACATATTCTATCTCTATTTGTCCATTGTGTTAAATTGTCTTCCATTTTTTTTTTAAGAAAAAGTTTTGAACTTTGTACTAGCTAACTAGGTTTTAGTCTAGCTGAGATTTACAAAATACAAAATGGAAACATTTCTCAACTCACATATATACAATGTCGAACTGGAGATAATCACAACCAACACCTGGCATATATATATACTGACAATGAAATTTGGATCGGTCTAACCCAATATTTATTGGTTTGAAGCCAATATAACCAATATATATATAATATATATATATATATATATATATATATATATATATATATATATATATATAGTCCGGATCTTAAGCTTACCATTTATTCAACATACTTTGCATACCCTTTTAGCTAGGGACTGGGCGACGGTTCAGTCCGTTGCTATATATAGAACCGTCGTCTTAACTTTTAACGACGAATAACATATAGCGACATGCAACATATAGCGACATGCAACATATAGCGACGGACCAAACCATCGTCCGGTCCGTCGCTAAAGAGGGGTATGTAAAGTATTTTGGATAAAGGGTATTTATGCTCTTGATCTTTTCTATATATATATATATATATATATATATATATGTAGTATTTAGGTTTGTCTTTGCGTACACTTGTTTTGCAGACTTTGCAAGGTAGGAAATCGTCATGGAATAGAATTATTTACTTACTAATTGCTGTCAGTTTAGCAATAAATGTAGTTGATTACCAATTATTACTAAACATTCAAATCGTCTTTGAAAACAATAAAACTTTTACTAGCTAATCAATGACATTGAAATAATTAGCACTATGTTGATTCTTCGTATCATTGTATGTTGAGCAGGGATTAATGAAAGGAAAGAGGTAACAGAGGAGATCCACGTAATGGATGAGGATCTGTTGCGCTTACTTGACTGCCCTTCGCCTATACCGCTATCTGACTGGTATGATGTAGCTAGCACCAATGTTTCAAACGCACAGCCTTCAAACGTGACAGATTATGATAGAAATGTGGAAACAGATTATAATGATCAAAGAGAAGGCCAGTCGCGCTCTCCGGCTTTCACCACTACTTCAGATCTCACGATGAACCATAACTGGGACGAGGGTTCTTGTTGTTGGAATAACATGCCTGGAGTCCTTTACTAGCTACCTAGTTAACTAGCTGCAACTTTTAGTTTAGAGTGGTTAAATTAATTCAATGGTATTTTGTTTTGTACTACCTATTAATTAATTATATCATGTCATTGACTTAGATTACAATCTCTTGATTAATTAGGCCGAATTAGTCCTTTATTGCATTGGTAATTAAGCTGGTTCAATTAATAGATGTTAATTAGTTAGGTCTTAAATACTTTGTGTAGCCTTTAAATTCCCAACATTTTAGATTGTGGTTCACTGGTCATGAGAACCAGTAACTTTAGTTAACAAGTGTTTAAATTAAATAATTTGGAAACTTAATATCCTTGCATTCTAAAATTGCTTGTTTACTTATGATTCCTCAAAGCACGTTTGGTGTTGTTGTGTGGTACCGAGTACTGACGTTAAAATACATATATTTTGAGAACTTGCTTGCATGCAAGAATGTTTGGTATATATTATCATGAAAATGCTTTTGACAACGTAATAACTTTACGAATTAAATTTTGGGAAAGAATAAAATTTTGTGATTTATAAATTGTACGTTTATACAAATATGAAGGAATTAAGCAAAACTCTTTTCATTGCTAATCCAGTATCTATGCAATTCCTTTTTATCATTAATTTATTCTCTTGTAAGTTGTTGCCCAACTTCAAGTTAATTAATTTTACAGTAAAATAAATGAACTTCTCCCCTTATCAAGCGTTTATTACTTTTTGTATATCATGATATAATGGATTGACTACAAGACTTATTTACCGTGATCTAAGATAGTTGAATATATAGATGTCAATTACTATTTTAGCTAGATTTTGTCAAAATGAGTTCGTACGTTATGAATGTCAATTATATATTATTTTATGGAGTATGTTAATATCAAATGAAGTCGTCATGGATGTCAATTACTTATGAGTATTGCTGGTGACAAAACATACTTGTAAAAACTAATTTACAAAATGACAGAGTGTAATTAATGGATCATCAAAATACTATATATTGATTACTTATTCATTTAGGTTGTGTTAAATTGATTTATTTACTATGGATTTCGATTATTATTTCATAAATTAGGTTATGTCAAAGAAGTTAATTATCATGTTAGCTAGCTACTGCATGTGTTTCATTATAAATTAAGTAATGTACATGGAGCTTGCAATGGAGTATATATGATTATTGTTTCATTAATTATATATTTTATGTGAAATGACTTCTTTTTCGTTGTCCATCAATTATCACGAATGATAACTTTTATGGCTTCATTTCATTTTGATTGTCTAAAACTATTTCATAAATTAAGCAATATAAAATTAAATTTGATAGATTATGTCTTCATTTCATTAAAATTCTAATGGTTGGGATATATATATATATATATATATGACTAGCGTATGACCTACGAAAAGGAGGGGAATAGGTTTGAAACACACGTCTATTTTTGTTGGATGTGCGAACCTGCAACTTGTCCAAATTGTGAAGGACTAAATTGTAAATGCATGCAAAAGTTAGTGGTCATAGGATAATAACTAAATTTAGAAAGCCACATCCTGTGCTTTACTTTTCAAAAGAGACAGAAGTACCTATTTTGGGAAGTAACAATGATAAACTTAATTGGGCCGTACCATACTTTATCCGGAATCTCGCAAAGTTTTAGCACAACTTGCTGACTTCGGAGGCTTTTTCCCCCGACAACCTTTTAAACTAAGACACTGTTTTCAATCAATGTCCACCTGATTCAAGGTCTCGTAAAACTGTTAAAAAAAATTCTTACAAAACAACTCTTTACGGTTAAGGATCTCTTTCGGATCCAAGTTAACTTCATGATAAGTTGGTCAATTGATCAATATAGTGTTAATATACAAATAGATATTACATTCCTGTCTGCGTATCGACACTGTATTAATCAATTAATTAATCAAAATTAACCCCTCCCCTCTCCTTCTATTTTTCATGAGTTCTATCAATTTAATCATACCCTACTCATCCATGGATGATGGATCTATACATCAAACTCGTGGATAAAGTTTTCATGGATCTATAATTTTCTTGTTATGTCATCAAAATAAACTAACAATTATTATTTTTAAGAATGAACATATATGGATTCTTACTACTTATAAATTTCACAAATTCTGTAATTTTGGGGATAGTTATTAATTGTTTGTTCTGATTTTTGAATTAAAGTACCGTTTTATGTAAAAACCCTAGATTAATATATAGTAGAAATTTGAACAACAATCAGCTAAACCGGATGTATATATATATGAATGAGGATTGAGGAGGTAAGGTGAGTCAGGAAGCATGTCCCACGTAACATCCACTAATATTTTGTGCACTTTACATTCGTTCGATTTATTTCATACATAGTGAGTGACGCACGTATTTCATTATTATGCTATTAATATTAATGTCTTGAGCCAGTGGATTGTGTGCCGTGCTCAAACACGCAATACCTGTAACTTGCAAGGCAAAAAGATATATAGATAGATAGCACCTCTTCTTTTTATCAAATGGAGTAATTCTGATGGACGGATTCCTCAATTTTGGATTTCATTGTCCAAAGGATAGCCTTTTCAAGTATATATTTATTCTACTCCTTGTGCCATCATATTATATATCACTTGACAAAGCCAACTGCTCGATCGCTCTCAGTTATAATATAAATTCCCCTCACTGTCTTGTATTTTTGAGAATTAATTGGTTACCCTTAAAATCGGCAGCTAGCAGATATATATTTTCATAAAATTAAAGAATAACGACCCGACAGAATAATAATAATAATAATAAGTACTCCATGGCTTGAGTACGTACGTTATTAAATATTGTATCTAAACAGGGTAAAACTATGATTAAATAAATTTATTTCGACAGCTAGCTAGCTAGCATCATTAATTATTTTTTCTAATAACATTAATAATAGCCATAAATTATGCTTATTCAGTACTCACTAATTAAATAGCAATTGCACCAGGGCAATTGATGGAACACATATATTGCATGAGTAAAAAAAATGGTAGTGGACACCATGCATTTCATGCAGTGTCCTCACCACCCCATTTTAAGCCACTCAATCTCCTCTCACCAACCTTGTGTGTTTCCTCAACTCTCCTTGTCTTCACTTCTTTTTTGGTCCTTTATATTTTTTCAGTAGTTCTATTAAGAATCAATTTGGGCGAAATAATGGTTGGTGCAGAAATATATATCTTTTTGATGTCACGTTGTGGAATTATTAGAACCTAGCTCGCTCTAAATATAGTATACATGCACTTGCATATGCATGTTTGTGAAATAATTGTACAAATATGAACAAAGTACGTACCTTGATAATTAATTAATGATGAGTGAAATAATTATTAATAGGTGCAAGAGAAAGAGGATTGAGTGAATCATGTGATCACTGCTTGCAGGAAGTCTTATCCATCAATTTTGGCTGATATATGGCTAATCTTTTAATATATATATATATATATATATATATATATATATATATATATATATATATATATATATTAATTCTTTGAGTTACAATTTAACTAAATTAAAAGTGAATAAATAAATAAAACATAAACAAATTAAAGTTCACTCTTTCAGTTAGGATTGCAATTAATGTTTTGATTTTATTTAAATCGATCTTCGACTTCCTTTTTCTTTTGCAGGAGGCGACAAATTAAAGTCGTCGGTTCTCATTGGCAGAACGAAGTAAAAAAATTTGATGGAATTAATTTTCTGGTTTTATACCGTGAAAATGGAAAAATCAAGACTGGTTTTATACGTACGTAATTAACAATCAATATAATTGTTAAATTTGTTTTTCAGCACCAAATGCAGGAAAGCTTTTTCATACTTATTTTCAGTTTACTTCATTTGGAGATGATTCTTGGCGAAACTATTCCCCAAAACTGCTGATCAGATCGAACAAAATCTTTGTCCCTTGTCATTAATTTAATATATATATATATATATATATATATATATATATATATATATATCTCGTTAATTAAACAGATAGGTTGCAATGAAACTAAGCAAGATCCAAAAAATAGAGGATACAATCAATGTTTCATTATACTCCCTCTTTTCTAAAATATAAGATTTAACTATTTGACGTGTTAAAGTCAATATAGGATCTGCATAGGAAGATGAACATATTTTTCTGATTTTTTTGTATCCACTTTTCAGCCTATTGAACATATTTAAAAAGTGTCTCAGCTAGCGTTAAATATATGAAGAAGTTTTCTTGATTTAGTGTAATATATTAGAAGATAGATTAGACTATACATATACTTCAACTCCCATTCTCCTTCTTTGGCAAAGCAAATAGTTAAGAAGGTGGATAGGCCATTAAATATTCAAGCAGAAAATAAGTGTTCAAGCACAAAAGAGTCAATTCTAGGAGGTGGCAGTGGCATAAGCAAAACCTCCTTTCTGTTACTTAAAGTTCCTTTATCATAAGGGTTTTTAGAGCCTGAAAATTTTCATAAGCAGTCCGCATATACAAGGCAAAAAACAGAGGTGGAGTTAGGGCCGTAAATGGTAACCGGAAAATAACTTACACACACATATATAAATTAATAACTTATATTCATTATTTAATAACTTACATATATAAATTATAAATATTCATCCATAATCCAGTATTACTTAACAAACATAAAAGGGTCATCTACTTATTAATGGATATCTAAACATCAATAAGTAGAGGATTCATTCATTAATGAACTATACTTTAATTAAATTTGACAAAGCTCTAAATTAAAACTATAATTTAAATCAATGAAGGATGATCAATGGTGTATGCATCAAGTTAAGTTAGGATGCAAATTAACCTTGTAATTTTTATGATGATGTGTTTGACATTTTTCTCCCCTTATGATTAGGATGTTTAATTAATATGTATGGTTTAAATATTAAATTGTGTTTAATTAATATGTATAATTTAAACTTTAATTTTTTTTTCGTAAATATTTTGAATGAATTTTATATTAGGTTACTGATAAACGAGTTCGGATATCCGAATAATTTGTCTATTCGGATAAAATAAACGATAACGGATATTATCCGTATTCGAATATTTTTTCGAATACCGGATACGGATAATATTTTTAAAATCCGCCGGATACCGGATACGGATAGCGAATTGATTTTTCGGGTACGGATACGGATATACCTGTATCCGTATCCGTTTAATACCGTTTACACCCCTAGGTGGAGTATGGAATCGACTAAATTATATACACTGCTAATTAATTGATGTAAAAGCTAGCCTTTAATTAAAAGCGTGACATTAAATCCCACTGTGGTATCATGCGAAATGTAAAGGTAGCCGACCGACCGCTAATATAAATCTACATATTAAGAATTAATTATAATAAGAAAAAAATATAGGTTAATTTTAGCAAATATGAGACCAACCTGATTTATAACAATAAGATACGCATGGTAGGAAGCAAGGCCACCAACAAAAGCAGTAGCAGCAAAACTAAACGACGTCAATGCCAGCAATTCAGGGCGGTTCCTTAGCACCCCAAACAATCCGGCCGGCGCCAAAAATGTACACAAAGAATACCCATTAATTAGGCTGTCACCAAGAATGTCAGGTAATGCCGCTAGCTGCATAAAAAAAATACTAGATATGTTTAGTGCTTAATATGTGTAGTGTATGTAGCAATGGGGTGAAATAATATATATTTGATGATAGTATTACCAGTCCAACACATTGACCGATCCACTGGCAATGATGATCAAATTTCTCCACACAATTATCACATACAGGACATTAGGACAATGACATGCAGCTTAATATTTCTTGGTGGATAATTAAATCTGACAATATTTTAATTTAACCTCCACTCCATTGAGTGTGATAACCCTTTTCTTTCTGGTTCTGACACTTGCACCAACTTCTTCGAAAATTGACAACTCATTTCTAGCTAGGAATAATTCCAATTCCGGGGTCAAACATACTAAACGTACATTGTCAAGTTAATAAGAACCTGTATGTATGTATCCAAAGCGCATTAGTTTAAATCAGTTTCCAAGGGCTTTACTGGTTGGAATGAGTCCTCATGAGAGAAGACGACGAGTTGAGAAAAAGAGAGGGTTCTCACTTAAGCATGCATGTAACAGCTAGCGAGCATCAGTCGGGACAAACGAACCAGAGAATAATGGTAGTGGGCCATCCTCGTTAAGCATTGATAATGTAGGTGGTTCAGTCACTTGTTGCAGCAATGGAGATCCGGATTTCTATGACGAGGGTTTTGACGTGGGCTTGATAACACATTAAAAAGGAAATCCAATAGCTTATAACTCTTTTTTTGTCTGTGTATCAAAGCGACGTCGTTTTGATAGGAATTTTTTTTTACAAGTCGATAGAAAATTGGAAGCCACCAAACGAGGTTTATATAGTTTTACCAAAAAAACGAAGTAAAGTAAAAATAGTACATTTAAAATAGTATTTGAGTTGTGATGGTGATCGATTGTCTCCGATGAACAGTGGATTAAGATAGGTAAAGTAAAACGATTATTAATAATAAAAAAAAGATATAAAGGAATATGTAAATAATAATAATTGATAGGTCTAGAATATTTTATTGGTTGACCCAAACGGCCCAATGGTTAGAGTAAATAATAATAATATTTTCAATTGTGAGAGTAAACTCTCTTTATAGAACAAATAAATACAAATTATAATAATAATATAAATAAACAAACAAAAACAATATTAAACGAAAAATAACTAAAGTCACGTTGAAAACATTAACAATAATTATAACCGATATATTTATTCATTTTTTAGTCAAGTTTGTAGTTATTCTAATATTAATAGCAAGCTAAGTTATTAAATAATAAAAATCATATACATAATAGTCAAGAAATCTAAAATAATTATATGTGAAAATAAATGGCGTGTGGTGGCTTCTAATTTTTTGTCAACTTGTACAAAAAAATTCCTATCAAAACGACGACGTTTTGATAAAAAAAAAAAAAGAGTTGTGAGCCATTGAATCTCATTTTTAATGTGTTGTAAACTCTACGACAAAACCCTCACAAGATCTTCACAGAAATCCTCGTAGAGGATCCGGATCCCAACGATGGTGGCATAATAATACCAACAGATATGGATGCAAGTTGGATTGAGTGAGGCTCAAGTGACTGACGACGGAGAGTGAGTTTTGTTTTGTGAGCCAGCTTATGTAGCAGCATAATAAAGTTGCCAAACTGGAAGTATTTTCCAAAAGAATTTCATACTCTAATTTATTGATTAAATTATTAAGTTTAAGCCATTTTCAAGTGTAATAGGAATATAACTAGTTGTGTCTCGTTTCTCCGGCATTATATGGACGGTGAGATTTATTCTAAACTTTGAACGGCCCAGATAATTTATTGAGCGAGCGAGAAATTCAAAATCATTTATATTTTATTAAATAGATATTTAATTCTCATTGATTCTGCAATTTACAAAAAGAGAAAGTACTATATCCTTGGAAAAATAGCCATCGTGGCATATCAATTCCAAAACTTAGAATTGAAATTGAGGGCGAAATTTTAACAAATTTCAATGTCATGGAATTTCTAATGTGCTGCCGCTGCCTGCCGATTCCAAATTTAAATTTTGAGTTACGAAGCATAATATTAGTATGGCGAAGAAGGATAACATATCTTTCATTACTAACATATCCATATAATTAATACCGGTATGCCTTAACAGTTTTAATGTGTATATTTATTTAGCAATTATGTCATTTCTTTTCGATATTTCATCATCTTTACGTTGTTATATGTTTTCACACTTTATTTATCAAATTTTCTTTTTTATATTTTTTACTGACTATGATATTATTATTATCGTCTTTACGTCTTACATTCTCACTAAATTTCCCCCAAGTGTTTCTAAAGCCCAAGCCCACCATCATCAGGACCGACAGAAAGTGAGGCCGACGCGGCCCTCGTATTAGTTGAAGATGATGAATAACAAGAATTAGAAGTAGCGAGGCAAGGACCCCTCTTTTATTTGTAGCCTGGGATTACTTTAGCAAACACTCCTCGAGCCCTTGGACTCTCACCGAGTCCAATCTGTTGGTTTCTGACTGCTTCTGCCTGCCAGGTACAATTTGGATATTCGTGTTAATTGTATTTAGGATTTTATTTTGATTCAATCATATAATATATGAAACGAACCCTAGAAGAATTCCCAGACGATTAATGATGAACCTGGATCTTTTTGACATGTATAGATTGACGCATTCAAGCTACAAAAATGTCTTCAGCTCAGGATCCATTTTACATTGTAAAGGAGGAGATTCAAGATTCTGTATGTTCATTCCAAGTTCCTACTTGTTTTAAACATTAACTTTTGTATTGAAGCTTTAATCTATGATTTATATGTTATCATACCATAAATTCTTTTGCCCACTATCAATCCTAACATTTCGATGGTTACTTGCTTGGTAAGATTGATAAATTGCAGTCTACTTTTCATCAATGGGAGAGCATGTTGGCGGATAGTAAAGAGCAATCTCATCTCACAAAAGAGCTTCTTACTGGTTGTGAGAGCATTCAGTGGCAGGTATGCTACTGAATTTGTTAAGTTCACTTAAGTAAGTTTCACCAATTTCTTTTAATTCTTAGAGATCAATCATGTGGTTCTACTTTGTAGTTGGATACTGTTTGAGTTATGATTTAGATATTGCTGGATCGTTTGTGTTTTGAACCAAGTCATTAAGCTTTAAAAAGTTGAATACTTAAGATAGTATTAAATCTCTGCTTTTTCAAGGTCTTCAGATCAAATTTCTCACTTGCTTTTTTCATCTCCTGTTATGTCTATACAGTTGTGTTATGTTCTATTCTGTATTTTTGATGCACCGCTGTTTGTATCTTTGCATGTGAGTGGTTTCCATTACTAGTTCTAATAGTGCCAGTGTTAGAGTAGTAATTAATGTCATAACAAATACGAAAGTGGTAACGAGTTCTATTACACTCTATTTAGATGCAAATACTATTTGCGAGTTGGTCTTAACTTTCTCACATGCATATTCATCGCCTATAAAAGATTGTCTTTTCTAACCCAATCGGCTTGTGTACCAATGTAACTTCTCGCATTTTATCCCGTATGTAAGTTCTGAAACCTATATTTCTGATAGGAAGGTGGATGAATTGGAGAAGACGATTTCTGTAGCAGCTAGAGATCCTTCTTGGTATGGAATCACTGAAGTGGAGCTTGAAAAACGAAGGAGATGGACCAGTACTGCTCGGACTCAGGTAGTCAATTGTCATTTTGCTGTTCTTGCTAAAAATTTATTTAACATGTTTTCTTGGTCGACTACTGGTAGTGAAATCTGTTAAAAACTTTAAAGATCATTTAATGTCTTCATTTATATCCATATATCTTGAATGACGACTGCGTGATTCAGGTGGGAAATGTTAAGAAAGCAGTAGTGGCTAAAATGAAGATGAGCGGCACAAGCACTTCTAATGCAAGTGGGATGCGCCGTGAACTAACGAGGATGCCAAACTCTCATCAGACAGATATATCCAATCACTACATTGCTAAAGATAATGATGATTTCATATCATCGGAGTCAGACAGACAGTTACTTCTCATAAAGTAGGCTTTTTACTTCTGCTTCTTTTCTTATTTATTTTAGCCAGTATTTGCTTTTGTTTCTACCAGGTTTCTTAATTTTCCTAGCTTCGAAGTTTTGGTTACCTTCTTTTTTCAAACTTGAGAAAAATATCTCTTAATTATTTTGCTTATATTTTTCGAGGAACACTTACTTTTTAAAAAGATAATATCTTTGAGTTACTTTTGATGAGATTGCTGAATCCCTTTCTTTGTTTCTAGAATTTACATGAACTTGTAGTATACATAATATCAGTGGTATTTAATGAGTATATGTGCCAACACCCCCCTTTGTGACCTTTAGTGGCCATATAGGAATGTTTGCTAATAGACGTTTTAGCAATCATATTACTCTTATGACTAAATCAACTGATGAAATGAAAAAGGAGTTTCTATGTATGTCTCTTACCACGATCGGTATTCTCTCATGCGTAATTATAATTTGACGGTTGATAATAATCTTCTAGATTAATAATTTTTATGATTTATGATATTTTTCATAACGGACCTATGCTTTTAATTAAAGATTAGTCATATCACCAAAGACATTACAAACAGTAAGCAGAAAACTACTGAGAATGCAATCTATCACTAAGAACTATATGCTGGTCAATTTGGTATTGACACTTCAAAAACATAAGGGTAGTTTGGATTTTTCAACATAGCATCCAATTGTAGTGCTCTTTTGACATTATGTTGTTTCCTAATTTATGGTCTTTCTAATTGTGGATGTGTTTCGATTGGTGCTTATAGGCAACAGGATGAAGAGTTGGATGATCTCAGTGCAAGTGTGGAAAGAATCGGAGGTGTTGGGCTTACTATACACGAAGAACTACTCACACAGGTGACCTATTGTTTAGGCTGATTTTTCATTCTTCAATTTTACGAACCGAAGTTACATGGGTGTTTGTTTTATCCTCGACCACCAATGTATCGGACCTTCCCGTTACACAATTGCCTACACTGACTTTTTGATGGAGTTTTTTTTAGCAGGTAGCAGGACCATAAAAATATACATCAGTAATTAGCAATTAGGCAATTGACTTGTAAAATATACATCAGCTTAATTAGTATACTAGGCATTGTAAAAATATATAATCCCTCAGTCCAAAATTTAAAATCATTTTTTTTTAACTCATTTGGACATTTCAAATTCAAAATTGTTATAAGTTCTTTTAATTTTAGTCAATGCAATAATTTATTGTAAGCTATATAAAAAGTATTACTTATTATAAGATTTATTTTTTTAAGTCAATAATATTATTATAATTTGAAACGAAGGAAGTAGGATTTAAGAAAACTCTCACAATTTAAAATTTCTCTATAAAATTATTTACAAATATTATATGATAGGTTTTAAACATAATGTGAATTTGTTTATGTATAGTCAACACAACATATACTAAATAGGTGGATTATTTTTGCTCAACTTTTTTACTTTGTTTTTTTGGTTTTTCGTTTGTATCTTCTTCTTTTTTTTCTTTTACTTGTGCATTCAAATGTTGTATACAAGATTTCAAATTTTATGATATATAATGTGTTATTTATTTATTTTTGAAAAAAAAAATCCTACGCTGACTTGTAATCTTGGATCCGCCCCTGCCGTTACACTTCTGGAAGTTTATATATAACATGTGATTATGTTATCACTCTGTCATTACTGTGTAAAGTTAAATGTAAACTTGTGTGATGCTTCAGGAGAAAATTATTGATGAATTGGGTTCTGAGATGGACAGTACATCAAATCGTCTTGATTTTATTCAGGTAAACTACACGTGTAGTAGGTAACTGTGGACCTAATGACAGGCTTCATCAATTTTTAGCCACAGCAATCTAAGGGTTCGTTTGGTAACTGTTTCTGCTTTCATGTGTGTGCTTATTATAATTATTTTTATTCCCTCAAGTTTCTGCTTCTACTTGATTTCACTAGTGAAATCAAAATTCAAACATTGTTTGATGACTATGTAAGTTTTGTTTTATTTTATTAAGAAGTAAATTTTGGAAGCAAAATCAGTTAGACCGGACCCTAAGCTTTTTAAAATGTAAGGTTGCTGAAAATTGATTCCCTTGCAATTCTTATGCTTCTAATATATGTTATTGTTTTTCTAATTGAATATTTTTTTTCCCCTTGCAGAAAAAAGTAGTGGCTATGGTTATGAAGAAGGCTAGTGCCAAGGGACAGCTCATGATGATACTATTCTTAATTGTTTTGTTTATTATTTTGTTTGTTCTGGTATTTTTAACCTAGGTTAGAGTGGAAGACTACACACGGCCACTAGTATATTGATGAGAGTAAAATTGGATGTCATATGGATTGTTATGAACTGTTGATCATAGGTTTTGTTTGAATGAAGTGGAACAAAATTATGCAACTTTAATTCTTTAATGTACAGCAGCAGGGTCGGGTATTTTGGGATAACAAATGGCTGACACATTGTTGCCCGTATTGAAACTGGTAATGAACTAATGACAAGGACAACGATCATTAGCTCATTGCCTTCGGTATTTTTGCTGAGAATGCATGCGAACAGATTATCACCATAAATTTATCCGGTTATATAACTGCTGATGTGAATAAAGTTTTGCAAGAATGCTATCAAATGACCAATAGCTTGTTGACATGCTTACAATAATACTCCCTCCGGATCGAAAATGAATAAATAAATTTTTTCCTTTTTGTTATTAATTGGTAAAATCCTATAAATTAAAACTAATACTCCTCGTCTTAACAAAAAACTAATACTCCTCGTCTTAACAAAAAAGAGTTTTATTTGTAAATGTTGTACAAAATTGTGTTATTGTACTCGAGGACAACTAAGGGTGTAAACGAACCGAGTCGATACGAGTATTGAGTTGTTGTTCACAAAATTTATCGAGTATAAAATAAGATTTGATTGAGGCTCATTTATCTACCGAGTCGAGTACGTTTTCGAATCGAGTCCAAGCAGTTTGGATTTTTTTAACGAATATGATCCGAGTATCAATAGTAAATTATAATTTGAGGAGGTTCGAGTAATTAATCGAACTTTAAAATTGAACTTTTAGTCGAGCGAATACGAATCGAGTCCGAACTGTTTGCTCATTTTACAGCCTTAAGGACAACCTTTGTTTTTTGGAACTACAGGGTACAACTTATACAAGTTTTTAACACTTTTATAAACTATTCTTAATGAAATTTATATTACTTTTGAATTTTATAATTTAACAAATTACTTCGTAAAGTCAAGATAGGATTCTTTTACCATTTGAACGATAACATTTAATAAATTTATAGAGATTTAAATCCCATGTTTGCGGAAAATGAACACATCAAAAAAATTCCAATTAAATGTACATAGACTTAAATTCCAGTGACAAAATGCACCTCAATTTTTTTCGGGTCATTCATTTGTTCGAGACATTAATATAAGCTAAATAAAATATAAAAAGGCCAAAACATTGAAAAAAACTAACCACTCAACTTATTTGTCACATAAGTTTTTACCGGCTTCTGATCTGAATTACAACAACGCTCATCTCAAATCCCAAGTTGATTCAAGCCAAGCTGCGTAAGCTCAGTTTGTCAACGTATTAATAAATCTATCCAAATCAAGCTGAGCATTGCTAGAGTTTTTGGAGAGCAGATCCTCTGTACCCAATTTCTCTGCCTCCCTTGTGTCTTCTCACTTACATTTTGACACCTATTTTTTTATTTAATTTTAGAGTTAATTAGTGTTAACTGTTAAGTAAGAGATTATGTGTCAAAATATAAGTGAAGAGACACAAGAGAACAGAAAAATTGAGGACAAAGAATCTGCTCTGGAATTTTTGAGGTTGCTGCATCCTATATTGCTTGGAGCCTTGGATGATAGTAGGCCAAAACAGCTAAACTTGAATGTTCGCTTATAACTAATGTTAACGCCAAGTTCGTCCGCGCGTCCAATCACAAAATCCACGCGCTGAATCCTGCACAATAACAGATCACACAGAAGCTTGACGGCCGTACCGCCGGGGGATAGCTCCGGTGTGAGAATAAGCACAGGCCGTTCACAAGGTTTAACAATGGAGGTTTATATGTTTAGTGCTCAAAGTAGATCTTACCCGTTAATTGTAACCTTGGCCTTGTATTTATAGAACTCCCACCACCTTGGTATCCTCTTCTTTGGATTAGAGTAGGACTCCTAAATATGTTAGCTACCATATTTGGGTCCAACACAATCTCCTTAAAAAGTGCAAGTGGAATCCCTTTCCATCACTACATCCAGAGTTTGACGTAGGATTAGGGTTGATGCCCTTGATCACGTAAACTCCTTGTCGCACCAACTCTGCATGTGGACTGCTCATACGCTCAGGCCCAAACCAATAGCCCAACCCAACAGGCCCGAACTCAACCCTCACGATGACCACGGGCCCCAGCCTATTGGGATCGGGTAACCGACCCCGATCTTACATCTCTGAACATACGAGCCCGACCTCCTTTGACCCGACCCAAGCCTTCAGAACAAAAGAGGGTCGGGAAAACACTCCCGAACATTGCCCCCCAGTCTCTTGTTATAAGATATTTATGACACGAGACTTGAAAGGACATGAATTCGGATAGTCACGCCATAATGGTGAGTTGTCTCGGGAACCCAAACGGTTTCTCCTCGGTCCGCGAGCTAGTACACGTTTTCTCACAACTGGGCCCACCTGCCATAAATAGCCGCCTTTGGAAGCCGTGCCAGACGGGCTATATAAGCCCCCCAACATACAGCAGCGTCACTTTTTCGAGCCTTTAATATTTTGAATCTCTGTCGAACTTTTCCGGCAAGAGCGATTTCCGGCGAGACACTCATTTTTCCGGATTTCTTCAGTTCGTGCCATTTCTCCACTAAGCTCTTGTCTTGTACCTCTCTTTCCTTCTTCCCACCATAAATGGCTGATTCCAGCGATCCTCGTCCTCTACCAACCATAGCAGCCGGCACTCCCACTCTTAACTCCGGTGACCTTCTCCAAATCGAGCTGGAGGCTACTCCGGTTGAACTCTCCGTGGAGAACGCCGAAACCAAAATTCGCCAATTCTACGCTTCGGAAACCGACTACGCAGTCATCAACACCAAATCTTCCATCACCCACTCACAACTGACGGACATCCAAACTTTATTCAACATCCCCAAAGAATACAAGCTTCGGGTTCCTGAGGCCAGCGAGAGGATGTACCACCGACCCGAGGGCGAATGGGTAGCCGTCCATCTGTATGCCCTAAGGTACGGGGTTCGGTTCCCCCTCCACGAATTCATCTCCTCTTTCCTCTGCCTGGTAGGGATCGGGTTCTCCCAGTTGGCTCCTAACTCCTATATCCAGCTAATCAGCTTCATCGCCCTCTGCCAGGAGGCTGGCATCACCCCCGGGCTGGATTTCTTCTTCGTCCTGTTCTCGGTGGGTCGGTCAAAGGAGCCCGGCCTTCGCCATCTGAACCGTGTTCCTGGACGGGACACCTTCGTGAAGACCCCATCCAGCAACAAGGGGTGGCATTCACAATGGTTCTTCATGAGGGGAACCGATCTTAACCTTCTCCCTAACTGGGCCGGTCCCGAAGATGTCCCCATGAAGGTCAACAAATTTCCGAAGAGTCGTTCGGCAGCCTTCAAGAAGTTTTACGCCCTTCTGAGGCAGACTAATTGGGGTCTAGGAATCGTGTCCAACGAATCCTGGCTCTACGAACACGGCTGTAAGTTAATCTATCCGACCTTGTTTTCTTATTCCCCCGATCTTTTGCTTCGATTTTCATAATGATCCTTTTATTTTATGCTGTAGTGACCATCTTCAAGCCAAACAATACTGAAGAGGCCCTGTCCCCATTGCCGATCCTTATCGAGCCAATCCATCTCCCAGCTGCTGACGACTCTCCTTCAGACGAGGCCGTTCTAATTGCCGAAATGTCGGTCGGTTCGTCAACCGGCCCTCTTCCCGAACCTTCCAAGACTGATGCTTCCACGAAAAGTGTGTTGCAGATGAAGGGGGCCGACAAGATGGCTTTGCTAAAGAAGTCGAAGAAAAGACCTTCTGTTCGAGCTCCCCCCAAGGTCATTGTCGCGCCCCCGCCGAAGCCTGCTCTGAAATCAACTCCTCCAACTCCGATCATAGTGACGGTGGCCGAAGATTCGGAGGGTACTCCAGATCAGCTTCTGGAGCCCGCTTCGAAGAAGCCGCGGTTGGTCGAGGGGCCCTCCCATGCCGAGGAGGTCGTTGCCCCGGTCAATGCTTCTTCCCCGAAGTCCAAGGCTAGCTCTTCCGGAGGATCCCCAACCACCTGCTGGCCGAAGAGCCCAGCTGATAAATTCCCTTTCCACTTGCTTGATCAATTCAAGCTTTCCGGTGATGATGAACGGTTCAAGAACTTTTCGTCAGAGGATTTTCTAGTTACCTATCTCCGAGCCCAGACTCAGGTATTTATCCTCATTTGTATATATGTCTTCATTCATTTTTTTTTTCTGTCTGACCAATTCGCCTATGTATTTAGGCCAACGCCATCCTTGCTCGAGCTATCGCTCCTCTTGCCCGATCCACCAAGAGAGAGGTCCAGCTGAGAACCGACGTGGAGCTTCTCCAAGCCGAATTATCGGGTCGGAATTCGGAGCTGAGGAGGGAGCGGGATCTTCATGCCGATACCAGGAATAAAGTATCCCAGGCTAATCGTCGGATTGCTGAACTCGAAGAACAAAATTCCCTACTTCAACAAGAGTTCGTCGGTCTCAACGATCATGCCAAGAAGCTGGTGCATGACAAGGAGTTGATGGCCGAAGAGAATAGAGCCCTGGTGGGGAATCTGGAGGCCCTCGAGGGGAAGTTCACTGGGGTTCATGCTCAGCTGAGGACTTTGATCCAAGCGAACAACACCTTGATGGCCGAACAGGTCTCCCTCAAACAAGCTGCCATCAAGGAATACGAAGAATCGCCTGCTTTGACCGATAAGATCATGACCCAGTTTGGTGAAGGGGTGGAGGCCTATCGGGAAAAAGCGAGAGCGAAGCTTGTTGATGCCGGCCTGGATGCCTCGATCCTTGACTCTTCCGATGAGGAGGCCGAGGCCGATGATGACTTACCATAGTTCTTTTTAGTATCTGCTTTTCATAGTTGTAATTTTTCTTTTCTAAGTCTTGTAACTCACCTGACCGGTGAAGCCGACGGTGTATGTACCCGAAGCTCATCTGATCGGGAATTGTAAAACTTTGTGAATACAAATGAAGACAAAAACTTTCTAAGTAGTTATCTCGATCAGTTTAACTTTACTTTTATCGCCCAGTTAGGTCATTTCTGACTGTCTGGTCAATTTATGTCTAAAGCGTACTGTCTCGGATTTGTAACTTTTGTCGATCAGTTATACTTGTGGCGCTTATCAACCAGTTAAGTTCTCTCGAACCGTCTGATCGTTTTACGCTCAAAGCTTATATGATCGGATGTGTAGCTTTGTCAATCAGTTATACTTATGGCGTTTATCAACCAGTTAAGCTCTCTCGAACCGTCTGATCGTTTTACGCTCGAAGCTTATATGATTGGTAAAGCAGTGCAAGATTAAAATGAAGTACAAACGTTTCTCTTGAGAGAAGTTTTCCTTTCATTGATAAATTGCATAAATTACATCATTATCGGGAAAGAACAGGCATGTATTTACTGGTAATATCTCCTAAGTCTTCCAGCATGCCATGTATTCTTTACTTCCGACCCATCCATTGCTCGAAGCCGGTAAGTCCCTGGCTTCGGCACTTCTACTATCTCATAAGGCCCCTCCCAGTTAGGCATTAATTTTCCTGTGTTCTGGGGGGTTGATGCCTCTGCCTCCCGAAACACCAAATCTCCTACCTCGAACCTCCTCAAATTGACCTTCTGGTTATAGTGTCGGGCTGTCTTCTGTTGGTAAAGGCATTAACTAGTACTGTACAAGAGCAAATAAATATACAAAAAAAATGATTTGTATGCACTAAATATTTATACTTTGTACACCATATAGGAGTGTTATGATATTGTCTGCAGACTGCAGTTATACCTTGTACTCTATACACAACTTCCAATCTTTTCATTAGAAAATAGTAGCACAAGAACATACAGCTGCCTTCATGAGCTTGATGAGAACACATCCAAATTTTTCAAATGCATTTCACTAATTAAGCATTTTCAACTTCTGCAGACGCATGCCATCAATTGGATGGGAATAATTGCTGTTGAAGGACTTCATTAAATTTACTTGTTTCCTTGATAAAGGGAAATGATATTTCCAGTTTTGGAATCACCATTACCGGGAAATTGTCATCCAATATATACATGGTACAATTGCACGAATCGCACTGAAATGATAATTCCAGTGCTGGAAATTTCATTCACTTCAAAATATATCTAGCAGAATCCCAAACATTTTTCTATAAATATTGTATTGGGAAAAGCAAACCAAGAATAGTGAGCATTATTGAAGATCAAAATATTATACCTATCTATAATCTACTACTTCAGAGTCATGACAAAGATGGTACAAAAAAACTATTCACATCCATTTACTTGCAATTAACATGAATGATGAAAAGCAAAGCATATCAAACAGAGAGGAAAATGAGCCTTAGATAACCATGGAATTATGAAATAATTTTAAGTCTCTGCTGAAAAGAAAGGATACTTCTACTTTCAAAGGGTCACTTCGCAATCCGGTTGTACAACACATTGTCACATAGTTCATATTCTACTCACCTTTGTTATATCTTCAGAACCAAAAACAGACTAATACTCTCAGAAACTCTTCCTAAATTAGAAGTTGTCACTTGCAAGTTGCAGTTATTAGTCCTGAGCAGAACTTAACAAAAGTTTGCCCTTTTAACAGCTACAAAACTATTTTGCAAATAATGAAAAGATGCTTGTTTGGTTTTTTGATATGTAAAGTTAGGGAGCAAGATGCAAGTTCAAATCCATCCTAATCAGCATGACAGAACATGAGATACAAAACCAATCAACTTAGATTTAGCATTGCATGAAGTTTCGCACTGGTATATACTATGCATTGTCAAATCAAGCATTACTTCATCAGAATCTAAGCCCTAATGGAATTGAAAGAGATGTTAATGGATTAAAACTAAATTGGAATACAAACAGGCACTAACTAGAATACCATTAAATACCTATAACTTTTCAAAGTGTCAGTCCTTCTGAGTCTTCAAAGAGAGTACTTCAGAGCAAACATAAAGGCAATGCAAAGAAAGAAAGAAAACATATAGAATATAACTTCTCTTGAACATCTTCCTATACACACCGAAGTGCTTACATGACAAAATATCAGCATTCCAACCCTTCATAAAAAGACTATCTTCATACACTCTCAGATAACCTAGTAACTAGTGGAACAACAGCAAGAGGAAGTGAAACAAAAGTGAGAATAAAATAAATGAATGATTCAGCAAACTGGTATTCAAGTTAAGAAAATAATGAATGGAAAGCAAGAAGATGACAAACAGATGGCTTTAATTAAACAACCAAGGCATAGCATTTAAAAAGATTACAAAGTAATATCAATGCCATTTACTATATTCCAACGTCATAAATACTCTAAGCAATCATCAGACAAAATAAGTCAATGATTAATAACACCTACAGAAGCCCAGATAACATTAATTAGCAAGCTCAATGTAATGTAAGTTACCTTAACAAATATAACAAAAGAAAAACCTATTTGCAAATTGCATTAATCTTGTCATATCATCATACTAGAAGTACCTAGAAAAGTTAATGAATGAATAAAATCACAAGTTCATGAAATTATTGATTCTTATTACTAAGTTTATAGAAAATAACTTAACAATTATAGAGTGTTTACAATGAATAATCAACACAGAAACATATAGTATGTAACCACAGACCAGCAACTGAACAGTTAATGATTTTATTATTATCTAAGTTATAACCCTAGGTACCAACATCTATTTCACATAATCCTTAAAAGGAACGCGAAAATTGCTCGCCACTACAAATAGAAAATAAAAATCTATAATAGAGAAATCGAAATTAAACGAAGTTCCTTCACAGACTTAACTAGTTGATTCAATGTGCAAGTAGGAAGTCAGTACTGAACAGATCGATAATAGGATCTGGTGAATCCGAAACCGGACTTGCCGGAGGCAGAAAGAAAGACTTAGCAGCGACGAGCTTTTTCCTCTGAGGGCATCGAGGGCCGTAGATCCTCCCGGCAAAACAAGGGAAGCTGTCGGATGTTATCTGAGCAGGTTGTGGGGACCGTACGGACGAGGAAGAAGGGGATTGTGTGCGGTGAAGGTAAATCTGGGATTGTGAGTCAATTCGGTGAGATCTAGCGCTGATTCGGGAGTCTCTGAGTTGAGCGAGAGCGCCTGGCTTTAGGTATTTTAGATAGGAGGCTTCGTCGGTCTTGGTGGTTGGCCTTCGGATACGGCGGTTCATGGTGGTGAATTGAGAGGTATATAGAGAAGGGAGCTGGTGGAGGGAGCGATGAGAGAGAGAGAGGGGGGAAAGGTAGACTGGGGGCGGGATTTAAGAGAGAGAGAATGGAGCATGTAGGCGGGAAGATAATGGAGGGAAGAAGTGGGGGTATTAGAATTTAGAGAAATAAAATGGCGTGTTTCAAAATTGTTAGGCGCGGCCCCGCGGGATATTTGTTTAGCGTAGTTTATAATTTAACCCTAAATTTCAAATTCTACCCTAAACTTTAACTTTAAAATTAATTTATACTCAACATTATTTTGAATTAAACACATTCTAAAATTTGAGTTTTAATACAATTTATACCTTTCTTAAAAGTGTAGTGATTGCGAATGGTTTTAAAATTCAAAATTTAATACGCATTTAATTCAAAATAAAATTTGGGGTGCAAATCGATAAAAGTTTAGGAAAAATTAGAGACTAGTCGGTTTTGACCTCATAGTCTTATAGTTGTGACTATCTTTTTTGTTTTCAATTGTGAATTTCAATTTTCTTGGGCTATGTTTGTGGGTAAAGATTATATTTGAGATATAATTATTAATTGTAAGTGTCTTGTTTATTTTTAAATTTGGACTTGAAACTATTAGTCTAAGAATTATAAAATGATTTAAGATGCGGGACTATTTAATGTCATATTTAATTTTGTATTATAATCTCATCATGTGGGATTAAAAATTTATAGATAAAATTAACCTCAATATTTTTCAAAAATTTCCTCTTTTTCTAAAATGACTTGCACTTTTTTGATATATTATTGTAATGTATTACTTAAGGGTGTTTGTTTAGAGCTGAATGGAGCTGAATCTGAATAGTTGAATCGATCGGTGCATTTGTTTTGGTCTGAATGGCTGAATCAGTAAGATAGATGAGCTGAATGGCTAAGTCAAATTTTTTGAACTGAATGAAGTAAAAAAAATTAAAAAATTAAAAATAAATATTTACTATTATATTAAGTAATATTAAATAAATTTACAACAATTTTGAACTTTTTTAGAAGGGTTAAAATAATAAAGTTTTGTCATTCAGATGTTTCAGACATGTCAATTATCAAACAGCTTTCTTCATTCAGATTCAACTTATTCACATTCAGCTCATTCAAATTCAGATTCATATTTATTCAGTTTTTATCAAATACCCTCTTGATATGAGAAGGTTGTGAGTCTTTACCCATACAATCGATAAAGGACTAATATAAAATTATAAATTATATCATCACGATTAATTTTATTAATTTAAATAAAAAAGAAGAACATATATATTGGTAGCTAATATATGATACCAAGCTAGAGGGGAAGTTTACTAACAAATTAATATATTAAATAGCTTGGTAATTAATTTATGATAATTTGATTTCCAAATATTTTATATAGGAAGAGTACGGTGAAGCATTGTGAACTCACTAATTTATTTTAACAATATTTAAAAGTTTATAATTAATTGTTCATCATTTTTAAAGATGTATAAACAAGTTTAAAATTTATTATTATTAGTGAAGTATAATAGTCCAAATTATTTTTTATTCAATCTTTTAATTAATCTTGGAAAAAAAAACATAACATTGAATTATTTTAAGTTATATCATGGATATTTCCATAAAAAACAAACATAGTCACATGTAATTATGATTATTTAATCCTAAGATTATTAGTCTTGGGATTATAATTTCATTTCAAGATTATAATCATTACAAACAAACATAACCTTAGTTCCATACACGTTCATAGTTATTTTTTGATATTTTTACATAAGATAAATTAAAATGATAAGAAGAGCATACAATATAATTATTTAATTAAATTGTCTTATAAAATTTACTAATAATAAAATAACACATGAATGACAATTCAATTTATTATATTTTCAATTGCTATGTCCATTTTGTTTTCCTTTTTATGTTATCGTTTAAATATTACCTACTTTTCTCGTAGGGGAATTTGATATATAAGTCAAAAAGAAAAGAGTTGTTATGCATTACTATAATTTTTTGTTAAATTATAATTGTGAAATATATTAATACATGTGGAGAGGATCAACCAATCAAGTGCATACCCTTTTATTTAACATAACTTATTCACCATCTTTAGCAACAGACCGTGCGACAAATCAAACCGTCGTCTTACCTTTTAGCGGCGTATCAAACCGTCGTCATAACATATAAACCGTTTATCTGTTCTATATCGACGGACCGAAACGGACCAAACTGTCGTCCGGTCCATCGCTAAATGTGATGAACAGAATATGTAAAATAAAGGGATATACACTAAAAACGAACTGTTAATACAAGATACTTAATAAAATTATAAGAATAATATCATCACAATCAAATGGCAGTTTATTTATTTTTTTAGTCAAAAAAAATCGGCCGAAATACATTGGAAGTATAGAGATTACCTTTAAACTTGCACTTATTTATAAGTTCTACCCCTAGTTTGGTTGTCATGTGCTTTTGAATTTTTTTTCCTCTTCTTTTTCTTTGAGTTTGTTCTTTTGACTATTTGATGTAGCATTACTCTGTTACAAAAAGTGTTATACTTTATAAATTTTTACAATATATTTTTGTTTGATATGTATCTTTTAATTTATTGAATATTAAGTTGTTGACTGATGGCTTAATAATAAATAGAACCACATAAACTGTCAAATGATTTTTTTTTTCTTGTAGATCAGTAGAACAACAAAATTGATACTCCAAAATATAAGAATAAATTTTTTTAAACTATGTCTCAAAATGTAAGTCAAATGAAATTTATAAAGAGTAAGGATATGGTTTGTTTGCAAAGATTATACTTTGGGATATGATTGTTAATTTCAAATATCTTGTTTATTTTCAAATTTAGATTTGAAACTATTAGTTTAGGGATTATAAAATGGCTTAATAGTAGATTATAATTATAATCCCGAGATTATAATTCTTTCAAACAAACGTAACCCAAGTGTTTAACTGTTAAAAAACATTGTTAAGCTAAACAGTTAATACTCTGTAAGCCTAGTATAAGAAAATATGAATATTATTAATTTTTAAAATTAAAAAAGGGAATACATTTAACTATGCATGTTGTTTTAAAGATGTCTAAAAATAAAAATAACTCTAAAACATTGTCAATAATTTCTATATAGTGAGTTGTAATGACTTGTGGTTAAAGTGGAAAAAACTATATTTAAATTTTAAATATTTTGTAAAATATTTTTATATTTTGAAACTGATTGAGTAGTTTTTATTTTTAAAGTCATGTGTGTGATGATCATTACATGTATTTGGTAGAGGTGCACAAAAGTCCTGAGGCCTATAATCTGGCCTTGATCCAGCTTAAACTTGGCCTGAAAAAGCTTGATATTGTCAAGACTTGTCCCGGTGAAAGCCTGGTTTGAAGACCCTAAAGATACCTAATTTTTTTTGGATCCTTAACACTAATATACAACAATTGAAAAGTAATTACAAAAACAATACATCCACAAAATAATAACAAAAATAACGCAATTCACATTAATAAGGAAACCTAAAATTAAGGAGAAATAACCGCCATAATTAATAATTCAAATTCAAATATCTGGGATCTAACAACAAAAACAAATTCAAATTCAAAATAATAATTCAGAATCAAATCTTTATCTCCTTCACAGTAGCCCTCTCCTCCGCTACTCCGCCGCGAATATCATTTTTCACAGGTTTGACAACATCATCTTCCTCCTCTCCCTTAACCGGTGAGACAGAGCGAGAGTCAACTACAAAATGGTCGATGGGATGGAGAAAGGAAGTGGATATTTGATTTTTTTACAATTTCTTCATGTCCGAAAATTCCAATTCCAATTTCATGTCCAGAGAAAAATAAAAACACTGCATAGGAAGGAGAGAGATAAGAGAGTGATGTGTAATGTAATGTTGATAACCAAACATTCGTACCAAGGTAATCAAATTTTTATACCAAGGTAACCAAACATTTATACCAAAGTAACCAATCTACCTCCACACCTGCAATATGAATTGTTTACATTGGTTTGAAAGTTTGGCAACCAACTACATGAAGGTTTGACTACTAACTGCATCACATTCAAAATAAATTGGTAACTTAATAAAACTGAATTGGTTACCTTGGTATGAAGGTTTGGCTACCCACTGCATGAAGGTTTGGCTACCAACTGCATCACATTCAAAATAAATTGGTAACCTAATAACACTGAATTGGTTACATTGGTATGAATGTTTGGCTACCAACTGCACTATGAAAAAACTGCAGGTGTGGATGTGGATTGGTTACCATGGTATGAAGGTTTGTTACCTTGGTATGAAGGTTTGGTTACCTTGGTGTGAAGGTTTGGTTACTAACTGCACTATGAAAAAATTGAAGATGTGGAGGTGGATTGGTTACCTTGGTATGACGTTTTGGTTACCTTAATATGAAAGTTTGATTATCAACTGCACTATGAAACAAATGTAGGTGTGGAGGTGGATTGATAACCTTGGTATGAATGTTTGGTTATCAATCTTTTCTATCAATTGTTGATTTTTGATCAAATTCAATAATCAAGGTAAGCATTGCTGATGCATATAAAGGTAACCATCAAAACTCCAGAAACCTTATGTGTAGACCACCTACGTCACCCGCTGAACCTTCCAGCCTGACAAGCCCTTCCCTACCCAACCTCCTTCTCCCACGTGTGCTGACTCCCTCTCCCCTTCTTCTGCAACTGTTACCTCTCACTCATTTCCCATTTTTCCCCCTCTATAAAAACCCTCTTTGCCCTTACTCATCTTCCCCAAACCATTCTCTCTCCTCCCTCTCAATTTCATAACAATAGGCTTCTCCATTTGGTATTGAAACAATATCTTGAACTACTGAACCCATTAAATAGTCACGAATGACTACCACCTTTTGGGCGGTCGATGCGAGAGCTAATAGGAGTTTCGCAAAATCTCCCCATAAAAAAAGGAATCCTAATCGCACATGATCCCCTAAATTAAGGAATCTTAATTGCACTAATATTATAAATAAATATTGAAAAGTGTATTATTTTTTATAATTATTTTATGGATGCATCATTATTGTAATTATTTTTAAAAATGTACTAAAATAAGTAATTAATCCATTTTTTGCATGTGGATTGGCTTGACTTGGAAAAAACTAGGGCCCATCCCTGGCATGGTCTGCAGGCCTAGTCATCAGCCCTAGCCTTCCCTAAGTTAAAAAAACAAAATAAAGTTTAGCAACCTGCCCTGCCACAAGCCCAGTTCAAAAAGAAGTAAATTATAAAAGCTTAGCCAACCCATCGCCCCTGCAGCCCAGCCCAGGAAAATAAAAGCAAAGAAGGTGGATCGATATACTTTGCAACAGAGTGAAAACTAATGGAAACTTTTAACATGGTTTCTTAAATTTTGCTAAAGAATTAAAATTGAACACATTAAATGTAAGACCCCGAATTTTATGAAATAAAAGTATTCAATTTTTCATATAATTACTATTCAGTAAATGGTTAAATTGATAAAAGTTTAAAGTTATGGGTGAAATATGAATTTTTTTTTCAAAATAAGCAAGTGGTTATAAAATAATCATTGTTGTCGGGGAATATTCGTTTGGTCGTGGAATATTCTTTCTATCGGAGAATATTCGTACGACGGCGCAGCTATTTGTGGGCCCCATAACGAATAACTGTCGGGTGAAGGAAAACGACAAATTTGAGTTTTTACAAATAACGGCGTAGTTGTTACCGTTAACACTGTTGGAATACCCGGTGGTTAAAATACAGTAATACGCGTTATTGCACAGTAGCACACGGTATTGCATAGTATTTTTGAAATTATTGATTCTTACGTAAGAAGGCACTACTCAATAATTGTTACAGTAGTTACTGTTCAATATTTTATTTTATTGATTCAATAATTGTTGCGTTGATATTTTATATTATTGTTGTTTCAATAATTGTTGCTGCACAGTATTTTTCTTTATCAGATCAATAATTCATATTATTTGAATAATATTATTAGATAACGTTATTGTCAATGTCTAGAAAGTTCTGTCTAAGGAGAGGTTTGGTCATCTAATTGCGCGCCAGTAAGGAGAAATTCTTATTGGAAAGCCCCCTCTTTCCTGGGAACGGCCTGGTTGTCATAAATGTGACTCTGTAATATTATTTGTGAATAATTAATTATTGATTTATATGATAAGAAAATATTTATTTTATGTGGATATAAATGAGGGATATATTTTTGTGGTTAAAAATGAAGGAGTTAATGTTGAGGTTTTTATCAGTATTTTTGTCGGAATGGAGGTATTAAAAATCAAGGTTTTTGAGATATTTTGCGGGGGTTATAATTTTTAATCCGACCGTTGGATCGTGGTAATTTTTGGATATGTTATACATATATAAGTTGAGTATATGTCCACAAATTTTGAACCGTTAAAAATGAACGTATGATTTGTTATGAATTTTACGAGATGACTGGTTCAGAAATTGTTGAATTTCGGAGTTTATCATTTTGGGTGGAAAATTCTAGAATTGGTGGGCCCCACTTGTGGTTGGTGAAGAAATGTGCTGAATTATATTTTAAATGTGGTGGGTGGGAATAGTAACAGGTAAAGCCATCAGGTTGCAGGTCAAACCTACCAAAATTTTCCTATAAATAGAGGGCTAAGTTATAATTGAAAATCACACAAAAAACATAAGCTTTCTCTCTTTCTCTCTCTGTATTATGATGCATATTTTGTGAGTATTTAGATACTTTAAGAGTTGCTATTCAGTGCAAGTTTCCTTCGGCTTTGCATTCCAGTCAGAAATACTGCACTTTTGAGGTAAGGGATATTAAGGGATTTTAAGGGTTGTTATGATTTTCAGTTTCGTAATTTTTCTGATCTTCAAAAATTCTGGAAAAATTTGAAATGATATTTTGATGAGTTTTCTTGATTTTGTCCAAAAATGGTGATTTTTGGATGTATAGATTGAGAGTTATGAATTTTATGAGAAAAGACTATTTTAGAAGTAACAGCTTATAATTCCTTGTGGTTAACTCCAAAATTGATGAAATTTTTATTGGGAGTACATGTATATGATAGAAGTATACTCTGTAAATTTTAGAATTTTTAGACAAAAGTAAAATTTTTGATAAATGTCTAAATATTCGGCTATTTTGGCCATATGAAAAATAGTAAATGACTTTTAAAAATTCTGAGAAAAATATATGTTCACTATGGGACTATATTATGCTAAATTCCAGAAAAGAAATATTTTTGGAACTGATTTGGTATTTTTCATGAAAATGTACTAGTTATGAGTAAATGAATTAAATATGTTATGTGAAGTAAGAAAATTGGAAAATAGGATTTTATGGCTTGAGAATCCTATATGAGGTATATGCAGATTTTGATGAGGGTTTTGGTTATTGATGATGAAATTATAAGAGTTGGCATTTTATGATGATTAAATGCATTAATTAGTAAAGTGTAAACAATTAAAATAAATTGTTTATAAATTTAAGTAATGTTATTCTTTCAATATCATTATACCGAAATATTGGTATGTATATTATTGTGGAATTTCTACCTTTTTCATGTCAGGATTACTATTCACGAGTTACTATTTATGAGTTACTATTCACGAGTTACTATTCACGAGTTACTATTCACGACAAAATTGGTTTCTTTTTCTAACCAAATTATAGTTGATTTATGAATATTACTCTTGAGATTAAATCTATATGTTGATCATATTGTTTTTATTATCATATATAACATTTTTATAACCTTGATGTTGAAATTCTCTTTCGCTTGAGTGTAAAGATGGGTAAATTATTGGTATGATCATGACTATGGGTTCTCTTTGGCCACTAGTGCAAAGTTGAATTGTTGACCGGTATGATCATGACCATTGAATTTATAAGTGAATATCTTTAGCTTAAGTGCAAAGGTGAATTGATTAACATGGTTATAATTATTGTTTATATAAATTCTGAAATGATTATATATTTCTTTGAGATATTAATATATTTGGCCTGTAGTGCAAATATGAACTGTTGATGAATATATTTGGCCGTAGTGCAAATATGAACTGTTGAGGAATATCTTTGGCCTGTAGTGCAAAGATGAACTGTTGTTGAATATCTTTGGCCCGTAGTGCAAAGATGGTTTGTTGATGAATATCTTTGGCCCGTAGTGCAAAGATGGTTTGTTGATGAATATCTTTGGCCCGTAGTGCAAAGATGGATTTGTTAGTATGATTATAAACAGGAACTGTGATTTGGTATAACCATGATCTTTGATGTTTCAGGTAAAGACAGGTGATGAAAATATTATTCGTCCTGGGTGCGAAGAAAAATTTATAGTCACAATTATGATTATGAGTTATTCATATGATTGTGGAAAGGAACTGTTGAGTGATGTTACATGGATAAAATATTGTTGGTGGATTTTTAACATGGAGAAGATAATAGACTTTATAGTCTATTTGACTCTTCTAATGGATTGCTCGTTCCGCTGCAACTATGGTTGAAATTTTTATCATTTACCATATGTTCTAAATCTCTGATTTATTATTGATGAAGGCTATTGATAATTTAATTATCTTTAGTCATGATATTCTTTACTGAGCTAGTTGTGCTCACCATTTTGCTTCACAATTCCTTTCAGGTAATAAGAGTGTAGCTGGGTCGAGCGAGGGTAACGGGGAAATAGAACGGTGGTCTCTAGCTGTGGATGTTCTCCCGAAGCAATATAGAAAAGTTCATTTAGTAGTTATATTTGGTGAATCCAATAGGGTAAGGTGTACCCAACGTTGGAAGGGTGGTTTGCCACTATCCTACATGATGTCTAACGACATACAACCTCGTGTCATCATAAGACAGGGATGTGCTCATCCACTTGCTGAGTATATATACGAGCACTACCTATATAATCTTGGTGTTTGTTTGAAGTATAATTCTCAATTAGAGATAGTAGAGATAATGATATGTCAAGAGAAGACTCACCATTGGGAAGAATATGATGGTAATCTTCTCGTTTTTCTTTGGGGTCTATTGGGTCAACCAAAGATAATTCTGTGGCCATATGATATCTATCATAACCTAGACGCATGGCCTCCCATGTACGAAGGTTTCCTTGAGCACTTCCCAAAGATTCTAGTTTATAAAACAGTTTTTGACTGTACCTTTATGTAAGGTACCTTTGTGAGGTGCTGATATATGATGGTGTCCAATGTCACATTTGGTATATATTTGTATCCAAACTCGCAGCATATGTGTTGTTGTATTTTGCACGACAATTGTTGTAATAAAGTTGTAGTTATTTTCTGTACCATGTATTTGACGACTCAGAATGGGTTGGATGGAATGGACCTATTTTGGGGTTGTTACATTAAACAAACTTGTGTTCTCTCCTTTCTCTACTGGAGGTTGAAGATAAAGATACCATGTTGAATAGATAGTTTTTGTTTGTGTTGAGCAAATAATCAAATTGGAATCGAAATCGCATTAAAAATCGCACAAATCGCACCAACGGTTTCGGCGTATGTGATGATTTTAGGTAGGTTGAAAAAATAAATTTACGGTTTCGGTTTGATTACTAGTCAAAACCGCATGCATAAAATCGAAACCAAACCACACAATGAAAAATAATTAATTATACAATCCTATTACATGAGAAATGTTTTATTTAACTTTGTGTAATGAACCTCCCATGAAAATTAAGCTACTAATTCTGAATTTGGATGGTATCAATATAATCTACATGATCACCATCACCATACAAATCTCGTACAATTATCCCTTAATTGTAGAAATATTTTGAAATACACACTGCTTGAGCATATATATGTATATATACTTCATAAATTATATATATTTTATTATTTAGATTCAATATTTTTATGGTTAAAATAATTGAAGTTATTGGAATTAGGCAAATCATGAGGTAGCCCTCTTGAGTTATGAGCGTGCTTCTGAAACTCGGTGTTGGATGAAGTAGTACAAAATATTCTTACTTGTTGCTTGTTTTTCTTTCTTCGATGTGTAGAACGAGGGATAAAAACTCTGGTATTTTTATTGTGATCTCTTTTACAACTTTAATATTGTGTGATACTAAATTGTTGATTTAAATTGCATAAAATTTTGTTGTTTCAATTGGTTTTGGAATCGAAACCGCACCAAATAAAATCGCACCGTACCAATCACAAGCGGTTTCATGTGTGATTTTGATTTTTTCAAACCGCACCTAAGCGGTTTCGATGCTCACCCCTAGTTTCCGTATATGTGCAAGAATATTTATATGTTTAAATAATGTATTAATTTTACTTAATTAATAATGAAGTTTAAATTTTTACTATCACAATTTTATTATTGTAACTTTTATTAGTTTATAAATTTTAATTTTATATTTTTAATATTTAGCATTTCAAATTAAAAATTATAAAAAAATAGAGAAAGGGTCCGGCCTAACTTGGACCAACCTGGGTTCGGCCTGGCCAATAGACTTGCTCAGACTACTTTTATCTCTTTTATCTGCCCTGGCCTTGCCTCCTTTATTTTTGATTCGGCCCTAATCCACTTTGATCAAAGGTTAAATTTAGGGGTCCTTTACATTAATATACAACAATTAGAAAGTAATTACAAAAATAAAACATACAAAACATAATTACAGAAATAAAACATACACAATATACGTGCTAAAATCACGTGTCATTAACTCCTACAAATTAGTTATCAAATTTCATCTTTTCAAATAACCGCCCCAAAATCATGCAACTTTGAAATCGGAACACATATCAACGACGGAGAAGACGCAAAAATCTGTCGCGCCTATCAAATCGGAGAAGACGAATCACTTTGTCACGACGCAACTCTGAAATCGGAAATAGCATACAGCATTAACAACTTCTTCCCGTTCAGTAACCGTAATCTTCTAGCGCGACACAGCACTGAGATCGGAGAAGACGAAACTTTTCGTCGCGACGGCACGCTGAGATCACAAAATAGCATACAAAATCAACAGCAACTTCAAGTTCAGTAACCAAAAACAATCGAACTACAGTGATTGTTGGAGTTCAGTAACAAAATCGCAGCAACTTCGATAAAAATTTGAATACTGAGGTAAGCGATTCATATGCATATAGTTACCTCTGTTTTCTACGAAATCCTATATTGATAACCTTTCTTAAGTTTTTCACGTTTAAAAAGGTTACTACAAATACTGTGTAGCATTATATGGTTACTGACTAATGTTGACTTGGTTACTGTGTAAAATTATATTGCTCACTTGGTTACTGTGTAAAATTATATAGTGACTAATGCTGACTTAATTGGTTATTGACCAATGCTGAATTGGTTACTGACTAATGCAAACTTAATTACTGCAGAGATTAATTGGTTACTATAATATTGGTTGCTGAAGCATATTACTGTATAATGTTGTCAAATTTGGAGAGTCGGATTTTAGCGTTTTCGGAGCCTAATTTTATTGGAAACGGGGCAACGATAAAAAATCACTAGCTTTGCTGGTGAACTGCATGGTTTTTTGGTCAAATTCTATCATTTAGGCCTTCAAAACTGCATGTAAAAATTTAGTTTATTTTCTGGTTACTAAGATTATGTAGTTTAGTTACTGTCTAATATTGATTTGGTTACTTTATAATGTTTATTCAGTTGTCAGACAATGGAGACTGACAGCAAACAATACAACAAATTTAATTGTTTACAAGAATATATAATTGTTTAATGTTAGTAACCATTAACCACATGGTTGGTAACATTTTTGATGGTGTACAGTAACCAAAATTGATGTTGATTAACAAAGTCAGTATACTGACTGTGTAACATTATACTGTCTAATGTTGACTTGGTTACTGACTAATGCTGACTTGGTTACTGCATAATAGTACTAATTAATGCTGACTTGGTTACTGACTAATACTGATTTGGTTACTAAGTAATATTATATTAGTTACTGAATAATGCTGACTTGCTTACTGTGTAACACTATAATGGTTATTGACTAATTCTGAATTGGTTACTGTATAAAATTATAATGCTGACATGGTTACTGTGTAAAAATATTATTTAGTGACTCATGCTAACTTGGTTACTGACTAATGTAAACTTAATTACTGCAGTGATTAATTGGTTACTGTATTATTGGTTATTGAAGCATATTAATGTATACTTCTACTTATATTTTTTATATTAATGGTTACTTGTTAGCCAAATTGGTTACATTCTTACAAAAGTATGCCTTTAGTTGGTAATAAACAAATTATACTGGTTGTTTTTTACTGTAAAATGCAATGAAAAATGTGTTTATATTCTGGTTACTAAATAGACATATCTTGGTTACTGTATAATATGTATTTAGATACTTTAAGGTGTTTATTTGGTTACTCTATAATGTTATTGAGTTTTATAATTGTTTCTTTTATATTGGTGGTTACTTATTGACTACATTGGTTACCTTCATACAACTGTTAATCTGATTATATATATTGGTTGTTGTATACTATTTAATTGGTTAATTACAGAATAATATTTATTTGGTTGCAGTGATAATTTAACAATCTCTGTCAAGTTTGGAGTATCAGATTTGGGCATTTTCGGAGCCTAATTTCATTGGAAACGGGTCAACGATCCAAAGTCACAACTTTGCTGGTGAACTGCAAGGTTTTTTGGTCAAATTCCATCATTTAGGCCTTCAAAATTGCATGTAAAAATGTGATTTATATTCTGGTTACTAAGATTATGTAATTTGGTTACTGTCTAATATTGATTTGGTTACTTTACAATGTTTATTCAGTTGCTATACAATGAAAACTGACAGTAAACAATATAACAAATTTAATTATTTACAGGAATATATAATTGTATACTGTTAGTAACCATTAACCACATGTGTAAGACCCCGAATTTTATGAAATAAAAGTATTCAATTTTTCTTATAATTACTATTCAGTAAATGGTTAAATTGATAAATGTTAAAGTTAAGGGTGATATATGAATTTTTTTCAAAATACACAAGTGGTTATAAAATAATCATTGTTGTCGGGAAATATTCGTTTGGTCGTGGAATATTCTTTCTGTCGGGGAATATTCGTACGACGGCGCAGCTATTTGTAGGCCCCATAACGAATAACTGTCGGATGAAGAAAACGATAAATTTGAGTTTTTACAAATAACGGCGTAGTTGTTACCGTTAACACTGTTGGAATACCCGGTGATTAAAATACAGTAATACGCGTTATTGCACAGTAGCACACGGTATTGCACAGTATTTTTGAAATTATTAATTCTTACGTAAGAAGGCACTACTCAATAATTGTTACAGTAATTACTGTTCAATATTTTATTATTGATTCAATAATTGCTGCATTGATATTTCATATTATTGTTGTTTCAATAATTGTCACTGCACAGTATTTCCCATTATCAGATCAATAATTCATATTATTTGAATAATATTATTAGATAACATTATTGGTAATGTCTAGAAAGTTCTGTCTAAGGAGAGGTTTGGTCATCTAATTGCGCGCCAGTAAGGAGAAATCCTTATTGGAAAGCCCCCTCTTTCCTGGGAACGACCTGATTGTCATAAATGTGATTCTGTAATATTATTTGTGAATAATTAATTATTGATTCATATGATAAGGAAATATTTATACTATGTGGATATAAATGAGGGATATATTTTTGTGGTTAAAAATAAAGGAGTTAATGTTGAGGTTTTTATCCGTATTTTTGTCAGAATGGAGGTATTAAAAATCAGGGTTTTTGAGATATTTTGCGGGGGTTATAATTTTTAATCCGACCGTTGGATCGTGGTAATTTTTGGATATGTTATACATATATAAGTTGAGTATATGCCCACAAATTTTGAACCGTTAAAAATGAGCGTATGATTTATTATGAATTTTACGAGATGACTGGTTCAGAAATTGTTGAATTTTCGGAGTTTATCATTTTGGTGGAAAATTATAGAATTGGTGGGCCCCACTTGTGGTTGGTGAAGAAATGTGCTGAATTATATTTCAAATGTGGTGGGTGGGAATAGTAGCAGGTAAAGCCATCAGGTTGCAGGTCAAACCTACCAAAATTTTCCTATAAATAGAGGGCTAAGTTAGAATTGAAAAACACACCAAAAACATTAGCTTTCTCTATTTCTCTCTCTATATTATGAAGCATATTTTGTGAGTATTTAGATACTTTGAGAGTTGCTATTCAGTGCAAGTTTCCTTCGGCTTTATATACCGATCAGAAGTACTGCTCTTTTGAGGTAAGGGATAGTAAGGGATAGTAATGAATTTTAAGGGTTGTTATGATTTTCAGTTTCGTAATTTTTCTGATCTTCAAAAATTATGGAAAAATTTGAAATGATATTTTGATGAGTTTTATTGATTGTGTCCAAAAATGGTGATTTTTGGATGTATAGATTAAGAGTTATGAATCTTACGGGAAAAGACTATTTTAAAAGTAACCGCTTATAATTCCTTGTGGTTAACTCCAAAATTGATGAAATTTTTATTGGGAGTACATGTGTATGATAGAAGTATACTCTGTAAATTTCAGAATTTTTGGACAAAAGTACAATTTTTGATAAATATCTAAATATTCGGTGATTTTAGCCATATGAAAAATAGTAAATGACTTTTAAAAATTCTGAGAAAAATATATGTTCACTATGGGACTATATTATGCTAAATCTCAGAAAAAAAATATTTTTGGAACTGATTTGGTATTTTTCATGAAAATGGTCTAGTTATGAGTAAATAAATTAAATATGTTTTGTGAAGAAAGAAAATTAAAAAATAGGATTTTATGGCTTGAGAATCCTATATGAGGTATATGCAGATTTTTGATGAGGGTTTTGGTTATTGATGATGAAATTGTAAGAGTTGGCATTTTATGATGATTAAATGCATTAATTAGTAAAGTGTAAATAATTAAAATAAATTGTTTATAAATTTAAGTAATGTTATTCTTTCAATATCATTATACCAAAATATTGGTATGGATTTTATTGTGGAATTTCTATCTTTTGTGTCGGGGTTACTATTCATGAGTTACTATTCACGATTTACTATTCATGAGTTACGAATATTACTCTTGAGATTAAAACTATATGTTGATCATATTATTTTTATCATCATATATAACATTTTTATAACCCTGATGTTGAAATTCTCTTTCACTGGAGTGTAAAGATGGGTAGATTATTGGTATGATCATGACTAGGGTTCTCTTTGGCCTGTAGTGCAAAGTTGAATTGTGACTAGTATGATCATGACCATTGAATTTATAATTGAATATCTTAAGCTTAAGTGCAAAGGTGAATTGATCAACATGATTATAATTATTGTTTATATAAATTCTGAAATGATTATATATTTCTTTGAGATATGAATATATTTGGCCTGTAGTGCAAATATGAATTATTGATGAATATCTTTGGCATGTAGTGCAAAGATGGCCTGTTGATGAATATCTTTGGCCTGTAGTGCAAAGATGAACTGTTGTTGAATATCTTTGGCCCGTAGTGCAAAGATGGTTTGTTGATGAATATCTTTGGCCCGTAGTGCAAAGATGGATTTGTTAGTATGATTATAAACAGGAACTGTGATTTGGTATAACCATGATCTTTGATGTTTCAGGTAAAGACAGGTGATGAAAATATTCTTCGTCCTGGGTGCGAAGAAAAATTTATAGTCACAATTATGATTATGAGTTATTCATATGATTGTGGAAAGGAACTGTTGAGTGATGTTACATGGATAAAATATTATTGGTGGATTTTTAACATGGAGAAGATAATAGACTTTATAGTCTATTTGACTCTTCTAATGGATTGCTCGTTCCGCTGCAACTATGGTTAAAATTTTTATCATTTACCATATGTTCTAAATCTCTGATTTATTGTTGATGAAGGCTATTGATAATTGAATTATCTTTAGTCATGATATTCTTTACTGAGCTAGTTGTGCTCACCCTTTTGCTTCACAATTCCTTTCAGGTAATAAGAGTGTAGCTGGGTCGAGCGGGGGTAACAAGGGAATAGAACGGTGGTCATCATTTAGTAGTTATATTTGGTGAAGAAAATAGGGTGAGGCGAACCCAACGTTGGAAGGGTGTTTTGTCACTATCATACAAGATGTCTAATGACATACAACCTCGTGTCATCATAAGACAGGGTTGTGCTCATCCACTTGCTGAGTATATCTATGGGCACTACCTATATAATCTTGGTGTTTGTTTGAAGTATAATTCTCAATTAGAGACAGTGGAGATAATGATAAGTCAAGAGAAGACTCACCATTGGGAAGAATATGATAGTAATCTTTTCGTTTTTCTTTGGGGTCTATTGGGTCAACCAAGGATAATTCTGTGGCCATATGATATCTATCATAACCTAGATGCGTGGCCTCCCATGTACGAAGGTTTCCTTGAGCACTTCCCAAAGATTCTAATTTCTAAAACAGTTTTTGACTATACCTTTATGTAAGGTGTTAATGTGAGGTGATGTCCACGGTTGGAACATGAGTCACATTTGGTATATATTTGTATCCAAACTCACAGCATATGTGTTGTTGTATTTTGCACGATAATTGTTGTAATAAAGTTGTAGTTATTTTCTGTACCATGTATTTGACGACTCAGAATGGGTTGGGTGGAATGGACCTATTTTGGGGTTGTCACAGGTGGTATCAGAGCTTAGGGATATGATCTTTGGCGGAGATCGGGGAATACAACTAGGAGGGGAGAGATGAGTAAATCCTTCGCTAGTGTGTCCTACCTAAGCTTATTTGTTGGTCAGTCATAATATTAGGATATTATGTGATACGTTAATTTGTTAAATTAACCCTTGTTTTGAAGCTGTATTCTAGAATGATATTTGAAATACAGGAGATGAGCAATGGAGAAATTATGATGACAGGAAAGATGGAATCTGAAATGAAAGGAAGGTATTCTCAATTCTTTGAAATACCAGGTACGTAAATTTCGGGGACGAAATTTCATAAGGAGGGGAGATTGTAAGACCCCGAATTTTATGAAATAAAAGTATTCAATTTTTCTTATAATTACTATTCAGTAAATGGTTAAATTGATAAATGTTAAAGTTAAGGGTGATATATGAATTTTTTTCAAAATACACAAGTGGTTATAAAATAATCATTGTTGTCGGGAAATATTCGTTTGGTCGTGGAATATTCTTTCTGTCGGGGAATATTCGTACGACGGCGCAGCTATTTGTGGGCCCCATAACGAATAACTGTCGGATGAAGAAAACGATAAATTTGAGTTTTTACAAATAACGGCGTAGTTGTTACCGTTAACACTGTTGGAATACCCGGTGATTAAAATACAGTAATACGCGTTATTGCACAGTAGCACACGGTATTGCACAGTATTTTTGAAATTATTAATTCTTACGTAAGAAGGCACTACTCAATAATTGTTACAGTAATTACTGTTCAATATTTTATTATTGATTCAATAATTGCTGCATTGATATTTCATATTATTGTTGTTTCAATAATTGTCACTGCACAGTATTTCCCATTATCAGATCAATAATTCATATTATTTGAATAATATTATTAGATAACATTATTGGTAATGTCTAGAAAGTTCTGTCTAAGGAGAGGTTTGGTCATCTAATTGCGCGCCAGTAAGGAGAAATCCTTATTGGAAAGCCCCCTCTTTCCTGGGAACGACCTGATTGTCATAAATGTGATTCTGTAATATTATTTGTGAATAATTAATTATTGATTCATATGATAAGGAAATATTTATACTATGTGGATATAAATGAGGGATATATTTTTGTGGTTAAAAATAAAGGAGTTAATGTTGAGGTTTTTATCCGTATTTTTGTCGGAATGGAGGTATTAAAAATCAGGGTTTTTGAGATATTTTGCGGGGGTTATAATTTTTAATCCGACCGTTGGATCGTGGTAATTTTTGGATATGTTATACATATATAAGTTGAGTATATGCCCACAAATTTTGAACCGTTAAAAATGAGCGTATGATTTATTATGAATTTTACGAGATGACTGGTTCAGAAATTGTTGAATTTTCGGAGTTTATCATTTTGGTGGAAAATTATAGAATTGGTGGGCCCCACTTGTGGTTGGTGAAGAAATGTGCTGAATTATATTTCAAATGTGGTGGGTGGGAATAGTAGCAGGTAAAGCCATCAGGTTGCAGGTCAAACCTACCAAAATTTTCCTATAAATAGAGGGCTAAGTTAGAATTGAAAAACACACCAAAAACATTAGCTTTCTCTATTTCTCTCTCTATATTATGAAGCATATTTTGTGAGTATTTAGATACTTTGAGAGTTGCTATTCAGTGCAAGTTTCCTTCGGCTTTATATACCGATCAGAAGTACTGCTCTTTTGAGGTAAGGGATAGTAAGGGATAGTAATGAATTTTAAGGGTTGTTATGATTTTCAGTTTCGTAATTTTTCTGATCTTCAAAAATTATGGAAAAATTTGAAATGATATTTTGATGAGTTTTATTGATTGTGTCCAAAAATGGTGATTTTTGGATGTATAGATTAAGAGTTATGAATCTTACGGGAAAAGACTATTTTAAAAGTAACCGCTTATAATTCCTTGTGGTTAACTCCAAAATTGATGAAATTTTTATTGGGAGTACATGTGTATGATAGAAGTATACTCTGTAAATTTCAGAATTTTTGGACAAAAGTACAATTTTTGATAAATGTCTAAATATTCGGTGGTTTTAGCCATATGAAAAATAGTAAATGACTTTTAAAAATTCTGAGAAAAATATATGTTCACTATGGGACTATATTATGCTAAATCTCAGAAAAAAAATATTTTTGGAACTGATTTGGTATTTTTCATGAAAATGGTCTAGTTATGAGTAAATAAATTAAATATGTTTTGTGAAGAAAGAAAATTGGAAAATAGGATTTTATGGCTTGAGAATCCTATATGAGGTATATGCAGATTTTTGATGAGGGTTTTGGTTATTGATGATGAAATTGTAAGAGTTGGCATTTTATGATGATTAAATGCATTAATTAGTAAAGTGTAAATAATTAAAATAAATTGTTTATAAATTTAAGTAATGTTATTCTTTCAATATCATTATACCAAAATATTGGTACGATTTACTATTCATGAGTTACGAATATTACTCTTGAGATTAAAACTATATGTTGATCATATTATTTTTATCATCATATATAACATTTTTATAACCCTGATGTTGAAATTCTCTTTCACTGGAGTGTAAAGATGGATAGATTATTGGTATGATCATGACTAGGGTTCTCTTTGGCCTGTAGTGCAAAGTTGAATTGTGACTGGTATGATCATGACCATTGAATTTATAATTGAATATCTTAAGCTTAAGTGCAAAGGTGAATTGATCAACATGATTATAATTATTGTTTATATAAATTCTGAAATGATTATATATTTCTTTGAGATATGAATATATTTGGCCTGTAGTGCAAATATGAATTATTGATGAATATCTTTGGCATGTAGTGCAAAGATGGCCTGTTGATGAATATCTTTGGCCTGTAGTGCAAAGATGAACTGTTGTTGAATATCTTTGGCCCGTAGTGCAAAGATGGTTTGTTGATGAATATCTTTGGCCCGTAGTGCAAAGATGGATTTGTTAGTATGATTATAAACAGGAACTGTGATTTGGTATAACCATGATCTTTGATGTTTCAGGTAAAGACAGGAGATGAAAATATTCTTCGTCCTGGGTGCGAAGAAAAATTTATAGTCACAATTATGATTATGAGTTATTCATATGATTGTGGAAAGGAACTGTTGAGTGATGTTATATGGATAAAATATTATTGGTGGATTTTTAACATGGAGAAGATAATAGACTTTATAGTCTATTTGACTCTTCTAATGGATTGCTCGTTCCGCTGCAACTATGGTTAAAATTTTTATCATTTACCATATGTTCTAAATCTCTGATTTATTGTTGATGAAGGCTATTGATAATTGAATTATCTTTAGTCATGATATTCTTTACTGAGCTAGTTGTGCTCACCCTTTTGCTTCACAATTCCTTTCAGGTAATAAGAGTGTAGCTGGGTCGAGCGGGGGTAACAAGGGAATAGAACGGTGGTCATCATTTAGTAGTTATATTTGGTGAAGAAAATAGGGTGAGGCGAACCCAACGTTGGAAGGGTGTTTTGTCACTATCATACAAGATGTCTAATGACATACAACCTCGTGTCATCATAAGACAGGGTTGTGCTCATCCACTTGCTGAGTATATCTATGGGCACTACCTATATAATCTTGGTGTTTGTTTGAAGTATAATTCTCAATTAGAGACAGTGGAGATAATGATAAGTCAAGAGAAGACTCACCATTGGGAAGAATATGATAGTAATCTTTTCGTTTTTCTTTGGGGTCTATTGGGTCAACCAAGGATAATTCTGTGGCCATATGATATCTATCATAACCTAGATGCGTGGCCTCCCATGTACGAAGGTTTCCTTGAGCACTTCCCAAAGATTCTAATTTCTAAAACAGTTTTTGACTATACCTTTATGTAAGGTGTTAATGTGAGGTGATGTCCACGGTTGGAACATGAGTCACATTTGGTATATATTTGTATCCAAACTCACAGCATATGTGTTGTTGTATTTTGCACGATAATTGTTGTAATAAAGTTGTAGTTATTTTTTGTACCATGTATTTGACGACTCAGAATGGGTTGGGTGGAATGGACCTATTTTGGGGTTGTCACAACATGGTTGGTAACATTTTTGATGGTGTATAGTAACTAAAATTGATGTTGATTAATATTTTAATTTTTTATTCCATCATGAGTTATCAATATAAAGTAAACATATACATTGAACAATTGGTAACTGTTCTGAAATATTTTTATGTAAATTTGGTTACCCATAAAAAATAAAATGGTTACCTCTATATTCATATTTAGTTACCAACTGGCATGGACAATTTTCAAATAATTTTTATAATTACGTAATTTAAAAGTATCCATCAGCTAGATAAATGAGAACCCTCACATGTACATTAAGCACTTGATAATTATTTTGATATAAGTTTTTAGTTATTTGGTTACTAACAAAAACTAAAATGGTTACCCTTATATGCTAGTTCGGTTACCAACTGCACCTCTTAAACTATTTTTATTTTAATATGAGATCTATAAGTGACCATCATATATATAAATAAGAACTCTTAATTGGAGTTTCTTATTCTATCATGATGACATGGTATAAATAAAACATATACATTTAACACTTTATAACAGTCTTGATACAAGCTTATAATTATCTGATTACTAATTATCTTGTAACTATATCTATGATAATTATCTGGTTACTAACAAGCTTGTAGATAAATAGGACACTCACACATGTACATTTAACAATTGATGTTTGTCCTGATACAAGCTTGTAACTATCTGATTACTAATAATAGTAACAATAATGTAACATAATAAAACAGTAACCACATAATTATATGATAGTAACCAGAACAGGTTTTAATGGTAACCAAAACAGAAACATCATGTAATGAAATCTAATTTAGACAATTCATGTATACTAAACAATTACATATTAACCAGAATAAAAAATAAAAGTATCTGAAATTCCACATTGAGGACACAATAATAATAGCCAAACCATAAGTAACAGTAACCAAAACATAATAAAGAAGTAACCAAATAGTTATATGAAAGTAACCAGAACATGTTTTAATATTAACCAAAACAGAAACAACATGTATGTCCAACCAAGTTTAGGCAACCCATGTCTCTCACATGTTCATTTAACCATAACTTTTTCAATGAATTTTCTAGAAGAGCATAACTCTTGTAGAATATATTTGAAGGAATTTACAAAAATAATACATCAATGTATACTAAAAAAATACATGATTTATTATGACTTGGGTTTATTATTTACAAAAATAAAACATCCACAAACTAATGATGCCTTAAACTTCTCCAACTGACTTGGGTTCAATTTCTTGATAATAATGCTGGAGACTTCCATGTCACACCAATATATAATTTTTCCAGTGAATTTTCTGTTGCATTCCTCATAGTAAAGATCTCATAACTGCAAATAAACAAAATCAGATTTACACAGTAATTAGTAACCAGATATAAACAATATTTATAACATAAATAGTTATATAGTGACCAACAAATAAAAGTATACTAACCAAAACATAATATAACAATTACACAGTAGTCAAAACAGACTATAACAAATAACCAACATCCCACATTGACTGCACAATAATAGTTATCATATCATGATATAACATTAACCATACCATAACAAAGCAGTAACCAAAAAGTTATATTATATAATCTAATGGTGACCAAAATATAAATAACATGTAGTACATACCATTTTATGCATTAAACAAATAGTTATATATAATATTAACCAAAACATAATTTAAAAGGTCACCAAAACAAAAGCATGTATACCAAAAAATATACTAAAGAAGTAACCAAACAGTTATATGATAGGTAACCAAACCATGTTTTAATGGTAACCAACACATAAACAACATGTATACCAAACCCAGTTTAATCAACCAATGTATACTAAGCAAATACATTGGAACCAAAACAACATATAACAGTAACCAAAATCCCAATTGAGGAAAAAAAAATGGTATCCAAATCATAAGCCAACAACAACAACAAAAAATATACTAATAAAGTAACCAAACAGTTATATGTTAGTAACCAAAACATATATTAATAGTAACCAATACATAAACAACATATAAACCAAACACAGTTTAGTCAACCCATATATACTAAACAAATACATGGTAACCAGAACAACAAAAAACAGTAACCAAAATCCCAACTCAACGAAACATAAATAGAATCCAAATCAGAAATTAACAATAACCAAAAACATACTAAAGAAGTAACCAAATATTTATATGATAATAACCAAAACATGTTTTAATGGTAATCAATACATAAACAACATGTACACCAAAATCAATTTAGTCAACCATGTATACTAAGCAAATACATGGTAACCATAACAACATAAAAAAGTAACCAAAATACCAAATCAAGGTAACAAAAATGGTATCCGAATCACAAGCTAACAGTAACCAAAACATAATGTAGAAGTAACCAAACAGTTATATGATAGTAACAATAACAAAATTTAAATTAGCAAACCTTTAAAAAAATTTGGATTGAAAATATCTTCTGGCTATGAACTTGAGCTTCTGTCTTAACTACAGGAACATCAAAATCAGAATCCAACTCCACAAACCCAAACAAATTTCTTCAAGTCCTTAATAGAATTACCCTCTGTGATTCTTTTTCTCTTTCCATCCTTCTTCCTTGTATCAACCATTCTATACAAAACATAAAAATAACACAAATCCAAACAATCAATACCCCATTCTGTTAGAAACATAGCGTATATATATGATCATATTGACAATTAATTAGTAGAATGAAAATTAACAGAAATTAGAAGCATACCTTAGAGAGAGACCAGAATCCTTTCAGTTGTGAGAGAGTTGGAGAGAGAAAATCACGTATTAGCCTGAAAATCACGTATTCAATTTTCTGTCAGAGTTGAGAAACTATGGTGTTGCGTCGGCGGCGGCGACGGAAGAGGACGACGACGACGACAACGAGTGGCTTCGAGAGAAGAGAGAGAAGTAGTAAGGGAGAAGAGAGAGAAATAGTAATGGCGTAGATAGATAGAGAGACCGAAGGAAGATGGAAACTAATTTGTTATGTAATCTCATTAATATTAATCCCTTAATTTAAGGACTCTTAATTGTATTAGTATTGTAAATATATATGATGAAGTGTCATATTTTTATAATTATTTTATGAATGTATAATTTTTGTAATTACTTTTAAAAATGTATTATAATATGTAATTGTTCCTAAATTTAGCCTATTAGGCCTGGACAAGGTTAGGATAGATAGTCAATTTGTGCACCACTAATACTATTTAGCCCCAATTGAGAAAATTTGACATAGTGATATATAAAAATACAAAATTAAAATTCAAAAGAGTGAGAACCGGAGATATAGTAAACTATATGGTATTTAAGTACTACTCCCTCCGTCCCATATTAATTGTTCAGTTTTGACTTTTTTAAGTCAAATTGACTATTTTTAGAATTAATAATTAAGCATATATAAATATATTTCTAAAATTATAAAAATTGGGGTTAGTAATAAATTGTATATACTTTCTTTTGGTTATAATCTCTTCACCTATATTTTAGTAAAAATAGTAAAAAAATGAGTTTTAAAAATGGTCAATTTGACTTTAAAAAGTCAAAACTGAACAATTAATTTGAGACGGAGGGAGTATATAAAAATAGTATCATACGTCTAATAAATATAAGTTTTTTATTTTTTATTGTGGTATCATAAATCGATATAATTCTTTAAATTTTGTTATTATAATATCGAAATTATTAATTAAAATTTGATTATTTTTGAAAGTAAACATGAAATAAACGAGACTTTTTATGTGGAGATGGTAGATACCATGAGATTTTTCTTGAATTACTAAAGGTTATCACGTTGTGAGTTAAATAAATTAATTATAGATTTAACTTTCAATCCCTACAAACACATTAAATATTAGTATTACTGGTCTATAACCAAACATATACAGGTTGTTTTTAAAGTCCAATTTGGGTGAATTAGCAAATCCAATTCACATGCTCCAATTGCGTGCGTATTTTGATTTATTATAGCTCCAATCCTACACTCGTATCTCACAAAGCCTCCTCTTGATATTTGGGCATCTTACTTTGACCTCTACCTATCAATGAAGACACTCTAAAAGAACAAGAAAATTTAGATCATAGTCTCCTATTTCCAGGAAAAAGGGGTTCTACATACAGTCGTGGGCCAAGATTAGGTCCAATTTCAACATTTCATGGTTCTATTTGAAAACTATTTGACCTGATTGAATCTCGAGATCGAATCGAATCAAATTCATTTAACTAAGATCTTTTAAATTATTGGTTAAATAGTATCTTTTTGAATCATTGTAGCCCACCTCAAATTTACGTAAAAGGTCATCATTATTGGTAGCAACTTAATTTTTTCTATAAATATAATTTTTTTCTATATATCTTTTGATATAACGTGAATGACATTGACACACCCATGCACGTCGCCAATTTGATTCGTAATACTCCAGTAATACCTTATTTGGTGGTCCCGTCCCGTGGTGTAAACTAATCGCATTGTGCCGCTGATCACTTGACCAGAGGCGAAAAGTAAAATAGAGGCATCATGACTGTGATGATTTTTAATATTTTTTTTTGTGAACTTAATTAAAAGTATAAATATATTTTATTTAAAAAAAAAATATATTTCTCAGTTTAAAGTTGAGGGAGTATTAATTATAGAGTCGTACAATCACGAATTAGACTTGGCAAAACAGGCCCAAATCCGTGAGTCAGGCCGGTCCGTCCGTCACGGGCCGAGTTTTGGACTGCAGAATTTTAGCTCAGTAAATTTCGAGCCTTTTGGATCTGCCCGTTTTTAACTTAACCCGTTTGGGCAAAATTAAAAAATAACATAAAATAGACACAAATTGGTCTCGCCCCGTGAGCCGAACTTTGAACTACATGAATTTAGCCCAACAAAACTCGGGCCTTTATGACCCGGCTCGTTTGAACTTGGCCCGTCCGTTTGCCAGGTCTAACAAAAAAATTGACCGTTCAAAAGTTCAAATGTCTCGTGCTTAAGCTTAACCGTTGGGTGGGCTTTTGGTTTAGTTGGGCGGTTCATAAATTGAATTCATTATTATTTATTTATTTATTTATCTGTTTTGAAATATAATTTTTTTATTGTTGAATTTTAAAAATTAATATAACTCATTAAATTTACGAAACATTAAATTTTATCTTTTTATATAAATTTAATATTTATTACTATATTAAATAAAATTAAGTAAATTTAGATCAATATTAAATTCACCATAATACACCATACTACTCTGCCAAACAAACACTACATCAACACTATGTAAGCTTTGAATAAATGATCATTAACGAAGAAGAATATTGTTAGAGATAAATTCATATCAAGGAAATAAATTTAAAATTTCATTAGTATGATCACAAAACAATAAAACAAGTAAATTTATAATAAATCATAGAACACACATTATTAGAATAACAAAATTTAAACATCCTAATACTATTATCCTATTTAAAAGTCCACAAGAAATTTATATTGTTAGAGGAAAGAATTGCACAAAAAATAAAAATGACCGGTATATTAGCCAGAGAAACGGAAAATAAAGGGAAAAAGCCATGGTCCAAGTGGCCAACTTTCCTCTCCACCATTCCTGCTCATCGAATCACTACAGCTATTCAACCACGAGTAGTTATAAAATACTCCTATTTATAGAATCGGCACACAACCCTAGACTGCTCTCCACACGCCCTTTATTCTCTCTCCTCGAAAGCATCATTCATTTGCAGACAGAAGACGCCGCCGCCATTAATCGGCACCTAACCTCACCTCCGTTTGTAACAAGCCTTATCTCTCTGCAATCAAAACCGAATCCTTATCAACATCTTAGTATCATTTATTGTTTGTTTGGATGCGTGATTGATTATCGTCATGTATAAAAAGTCATGCTCTTCTGCTACTTCTTTCATTCTCAGGAGAGCTTACAATTCTTCTTCTCCTTCTCCTTCTATAACTAAACCTCTCTCTTCTTTGGTTCATCCTCATTCCTCTATCCCCTCTGTTTCCAACCAGTACCGATCTTTCAGCGTCTTTCGCTCTCTCCCCCGCTGGAGTCACGGTGTCGATTGGAAGTCGCCGTCGAGTCTTAGGTCTCAGATCAGGATCGCATCTCCCCTGCTTGAACGCCTCGAAAGAAAGTTCGCTACTATGGGTACTCTTTTCTCTCTTAAATTTTGAAGCTGGGAAATGAATTATCGATTGTTTTTTATCGAGGAAATTATTATTTATGATGTTTCATCAATGCATAATTATTGTTAAAGGGATATAGTTGGCTTTCTGTGTTTGTTTATAAATATGGAGTAATACTCATTACATCTCTATGTACTAATTTTTATTTTTATGTCTCTGAAGATCCGTCCAATTTGAAATTGATCATTAGAATAAGGAGGATTATTTTTCCGTGACTGTCTGAATAAGAAATCTAATTTATGTATCTGTATTCTTTCAGCATCTGAGCATGCTTTCAAGGGAATCCTGACCAATCTTCCCAAACCTGGGGGTGGCGAGTTTGGAAAGTTTTATAGCCTCCCTGCTATGAATGATCCAAGAATTGGTAAATTGTCTTTAACTCAAGTTAGAAATTTATAAAAATTTATAAAATTTCTGTAGAATAATTTGTTTATCTGGTTTCTCATTTATGCACAAACAGAGAAGTTGCCATACTCTATTAGAATACTTCTTGAGTCTGCAATCCGTAATTGTGACAACTTTCAAGTGACTAAGGAAGATGTTGAAAAAATTATTGATTGGGAAAATACATCTCCCAAGCTAGTTGAGATTCCATTCAAGCCTGCCCGTGTTCTCCTGCAAGTGAGTAGTGATCATTAGCCCTTTATCGAGAAGTTATAATCAATAAGCATGTGTCATCTAAAACTTTTGCTTTGGTGGCAGGATTTTACTGGTGTACCGGCTGTGGTTGACCTTGCATGTATGCGTGATGCCATGAATAAACTAGGCAGTGATTCTAACAAGATCAATCCTTTGGTAGGTGTTTCTCTTTTTCACAACAGTTTATGTTTGAGTGAGTGATATATTATTGTTGTTTGAACCGTGCGTTAGATTCGTAGCAATGAATATTTGTCTATTTTATATGTCTTCGTTATTGTGTCCTTAATAAGTGAACAGCATTTAGTTATCTGTTACAACTACTAATTAGTTTGACCCGTCTCTCCTTCATACTTGGGATTCTGGCTTTATAGTTTTCTCATACTATTCTATATTACACTATTGTGGTTGCAGGTTCCTGTAGATCTTGTCATTGATCATTCAGTTCAGGTTGATGTTACAAGGTCAGAAAATGCGGTGCAAGCAAATATGGAGCTTGAATTTCAGAGAAACGAAGAAAGATTTGCTTTTTTGAAATGGGGATCCAATGCATTCCACAACATGCTTGTTGTTCCTCCGGGTTCTGGTATTGTGCATCAGGTATCAGAATTTGAGAACAAAATTGCTTGGTCTCTTGTGAGGATCTAACATATTGCATTACATAGCTGTTTCTAGACAATATAAAACGTAATACATATTACATGTGACCTCCCTTTGTATTTCTATTAAATATTAAATGAAGCAATCTTTGCTAAGTTGCATTTTCGTTCTTACTTTATACTCAAGTAAGTTTATTTGGTATGGAGCAATCAAGAGTAATTCAGCTGGATACCATTTCAGGTTAATCTTGAATATCTTGGACGGGTTGTTTTCAACAATGACGGCATACTATACCCTGACAGTGTGGTTGGAACTGATTCCCATACCACTATGATTGATGGTTTAGGAGTTGCCGGGTGGGGAGTTGGCGGTATTGAAGCAGAGGCAGCAATGCTTGGGCAGGTAACTAATGCTGTAGAATTATTGAAAATTTTCCTACTGTACTATTACTGAAACTTAATTAATTTATGGTGTTCACCTATATCATCTTGTTTGTTCTTGCATACTATGTTATGCCTTGATGGTTATGAGTCAATTACTTGTACATAATAGATACATCAACACCTTGTTTATTGCATCATATAATTGTGCTACTTGGATATTTCTTCCTTCACCAAGTTAGAGAGGGAAATTAGAGAATTAGGCCTATTAAGTTTAGCAAGTAGGCTGGTTATAAGGGGTTACTTTCTCCACGCTATCTCAAGGGAAGACGCATTGGGGAATCACCTGGAATAATTTCCTGTTGTATGCAATTTTAAAATGTAATTTTGTACTCTATTTTTACAAGAGTCTGTAGAAACTTCAAGAGAACATGCACTGTACCCCTTATTTATTTTATATAGGCACTTCCATGCATATTTACTCTGGAGTTTTTAAACAACTCCTTCCCTTCCTCTTCAGTTTTTTCTTCCTTGATTGGCATATGTCTTACAAGTTCTGAAATTCATGTAAACCTGGTACATATATATATATATATATATATATATACATATGTAAGTGTACTTTTTATTTGTCATCCATTCTTGCATTTATAACTACTAGTTGTATGTTCTAGTGATAAAGTGGTACTATAAACTCCAAAAAGCACAATGAACTGTCCTATAAATTCTTGTTCACATGAAATTCTTCAATCAAATCATCGATTTTCTTACCCTTGCTCTTGAAAATAATATAGTTCAAAGTTCTGCTGAAAATGTCGCCTAATGCTGTAATTCCCATATTGACAGCCAATGAGCATGGTTTTGCCTGGTGTTGTTGGGTTCAAGTTATCTGGAAAATTACGCAATGGTGTCACGGCTACTGACCTGGTTTTAACAGTGACACAAATGCTGAGGAAGCACGGTGTTGTTGGCAAATTTGTTGAGTTCTATGGTAATTAAAGCTGAAAATTGTTAACATCAATTTCCATGTTTCTGAACTGGAAAAAGATGAGAAGGTTTAATGTGTATTTGTGTGTAGGGGATGGAATGGGTGAGCTATCATTAGCTGACAGGGCAACCATAGCAAACATGTCTCCCGAGTATGGGGCAACAATGGGGTTCTTCCCTGTAGATCATGTCACGTTGCAGTATCTTAAATTAACTGGAAGGAACGATGATATTGTAAGTATTTTTTTCTCATTTATATGCATTCCAGTGTTGGTATGATAATATATCTTTTTTTCCTTTTCTCTATATCTCTGTGTAAACCTTGTGGATATTCTTTGGTTAAATTTAGGTGTCAATGATAGAAGCTTACTTGCGTGCTAATAAAATGTTTGTGGATTATAACGAGGTAAGCTTAGTTACAATGATAGAAACTTACTTGTCCATCTAATCTGTAATAAGTTTTATTCCCAGTTGGTGCAATCTGATGAGACCTTTGCTTATCTTAAATGCAGCCTCAACAAGAAAGAGCATACTCATCTTACTTAAGTCTAGACCTTGAAGAAGTTGAACCCTGTGTTTCAGGGCCAAAGAGGTGTACATTTTTGTGCTCACTAAAAATTGCTGCCACTGATTGGTATTTTATATGTTTGAGCATATAACAGCCATTTACTTGCAATTCTTGACAGACCTCATGATCGGGTTCCTTTGAAGGAGATGAAGACTGATTGGCATTCTTGCCTTGATAACAAAGTTGGATTTAAAGTGAGTTTATTAATACTTCTTCACTGTTTTGAATCACCTCTTTTGAGCTGTCTTAACAGCTATTTATTTTTAATAATCATGTATTATTGTCTTAATGAGTCTCAGTCGCCTTCTTTTACTGTGTTGACTCCAAGCAGGAGTACACTAATACTATATTATCTTGTTGCCATTTAGATAAACTATGTGATCTTAAATATACTGTGTTATCTTTCAGTCATGTATCTGTAAGGTATCTTATAGTTCCCATTGCTTCAAAAATTTTATACTGTGATGCAGGGCTTTGCTGTACCGAAGGAGGCACAAGAAAAAGTGGCCAAGTTCTCATTCCATGGACAACCAGCAGAGCTCAAGCACGGCAGCGTCGTGATTGCCGCTGTTACAAGTTGCACAAATACATCAAATCCCAGTGTTATGCTTGGGGCAGCCCTTGTTGCAAAAAAGGCTTCCGAATTAGGTTTACAGGTCAGTTGTGGTTTAGTGAGTTATGTAATCTTATACTGGTATTCATGTGAATTCTCAAGTTTCTTTACTTATTTAATCAGCTTCAATTATGTTTTCCTTCTGCTATGACATAATGTTTCTTCACTATTTCTTCTTAATGCTTAAGCTTGATAATTTGGTAGGTCAAACCATGGGTAAAAACGAGCCTTGCTCCAGGCTCTGGAGTTGTTACAAAATATTTGCTCCACAGGTAGTGCTTGTAATAACAAACAAAATAGTTCAATTGAACAATCAGTTATCCTGCAAAAGAATTGTTTCCCACTTACCATTTTTTTTTCTTGTTTCAGTGGGCTGCAAAAATATTTGAATCAACAAGGCTTCCATATTGTTGGATACGGCTGCACAACATGTATCGGAAATTCTGGGGATTTAGATGAATCAGTTGCTTCTGCTATATCGGAAAATGGTATTGTTGCACCAAGATTCTTGTTCAATCGAGCACTGGCTCTATCCGGTTCCAAAGCATTTTTTCAGGATTATGAAACTAATTATTAATCTTATTCATTCTGGGATTCTTTTGTAGATATTGTCGCAGCTGCTGTTCTTTCTGGGAATCGGAACTTTGAGGGCCGTGTTCATGCTTTAACAAGAGCAAACTACCTTGCTTCGCCTCCTCTAGTTGTTGCCTATGCCCTTGCTGGCACGGTAATGAATCAGTAATGGTTGTACTTTTATCTGTTTCTTGCTAGTTTATTCTCTATTAAGAATGCTATGGTGGGAAACTGAGAAATGAAAAACATGCTTTATAGAAGAAAGGGATGGAATACGCGGATAGTGTATAGACGACCTAAAATATTGTTACCGGATGTATGTATTAAAAGATTGAAAAGACCGACTAGGGGAAGAAGCATCTAATAATTAGTTGATGGGACTTAGAAGCGGAAAAATATTTTGGATAAATGGGTAAAAGAATGTCAAAAGAAAAACACTTTAGTCTTTAAAGTAATAGTAGAAGATTGGCAAATCACACGTATGGGTGCCTGCCTAAATTTGCTAAACCATAGACTGCTAATTAAAAAAAACTGATACAGATAATGACTTTGTGGTTTGGATTGAAGAGACCCTTGTGCCTTGCACTCACTACATCAATGAAGAAGATGCATCAACTCTGCAAAAAGTAAAAACCCTCACTTGAGTATGTCTCCAGACTATTTCCGAACTGTAAGCTGAGATACTCTCATAAAACCTAACCCAGGCCTTTTATAAGTAGTCTAAAGTGATTGGGTCAGATCTTAGAAATAAAACGGGTCAAAGTAGTTGGCCTTGTTGCACTGCAGATAAACCCTTGAAAGATCCCTGTCCATTTGCTTGAAGTTGGGTCTGTTGCCCCAACCCCAACCCAACTATGGACTGTAGGCTTAATATTCCTGTGGGGCTGCAAATAATCTTGTGTTGGATCAGGTGCAGGTCAAATTGGAATACAAGATTAGCGTATGCATTGGGAGATGGAAGAAAAAGAAAAAACTATGTGGCGGTAGACATTTTAGGAATGTGAATTTATTTCCTGTAAAATAAAAACATGTATATCCTATAAAACGATGATGGAGAACCTGCCACATATGCAACCATACAGGAATGGTGGAATTTTAGAGAGGTTATAAATAGTTCAGAATGAAAGCAGTAGCAGTGTGTTAATAGAATGTTAAGTTAATTAGAACTCTTTGTAATATTAGTTAATTATGAACAATGGAAGAAAGATACATGGGATGACCGATTAGTCTGTTAGTGATAAGACACAATGAGATAAGGATGTGCACTAAATGATTTTACAAGTGCATGCACCATATAGTCTCCACGGAAAGCTACTAGATGACAAAGCTCTCTATCCAATTTCAGAGAACAAAAATCCTTTTGTGCTTTATTTTTGCTAGTTAATAGGAATGATGTAGTATCACTGCCGACCATTGTTATTAAAGGTGCGCCTAGTCCCAATGTAGAGTGAAACGTGCCTCTGGGTCCTTGCTTGGGCTAAGGCAATGCACAATCAATTAGGAGTGCGCCTTTCTCCCTAGTGCCTAGGCGCAAGGCATGGCCTAGGCGTGCCTGGTGGGAGTTTTTCAAAAATAGCCTTGGGTAGTTCTTTTTTTCTTCTTTCTACTATCCTTCTTTTCTTCTTAGTCTTTCGTCTGTGTTTCTTCCTTTGTTACAAGTCTATCCTATATTCTTCTTCTTTTTAATTCTTCTATTAAATTTTCTTCTAATTACTGTTTTTATCAACTTCTGTCTCTGCATGTAGCTTCTAAAGTCTGCATCATAACATCTGTAACATCAATATTATGGTTTCTGAATAGTGAATTCTGCATTATAGCCATCATAAAATATATATATATATATATATATATATATATATATTTATATAGATAGATATATATTTTGTATTTTGTGAGTGCGTGTGTGCGCTAGGTGCTCAGTTAGACGACCTTTGCACCTTTTTGCCTTTAATAACAATGTCACTGACAACATTGAACTAAAACCTACTTTCTGTTAAGAGTTTTAAATATTCTGTCTTCACACTCGCATATTAAGGATTGAATTTTTTGCCAAATCCTACTACAAATCTGAGGAGCAAATTTCTGCTAGTTGTAATAATATTTTTTTCCATAAGAAGTGCTAGTAGTTATAAATTATTAAATTTGATGTATATAAATTGGTTTAAAATATTAGGTCGGTTAACTTCATCTCGCCCTCGTAAATATACACAAAAAAAAACAGAGTATTGTTTGAACGTACTCTCAAGTTTACTGTGCATTCCTCTCATTTACAAGTTGTAACAACTTAACATTAGTTTTTGGTCCAAAGCCTCAGTCTAAGATGTATTAAATTTGTTTTCCAGGTTGACATTGATTTTGAGAAAGATCCGATTGGAGTAGGCAAGGATGGTAAGAATGTCTATTTCAGGGATATCTGGCCCTCTACCGAGGAAGTTACAGAGGTACCAATTTGTAACCTTGCAGATCATTTGACAAAGATGTTATATTGTGAAAATAAATTAACTCGGAATACTGTACATTTTAGGCTGTTCAATCTAGTGTATTGCCCGATATGTTCAAGAGTACTTATGAGGCTATCACAAAGGGTAATCCCATGTGGAATGAGCTATCAGTCCCTGCATCCAAGTTGTACTCGTGGGATCCAAATTCTAGTTACATTCACGAGCCACCATATTTCAAGAACATGACCATGGATCCTCCTGGACCCAATGGAGTGAAGGATGCCTATTGCCTGCTAAATTTTGGTGACAGCATAACAACAGATCATATCTCACCAGCAGGAAGCATTCACAAAGATAGTCCAGCTGCAAAGTTCCTGCTTGAACGTGAGGTTGAGCGCAAGGACTTCAATTCTTATGGCAGTCGTCGTGGTAATGATCAAATCATGGAAAGAGGAACATTTGCCAACATACGCATTGTTAACAAGCTATTAAATGGTGAAGTTGGCCCAAAGACGGTTCATATCCCCACAGGAGAGAAACTCTCTGTGTTTGATGCAGCTGCCGTAAGTTCCTTACTAACACTTTGCATATTTGGAGTCCTTCCTTTACTCCAATCTTCTTTTTGACGTGCTAACATTTTCAGATGTTGATTTCTTATTTAACTTGTAAGAAAGATATTGACTTCTTATTCATTATCAATCACACCTTTCAGAGGTACAAGGCTGCTGGTCAGGATACTGTTGTCTTGGCTGGTGCAGAATACGGAAGTGGGAGCTCTCGAGATTGGGCTGCCAAGGGCCCAATGTTGTTGGTGAGTATTTGTATATTGGGCTTAAGGAAGTTATCATGCGCCATTTCGTTAACTTGGCTTAATTTTTTTAGTTAAAATAACGAGGTATACATGTACAGGGAGTCAAAGCTGTCATTGCAAAAAGCTTTGAGAGGATCCATCGCAGTAATTTGGTAGGGATGGGTATCGTTCCACTTTGTTTCAAGGCCGGCGAAGATGCAGATACACTTGGACTCACCGGTCATGAACGTTATACAATTGATCTACCAAGTAAACTTAATGATATCCGGCCTGGCCAAGACGTTACTGTTCGTACTGATACAGGAAAATCTTTCACTTGCACTGTCCGCTTTGACACGGAGGTACATCTCACGTCTGTTTTGCTTTAAAAGTGTTTTTGATCTGGTGGAAGTGTTGCGCGCATGAGATCATGTTTTAAATTAACACTAAATTTTATATGCCTTTGCAGGTGGAACTGGCTTATTTCAATCATGGAGGCATTCTTCCATACGTTATTCGGCAATTAATTAAGCAGTAGGTGATCAAGTGGTTACTTTGCGGCTTGCTCTCTCTATTCATGAGCCTTTTCAGTTGTAAAATGTGAGAAAATAAAAAAGTTTTGAACAATATAAATGTCCATTTAATGGGAGGGAAATACCTATCAGAGCAAAGTTTAATTTAGTAGAAGAGCTAATTTTTGTAATAACTCTTGTTGGGATCAAACCCTGCTTTCATCGGAGTGTTCGTGGGTGGGGTTGGTGTACGAAAAGGATTACCCCATTGTATATCCCATAATTACGAAAAAGAGAGAACATTAGTACCCCATTCTTCCTCGTTGCTCCCCACTTCCCTCCTACTGATTTTATGTCAGAAGGAGAAATTGATCGGTTCTTTAAATGTTATGTTAGCAAAGTTCGTCCTGTAGTAAAGTCCTTTCTTACATCAAATTTCCTTTTAAGAATTATTTTTATTTTCATTGATGTTCCTTCTTTTACTTTGTTCTGAGTTGAGCTAAGGTAGCCCTCCCATTGAATTACAATACAGTCAAGTAATTGAGTAAAAGCTGAAAGTATTGGGGGACACGATGAAATATTGAGTTGCACAAAACCTGAACTTGTCTTGAAAAATAAATACTACATAACAAAGGAATAAACCTGTACTTGTCTTAATCTCACCCGTTGTCATGAATACGGAGTATTCAAGTACTTAATCAAATAAATATAAGCCATTTATTATGATACTGGAGGGTTGAGATTAAATTTAATTTCATCGCTGTCGTTGGTAATAGTGGCAGACTAGCGGCAGGTTTGGTTTTCATATAAGTAAGTAATTCCATCACTACTCTTGCTTGCAAATTAAGCAGTAATTAAGATAGGAAGAGAGAGAGAGACTTAGGAGGGACAGAATATAGTGTGTGGGGGGAGTATTTAGTAGTGCAAGTAACTTTTGACAAAGGGGAGGAACAATTAGTCATGATTACGCGGACCAACAGTGCAGATGGGTCCCACTCTCCAGCTCCCAATATAAACATTCTCTCTCCAAACAAGCCACATAACACGGTGTTTTCTCTCCACACACTATATTCTGTACCGGTAACTTTCTCTCCCTCTCTCTTCTTATCTTAATTAGTGCTTAATTTGCAATCAAGAATAGTGATGAACTGATGATATTATATGAAAACAAGCCGCTAGAATGTCTAGGGCAGAGAAAAAATAAGTGAGGGTTTTATCATAGTTTCTCTTTTAGTTAAAAAAAAGTATTCATGTCGTTACTCTCTCTAACAACAATAATAAAATTAAATTTAATCTAAATTCTTAGACATCATGATGAACATCTCAGTTCTTATATATTACAACGAACGACTAAAAATTTAATTGCTGAAATAATATCCGTAACAACTTGTTATCAGGAAGGGAGACCTTGTATATATTATGTCGAACTTAGAGATTCTCTTAATTATTTTTATATAGATTGAAATTGTATTTACATAGTTGAGACAAATAGACTAGCCGCCACCCTAATATTATAATCCAAATACAGAGACCGCTTCATTTTTATAATGTAATGATTTGTTTTGGCTATTTTGTAGACAAGTAATCTCAAACTACTACTATTACTCATTTCCTAATGCCTGTGGAAGCAGAGAAAACTATTATCAAATAACAGTTTCGGCAACAATATCAATCACCAAACTTTCAAAAAAATTTGGAATTATCTCTCACATATGCATGAAAATATATATATATATATATATATATATATATATATATATATATATATATATATATATATATATATATATCAGATCTAGTCATCAATATTATTTTGTGAAAAAATACTATTAATTTAAAACAAAAGTTATTTAACACATCCGCCACTCAAATATCACTCCTAACACAGATTTGGAATTATCTCTCACATATGCATGAAAATATATATATATATATATATATATATATATATATATATATATATATATATATTCAGATCTAGTCATCAATATTATTTTGTGAAAAAATACTATTAATTTAAAACAAAAGTTATTTAACACATCCGCCACTCAAATATCACTCCTAACACAGACCCCTGCATGTGGAACTTGATCACACCTACAATATATTCTTGTTTTTGGCTGATTAACTAATTGAAATGGATCCCCATTTATAAATTATGCAATCAACAACGAGTTGCACTTAAATTGTATTGAATTAGATATCAAATTGATTTTCTTTATACAAAGATTATACAATTACAAATTATTTCCCCTGCAAATATAATTAATCAATACCTTATATATAAAGCCATCAAGTCCGATCCTTTTAATTTCATAATTGGGTGAGTCAACTCACTCAATTTAAAATTCATCTAGCTTACAATTTGAATTCCAACAAAGTTAACTCAATTAATTTGAAATCAATTAATTAATTAACTCACTCAATTTTAATGGACTGCTTTACTTTTGCCAATCTTTGAGTGGATGGGTTTTCAGCGTTTTGTATTTTGAATTCCAAATCCTATATACAATTGATATTAATAAAACCATTAATACAGAAAATAGTTTCAGAATTGTGCATTGAATTTGTTAATAAATAACATATATGCCTGGTTCAGCTGCCTCTTTCAATCCAATGATTTTTCTTTTTCTTTCGTCTTCTAAACAACAACATGTGTATGCATGTATTAATAAAAATAGCTGCAGAATTGTAAAAATCCTACAAACCTTCAAAACTGCAATCAAGTTGCCTTTCCAATCCATTGTTTTTTCTTTTTCTTTCCTCTTCCAAATAGCAACATGTATATATATACAGGTATTAAAAAAACACTACAAAATTGTAGAAACCTCAAAGTGAACGAAATGTAAGGTGAGATAAACACATAACATCATAGCCTCCAAGTCTGAGGTTGCAACGAATGTGCAATCGAACCCGTTGTACTCAGATACCGAGTACAAATTACATGATAAGAAATTTACAGGCATAACAAACACACGAGGCCTACTATAGTTTACATAAGAAATTATGTATCAGAAGTTGTCCTAATACTAATATGGTACTTTCAGTTTTTATTAACATGCCAACATATAAAATGATAATTATGTTATCTTGAGTCTGAAATGCAGATAGATAGATTATATGATAAGCATTGGGTTTGCTTAATATTTATATGAATTTTCTAAATTATCAATGAGTAATTGGTCACTTGTAATTAAACATATATCATGCTCTATGGTGTAGCTCTTGAGGCCGACCCCGACTTGATTAGTTCTGAACGTACTTGGCATCCAGTTTTCGTTGATACTAATGCTCCGGCCCAAAGTTTAACAACACAACTACCACATTGTCAAGGTAAGAATATTTGTTAGTCATACATGCAAGTTATGATTTTGTCATAATTATCATTTTTACATGTTAATTAGCATGTTAGTAAACATAAGAAGTTGCCCTAATGCTAATATGATTAAATCAATTTTAAATAACATGCCAACATGTAAAAAGTACATTATCTTGAGCCTGAAATGAAGATAGATAGATTATATAATAGCCATTGAGTTTGCTAAATTTTTATGTGAATTTCTTAATTTATCAATGACTTATTGGTGACCTGTAATTAAAGAGATATCATGCTTTATGTTGTACCTCTTGAGGCCGATCCTGACTTAATTAGTTCTGAACGAACTTGGCATCCAATTATTTTCGTTGATACGAGTACTCCGCCCCAAAGTTTAACAGCACAACTAACACATTGTCAAGATAAGAATATTTGTTAGTCAAACATGTAAGTTATGAATTTGTCATAATGTCTTTAAAATCTGATTGCTATTTTGCGTCCTCAAATTCGGTACATTACTTAATAATAAACCTATTTTTTAATAACATCTACCATTGTATAGTGTTATAATGATTGAATCATATCTACTAATAAAATCACAAAATACAGATATATCAATGCAAGACATTCCACCAATTATATATATATAATATCCGAAAGAAGAGTTGTTTGGTTCAAGTCAAAATCACTCCATATAACACTCAAAAGAGGTTATGAAAAATACACAGCCTCTAAGGTTTAGGTACTCAAACAACTGCAAAAAAATCTACCTGGAGGGAAGAATGAACTGGCAGATGATACAACTGAACGTTTCTGCATCAAACAAATTAATCACAACGGACTTGAAAATGATTATGATGGAACACAACGCTAAAACTCACACACCGGCGACTCCAACGAATCGATTACGATGATGGAACTCTTCCTTATTAGTCGGAAAAATTAATCGCTGGCGAAGGAAAATGGAAAGACAGAGAAAAACAAAACGGACTAGAAATGATTATTACATTCAATGAATATTTATGTAACAAGAAAGACACAACTGTCCAAATACAACAAGCGGTCCAGTTGTCCAAAAATAAAAAAAAACTAACACATAAGATCTAAAAAGTCCCCAAGGAAAAAAACATAAAATATTTGAACAATATTCTATAACCATTTATAAAATATAACGGATAACCATTGATGACAAAAAAAAATACTCATTAAATATAAAACACCTATAAAAACTATTATCACATAAACAAAAAACCAAATACACAAACAATATCATACAAATTACTAAACAATGGATAAAAGTAATTAGTATGATTTTCTTAACTAATATATTCATCCTATTTTGCATGTTATTTTTATAAATTTATGTGCTTTCATTTATTTGCAGATTTGTACCAAAAAAAAAATGACAAAACAAACACTAAATTATTAAAATAAGCGATGATAGCAGTAGTGAAAATGGCCGTTATGGATATGCCAAGAATATAAGGATCGAAAAAAATATTGTTACGTTACAAACAAAGATCGAAGCCATAAAAAAGAAGATTTAGAAAATTGAGCAACAACTGAATGACCTTAAATAAAATGTATTATCGCAGTAAAAGTGGAGCAATAAAATAACAATACCATCATATTTAGTTATTTACACATGTAATTGCTATATATGCCATGCAAAAAAGTATCGAAAAGTTTATATAAATAAAAATTATTATTAAAAAAAAAATTTCATTTTAATTTTAAAAAATTATACAATCGTACGGACTACCAACTAATTTATATAGAACTGCCAAACAGACTTTTCAATTTAGACAGTCTGCGATCCAAATACACATCGAGTCGAGCTAACAAAAAATTACGTGACCAATTTACTCTCATGTGATCATTATCATTAAAGTATGGAGAGTATACTGTATATGGACTAAAGTGATAGCCGCCATCATTTATTTTTGCAGATTAATTAAATCACATATATACCTAGCTTATAGTTAATTAATTCAAAGCTCTTTAATCTTCACCGCTGCACAGCCGGCTGCCAGCCACCCCCAATTAAGATGGAGACTAGCGAAAATGGTACGTATAAGCTCATGCCATCAAGTGATCAAGCAACAGTACTATTATTATCACCAAATTCATCAGCAAAACACGAGGAGTCCAGCAGTGAACTAGAACGTATATTATCGGACGGAGATGTAGCTTTATTCCGGCGACTCCTGCCGGCTACATGGATAGAACTAAGGCTACTGTTCCGACTAGCCGCTCCAACGGTGATTTGCTACATGATAAACTACCTGATGTCCATGTCCACCCAAGTCTTTGCCGGTCACCTCGGCAATCTTGAGCTTGCTGCCTCCTCCCTTGGCAACAACGGCATTCAAACCTTCGCCTATGGTCTCTTGGTAATGTATTCATATTCATTCTCTCTCTTCACATCTATGCAAATATAGTACTAAAGCATATTTATTACGAGAAAATAGTGTCTTATGATGATGGATCGATGCAGATAACTTTCATATATACATAGATTTAATGATTAAAATTTTACAAGGAATGAAAGGCATAATTACTAATTCTAAATAAAAATTAATTACTGACAAATTCACGTAATTAATGCAATAAATTGTTGATCTCATTCTTATGGAATTACTATTACATACTTCTTAGATGGGTAAATCCAAACATATTCTCCAAGTGGATCCGTTTTGGAATCGATAATGCTCTCAATTTTTTATTTATCAAATATTGTGTCATGATTGTATTGATTGAGTATATATATATGTTGTGATTGATTATATCATATAGCACAGTTATATTATTCAATGAAAATACATTTGAGACCCCAGTGGCCATTGGCATTACCTTTTGAAATTGTTCTAAGAAATGATCGAAATACTTAAGAAAGACTAACCTTTATTTTACTTCCAACCATAACTTTGCAAAGGCTAGCTAATTTGTAGAAATGCATAAATAAAATTGGAAAACCTGGTTAAAAAACACAGAGTTGCATGTAGCTACACAAATCACAACTATTGTGATTAGAATTTCATTCATAATAATATATTCTCTCGCAAAAAATTAGATTAATAAATTCACTATTCTTCATCACTTCATGTACGTACGTGATAACCTTTAATGACATATATACATGAGCATGTAAATGAATAATTTATTCTTTCCTTCCTTCCTTAATTTTATGCCAACTAATTTGTAATTATATATATGATATTGATAGATAGGAATGGGCAGCGCGGTTGAAACTCTGTGTGGACAGGCTTATGGAGCACAAAAGTATGAAATGCTAGGCATCTATCTTCAAAGATCAGTTATCCTCCTCAGTGCAACTAGTCTCCTTCTCACTTTTGTCTACATTTTCTCCAAGCCCTTCCTTATGGTACTTGGCGAATCTCCGCAAATTGCATCAGCAGCCGCAGTGTTCATCTACGGCCTTATTCCTCAAATCTTTGCATATGCCCTAAACTTCCCTATACAAAAGTTTCTACAAGCTCAGAGCATAGTCACTCCAAGTGCATACATAGCAGCAGCTTCTCTAGTTCTACATCTCATTTTGAGTTGGGTTGCAACTTATAAGCTTGGGCTTGGATTGTTGGGGTCGTCACTGGTACTCAGCTTTTCTTGGTGGGTAGTTGTGGTGGCCCAGATTATTTACGTAGTGAAGAGTCCATTGTGTAAGGATACGTGGGCTGGACTTAGCCTAGAGGCATTTCATGGGCTCTGGGACTTCTTTAAGTTATCGGCTGCATCGGCTGTGATGCTGTGCTTAGAGGTATGGTACTTTCAGATTCTTGTTCTGTTGGCTGGCCTGCTTGATCATCCTGAATTAGCATTGGATTCTCTTGCTATTTGGTAAGATAAAAAAATGCCCTTCTCTTTTTGTGAGTCTTAATTATTTTAAAGGAGATAAAACCTTGTCATAATATAAGTAATCAACTGAAATGTTTGACCGGTGCTAATGGCTGCAGCACTACAATAAGCGGATCGGTTTTTACAATCTCATGTGGGTTCAATGCAGCAGCAAGGTCAGCCGCTCCCTCGATCGATCTCCATGAAATTAAATTAGGAGTCTTTGAATTTCAATTCTAAAATTTGAGATTGAGTTACCAAACATAACTTCAAAAAATATTAGAATAGAATTACGAGAATTATATATCCAGTCCGGGATCCCGGACTCTATAAAATCCGGACCTTTATTTTAATTTTTTTTTTGTTTTTTTTTTTTTGAAACAACTTTAAAAAAAAAAAAAAATTTATGGAACTGAAATTTTTTCATAATAAAGTGTTTTGGGCGTGATTTGGGTACGTATAACAAAACATGGTGGTACAGTCTGTGCAGACTGTACCACCACTTTTTGGTATAGGTATTCAAAACACGCCCAAAACACTTTATTATGGAAAAATTTCAGTTCCATAAAATATTAAATATTTTTTTTAAGTTATTTAAAAAAAAAAAGCAAAAAAAAAAAAAAAAGGTCCGGATTTTAAGAAAATCCGGACTCCCTGATAGGATCGGCTGTGTGTATATATATATATATATATATATATATATATATATATATATATATATATATATATATATACATATATATTAGCTTTGTCCTGTGCCTCCAGCATTACGTGGATTGTGGGATTTATTTCAAACTTTGGACGCCCCAGATGATTTATTAGGATGAGCGGAAAATTCAAAATCAATTGTATTTTGTTAGATAAATATGTTGTTATAATATGATATGATGTACATTCATGCATGCATGCAGCGTGAGAGTGGGGAATGAGCTTGGAGGAGGAAATCCGAAGTCGGCTGCATTTTCAGTAGTAGTAGTAAACTTGGTGTCTTTCTTCATCTCAGTCATAGCAGCGATTGTGGTGCTACTACTCCGGGATGTCATCAGCTATGCCTTCACTGATGGTGAACAAGTTGCTCATGCTGTCTCAGAACTTTCCCCACTTCTGGCCGCTAGCCTAATGCTTAACGGAATCCAACCCGTCTTGTCTGGTAATCCAACATAATTAATTAATTACTCTTTATTTTAATTCAAAATTAGAGATTTACTGGAATTTTATTAATGTCCATGACAACATTAGTTATTATTATTAATTAATGTAACAACAACAACAACAACAACAACAACAACATAATAATAATAATAATAATAATAATAATAATAATAATAATACTCAATCTACCGATCGACCCGAATTATATGTAAGTAAGTACGGACATATATATATTAATTATGAATTTCCTTGATTAAATTTGAAGGTGTGGCTGTTGGGTGTGGATGGCAAGCTTTTGTTGCTTACGTGAATGTGGGATGTTATTACGTGGTTGGAATCCCAGTGGGTGTTTTGCTCGGTTTTTACTTCAATCTGGGTGCTAAGGTACGTACCACTTAATTACCAAATTATCATTAAAATTAAATTTGATTGTATGGTAATAATTAATTAATTGTAGGGCATATGGTCAGGGATGATTGGTGGGACAACTATGCAAACCATTATATTAATATGGGCCACATATCAGACGGACTGGAATAAAGAGGTTGGTTAATTGTACGTAGAATCATGAGTTAATAATCTTCATCTGAATTAGTACGTACATACGTACGTTTCCTACTAGCTAGCTACGTACATTATTGTTTTCTTTCACCTTTTGATCATGTTATTGAATTGATTCCAGGTGGATCTAGCTATGAAGAGGCTTGATAAGTGGGAGGATAACAATAATAATAAGGAACCACTTTTGATCAAGAATTAGAATTAAAAGATGCATAAACATGCAACTATATATATATATATATATATATATGATATTAATATTATTTATGATTTTTTTTATTTTATTGTGAGATTTATGCAAATTATAATTATATTTATTAAATTTGAACATGTATTATTATAATGACGTAATTTGTATTTGAGAATTAGAAGTTGATGTGTCTAAATTATTATTATTATTATATGTGTGTGTATGTATATATATTTATATGACATTAATACTTTTTATAATTAGTCGTTTACTTTATTGTTAGATTCATGCATGCATCATGTATTCATTGAAATTGAACATGTATTATTATTATTATTATGTAATTTATATTTGATAATTATAAGTTGATGTCTAAATTATTTTTTATTATTAGTATTATTATATGACATTAATATTTTTTATAACTTTTCTTTTACTTCATTGTGAGATATGCATGTATATATATATATATATATATATATTTATATATATAAAATTATAACTATATATTTATTAAATTTAAACATATATTATTATAATTATATAATTTATAATTAAGCTATTAATTAATATCTAAATTACTTTTAAAATAATTGACTAAATTAATTTGAATAATGATATGAGTTTAGCGTCATGAACCATATATGGGCAAGATGAATGTGCCTATCCACCGCATTGGAGTGTACTAAAAAAACAACTACGTTAAAATATCCTAAATAATAAAAAAAAAAATCTCAAAATTAGAGGTCGAAATAAATTTTCAACTTTTTCACTTTCTTTCATCAATTTTAATTGTTTTTACTTGCAGTCTACCAGTCTAGGAGTATAGTGCTATAGCTATTATTGCATAGCTCTCACATAGTCATGTTACTGAGTTGGCAAAGTATTATCGGTTACATAATAGGTTAAATATTTTTTTCACTACTGCACTTTAAGTTAACCTACAAATAATTAACTATATTTCTTTTTTTTACTGTCAATTGAATATTTATATTTTCTTATAAAATATCATAAAATTCGTTAAATCATATTGACTTTTATAATTTACTACATGTGATTTCACATAAAAAAGAAAATCAAGTTGACTTTTACGATTCACCCCCTGTGATTTAACCTAAGAGAGAAAAAATTAACACAAAACTCGTATGTATAATGTGATCACACTTGAGTGGACATCAAAAGAAATTAAGAAAAAAAATAAAAAATTATAATGAAATCTAAAAATTTATGGGGGGTAAATAGAAGTTTATTTATAAATTGATTTAAGAGGTTTGTATAAGCTTATAAAGTAACTTAAAATAAAATAATATAAAATAAAATAAATTCATATAATAATATAAGATTTTATTTATTTTAAAGAGAGTTTTGTAATTTATAGAACAAAACAAATCCCCATTATCCAAACATATGAAGATAAAATCAACGACAACAAACAAGAACCTTTAATTGAGTTTGGACACAGAGAATCACTCCTCCGTTATAATCCTTCAAGCTGAAGAACAGATAAAATTCTTAACATTATTTGCTCCTCAGATTGAATTCCTTAAATTGGATTTCACATATCATTTGTTGTTGCTTCATGCCCGAACACTACCATTAAAAACACAATCGCAAATTTAAAACAAGTCACCCCATCGCTGCGGAAGTGGTTAGTATAAAGTTTATTTTTGAGTAAATTAGTCAATTGAATTGACACACATGTGAAACTCTATGTATGTCAGTATTCTATCGACCAATTAACCAACTTACTATAAAATAAACTTTATACTAACCGGATTCCATCACTGCAACTGCCTGATTTCAAAATTCACAGACGATCCGGTTACATAGTATAGGACTATAGGTATAGTGAGAAGTTAAAAAATATTTAACCGGTTACATAGCACAGGCGTAGTGAGAAGTGGTCGTGATATGCAGCACCTGACTAGCTGTATTTATTCCCTTCACGTCATCACCCCATGACGCAAACGGAAGCATTACTGTCACGGAATCCCAGTCGGTTTATCCAGAGAGCCTACACAAACACCTCCATTAGCTTACTCCCTCGCCACAAAAAAGAATCACCACTTCCACACATCAACATAAGAAATTTACCATGATAATACCACGGGTAAACAGCTGTCCGTTTTTCTCAGCGAGTACCTTATCCATTTCTACCCACTGCGAGTGTGGATTGTTTCCACCTTCCCTTATGCACTTACGACGTCCTCTGTACCCCTTTCCCGCCAAAACGAACGAGAAGTGCTTCAATTCCATTTTCTGTTCGAGAGCATTCCTTTCTATAAATACTCCTTACCAACTCTTAATTACTTTCACATTTCATCGCTCTCCGTTTTTCGAAAATTTGAACTCTTTTCTGAAGAATCTTAGTTTGAAAAGAGACACCATGAGAGGACCTAAGACTGTGACGATTGCACGCAAGAAGCTCGATGAAGAGTACTCCTGATTACTTTTGTGTTTTTGAACACTGAACAGTTTAACTATTCGTCTTTAATTTGTTGTTGTTCTTCCGATTTGATTTGTTATTTGATTTTACTTTGTGATTTGAAGTTTGACGAAGAAACGCAAAGCGGCTGCGTCTGATTCGAAAACGAAGAAGGAGAAGGTGAGCAAGAAGGACTCTGGTGCTCCGAAGCGTCCTCCCACTGCTTTCTTCGTCTTCATGTGAGATTTATCTATTTTTTAAATCTCTGCATAGTGCTTCGTTGTTTTGATGTTCAGTTTTGACTAATTTTAGCTTTCTGATGGTAATGATTTTACAGGGAGGAGTTTAGGAATTCATTCAAGGAGAATTTTCCAGAGAATAAATCAGTTGCAGCCGTATGTTGTTTCACACTACCTTTCTCAGTCTTTGGAAGTTATTCGATTTAATTCCTAAAATTTCAGTTACATTCGGTTTTGGTTTTGGAAATGCGAAGAATCAACTTATCTTCATTGCTTTGAGCTTTAGTTTGTTTCTATTTTACTTTCTTTGAATTTAAAGAGTTAGTACTGTGTAAATTCTTAGCAACCGTAACGAACAGAGTGTTTGTGTATTCTAAATTGTTTTCTGAGATCTGTGAGTTTCAGGTTGGAAAAGCTGGTGGCGAGAAATGGAAATCACTGTCTGATGCTGTAAGATCTTAAACTTCCAAAGGCAATTAAAGTAAAATTATTATTGCAATTGTTAATCACATGAGGAAATCAAATAATCTGATCTATATTATATTGTTTAGTTTTTAAAATCATGTTATGTTGAGCAGAAATTCATCCTAATTTAGTAATTTATTATATGTTTAGGAGAAAGCTCCTTACGTGGCTAAGGCTGCTAAGAAGAAGGCAGACTACGAGAAAGCTATGGAAGAGTTCAGCAACAATACTGTAATAATATTTTTTTTTTTTGCATTCTTTAATTAATTAATACCGACTTCATAAATTTTGATGAGTTCTGTTTGGTTTCTTCAGGATGAGTTGATTATCATGATCTTTTATTTTTCTTGTCTTTTGATTATCTATAGAATGGTAAAGGAAGCACTGGCACTACTTCTGATAAGTCCTCTACTGAGGTCCATGATAAGGCTGAGCAGGAAGCGAGCTCTTAGGTATACTTTTTATAATTCATTTAAACTATTTGAATTTACTTCAGATCTTCTTTGACATTGATAGTGCTTGTCAAATTGTGTGCAATTATAGATAATGTTATATCACTTGTATGATAATTGCATCTGAAATTGGTTTATATGTTGTCTAAATCTGAATGACTACAAGCTCTGATTATTCTAACCAAAAATTGTTCTATTTAGCTGAGGTGTTATCAAAACTTGAAATTGCATTGTTCTTGGTGGCGTTGTTGTTTTTTCTTCTTTTAGATCTTAATTTACTCTGTTGGTCTGGTTTTTTTTTTTTTTTTGATAATTCTCTCTGTTGCTCTGTTTATTGTTGCAGAGGCAAACAAGAAGATGAAGCTTGCTATATATGGATGGATTTGATAGTACCTAGTAGGATAAATAAAGATACAAATCAGGATAGTTTTTATGACTTTGGGTTGTATCCAGTGTTTAATTGTGTAGCTTGCTTAGTGACTAGGAAATGCTGTTTCTAGGATGGTATTGAATTTGATAATTGTTACTAGTAGTTCTCTTTACTCTGTTATCCACATTTTTTTTTTAAATACTGTAATCCATATGTTCTTTTGGGATATCCCCTTTTGCGTTTTTTGGTTGTTTTTTCTTTTGGACCTTGCCGTTCGGAGCAAATTCTAGTTAAGAGAGTTAATCCTTGGAGATTTGGTCTATTGAAAGTTTTAAACTGATGTACGTGAATATGGGAATACATTAGATAAAGAATCTTTAGGAGTTTGTTTTTCTTTGGGGTGGAGTTGGGGGTTTAATTTTGGGTTTGACTGTTGTTTGTATACTCATGTAGTAAGTTATATTTTGAACATGCATTAACTTGTTAGAAGGTTTTGACCAGTTGAAGTTGTTGACCTAAAATGCGGGAGAAGTTCTGGAAAAAACCATCTCAACCTCATTCAACAAATTCGAGTAGTTCTACATACACAAATTATTTTATAAATATTTTATAAATTATTGATGTGGTATACTCTATCTTAGCGTATTGATCAACAAATTATTTTAATATAGTCTTCAGTCCCACACAATATGCTGAGGTGGAGTATGTCACATCAACAGTTTATAAAATAATTTATGTTTCTAACATTATTCCAACAAATCCAAGAAGCTCAGTTTTCTCATTACTCTGTTTTTCTAGTTAATCTTAACTTATGAATATAAATTTAAAAAAATTGATATTTTCATGACAAAATTGTCGATCTTATAGCGACGGTTTTCGCTGTTGTTATACATCTATAGCGATATTTTTATTATGAAATTATCAAAAGGTATTGTGGAAATATCAGTTTCTTAAATTAATTATTTTGTCTTTATATTAAATCTATCTGTTTATAAACAGAGGGTAATATAGGAAATATAAAAGATTATAGTCTAAGAGATTTTTCGGTGAATCTAAAAGATTATATCAAGGAATCTGATTTCGGTGAACTATAATTTTTAATATATTTTAATGGGAGTGTGGAAAAATTATTGATGGACTATAATTTATTAAATATAATATAATTTTTTAATATTATAGTCCATAGAATATAGTTCATCTGTTGGAAAAATTAAAAGACTATCTGGTGAATTAATGTCATATTAATTAAATATAATCCGTTCATATATAGACAGAAAAATTTGACGAGAGGGGTGATCCAAGTATAAAAAATTCATTAGTTTTGTTATTAGACCTTTTTAAGTTTATAAAGATAGGGTTTATAAAGATAGGGTAATATACTATTAAGCTCACATATTTTTGAGTTATTTTTAATGGATAAAAAAGTAAAGAAAAAGACAGAAAACATGTTCAATTTTATCAAAATAACCCCCATAAAGAATTTTTAAAAACAACTTTTGCAGCCTTATATTCTAGCCGCTAGTTACACTAGGGGCGGTGAAGTGATTCAAAATATTTGTAGCTATTTACTAATGCATGAAATATATTTATTATAAATTCTGCCATAGTAATTTATGATTATTTATAAAAATGTTATCCAACAAATTCTTCTCATTTACTAATTATTTTTAAAACAGGTATTATTATTTGAATTAGAACCCTTTGCCTTATATATTATTATCTCAATTTATAATAAATAATTATTTTTAAGTTATTATCTAAATTAACTTAATCAAATCTTTTAATAAAGTTAGTTGAATAATAACATAATAGTAACCATTTATTATAAATTAAGATAAAAAAGTAATAACATATAAGGTCTTCATATGGCGAATACTTTCAGTCTCTGCAAACTTCGCCTCGTACTGGGACACCGTCATGTTGTTCTGCTCCAGTCTAATAAATTACACCTCCTTCATATGGCGAATACTTTCAAGAAAGTACTTGTCATTGAAAAGTTTCTGAAATGTCTCCCAAGACATGCTGAGTGCGGCTGGATGGGTACGTTTCACAGACCCCTATCAGTAGTCTGCCTCGCCACAAAACATAAAAGTGGCGAATGGAACTTTCTGTTCCTCCGTGCATCCCAAGATATTGAATATCTTGGTAATTTGCTTAACCCACGTTTCTGCCTTAATCGGATCCGACTTTCCCCAGAATTCTGGTGGTCCCAACTCTTTGAACTGCTTGGTTGTGACCAGCTGTGCGTTGGCATTGTTTCTACCTGTATTTTGAACAGGAATCTCCCTTGTCTGATTTTGCATAAACCGCAAAAAACTTCTAAATATCTCATCGTTCATCATCTGCTCAATGGTGTTATTTACAGGAGGAACATTGTCGGCCTGTTGCACGTTCTCCTCGTTGCTGATTAATGGTGTTTCCACGGTTGCATTTACACTATCGTTAATATTTTCAGCTACCATTCTTAAATACTGCTACAAAACAAGGGTTAATTAAAGAAATTAACATTCCACATAATACCCCTATATTATGACCAACCAACAAATAAGCTTAGGTAGGACAAACTAGCGAAGGATTTACTCGTCTCTCCCCTCCTAGTTCTATTCTCCGATCTCCGTCAGAGACCATATCCTTAAGCTCTGATACCAACTGTGACGCCTCTAAAATAGGTATACATCACCCATTCTGAGTCGCCAAAACATGATACAGAAATAATTACAACATTATTAATACAATTGTCGTGCAAAATACATGTGACGCCCCCAAAATAGGTATACAACACCCATTCTGAGTCGCCAAAATACATGGTACAGAAACAACTACGTCTTTATTATTACAACACAAGAACTGTGAGTTTAAATACAAATATTGTCATTTAGATAATATTCACACTCAAATAAGTCCTCATTACAATTATTGATACATTATTTCACAAAAATGGTGAGGACTACTAAAGTAACTTCTAGAACAATCATTCCATACCCCGACTAGTACTCGCTACATTCTCGCCTCCTGAGAAAAATGGAACAAAAAGGAAAAGGGTGAACTCAACTAGCCCAGTAAAGAACATTATGACTAAGATAATATAGAACAAATTATCGTTAGTCTTCAACAGGGAAAAATCTAATAGAATACAATAGACAACAAGTTTTAAATCAATAACTGCAGCGGAAACAGCAAACCATTAGAAGAGTCAAGTAGAGAATGAGTTCTACTATCTTCTAAGATTTAAAAGTCCATCATCAATATTTTATCCCTGTAACAACAATCAATAACCATCTTTAATCAAATATTCATCTTTGCACTACAGGCCAAAGATATTCATTTGTATCACCAGTCGGTCATGTTCATCTCAACACCTGTTCATCTTTGCACTACGGGCCAAAGATATTCATCAGTTAATCATTCATCTTTGCACTACGGGCCAAAGATATTCAGTAATATCATCATTTAGGACTGAGGATGATGAAAAATATCTTAAAGAAAACGAATCCAGTGAAACAAAATAACAAATATTAAGGATTCGTATTTCGATTTATCCATGTCCAAAAATACCTTATAATTATTCATAGTGAAGTAGAATTCAAGAATGATCAAAACATGGATACAACCAAAGCTAGTACCCAGAATAGATATTTTGGACGAAAAGAAGAAAATTTTATTTTTCGGTGAATAGTAACTCGTGAATAGTAACTCATGAATAGTAATCCCGACGTGAAAAGTTCCAAATTTGATAAAAATTTCCAACCAATATTTCGGCATAATGATATTGAAGAAATAATATCATTTTCGAATAAAATAACATCCCTTATCTCGTAAAGAAAATACTTCTGGTCGGAATACCGGTATAAGGCTGAAAGAAACTTGTTCTGATGAATAGAAACTCTCAAAGTATCTAAATACTCACAAAATACACTCAATAATCTAGAGAGAGAAAGAGAGAAAATTTGTTTCTGGTGTGATTTTTAATTCTAACTTAGCCTTCTATTTATAGGAAAATGTTAGCACGCCGAAGCAGACTTAACCTGCAACCTGATGGCTTTACCTACTACTATTCCCACCCACCACATTTGAATAAAAATCTCAGTACATTTCTTCACCAACCAAGAGTGGGGCCCACCAATTCTAGAATTTTCTACCAAAATGATTAACTCCGAAAATTCAACAATTTCTGAACCAGTCATCTCGTAAAATTCATAATAAATCATACGTTCATTTTTAACGGTTCAAAATTTGAGGACATATACTCAACTTATATATGTATAACATATCCAAAAATTACCACGATCCAACGGTCGGATTAAAAATTATAACCCCCGTAAAATATCTCAAAAATCCTGATTTTTAATACCTCCATTCCGACAAAAATACTGATAAAAACCTCAACATTAACTCCTTCATTTTTAACCACAAAAATATATCCCTCATTTATATCCACAAAAATAAATATTTCCTTATCATATGAATAAATAATTAATTATTCACAAATAATATTACAGAATCACATTTATGACAACCAGGCCGTTCCCAGGAAAGAGGGGGCTTTCCAATAAGGATTTCTGTAACGACCCCAAAATAGGTTCATTCCACCCAACCCATTCTGAGTCGTCAAATACATGGTACAGAAAACAACTACAACTTTATTACAACAATTGTCGTGCAAAATACAACAACACATATGCTGTGAGTTTGGATACAAATATATACCAAATGTGACATTGGACACCATCATGTATCAGCACCTCACAAAGGTACCTTACATAAAGGTATAGTCAAAAATTGTTTTAGAAATTAGAATCTTTGGGAAGTGCTCAAGGAAACCTTCGTACATGGGAGGCCACGCTGTAGGGTTTCGGCACAGAAACGCACAGCGGAAATTAAAATTTTAAAGCAATTTCCGAAACCCTAAAACAGGATCCATGCGAAAAATCAATTAATTAAGAGGTTTAGAGATTATACCGATTATGAAAACGAGAGTCTGAAATCGACTGCGCCTCGAATCTCCAACGCAATACAAACCGACTGCGTCTCTACGGTATCCACACGAACGCTCCGCGAATCGTCTTACGATCTGCAGAAGAAGGAATCGCGGTACTAGCCACCAAGGATGAGGATTTTTTGAACTGTTTTCTCTAGTCTCTCTCTAAGAGCGGCTAGGGTTTTGTTTTGACGTCAAAACCTAAAGTCTGATATACATCATATATATAGCAGTCAGGAGGAATTAATCAAAACATAATATTATTAAAATCCGAATTTATATATATCTTAATTAAGTCTTACTTAATTAATATACCTATATATAAATTATCCTATTAATTTAAATTCGTAATTTAAAATTATATCAATCATATTGACATATTTAAATCTTTACAATTTAAATTAATTTCCTTTTAATTACGTTCTTTGTGTGTGACCCTATAGGTTATTATTACGTTGGCAATAACCTTAAAATCATATTATAAAGTTATAAACAGTGAGCGGCATCTAGTAATGCATCACTGCTACCCAAGTAATAATAAGATCGATGATTCGATGCAACCTTTTCGTGACCAATGTTTCAATGTAATTTAATCCTTTTAACCTTAATATCCTAGATTAAACTCGAGTCATGGAATGTGTCATACTCTTCGTAATTTAATCTGAGTTTTCTTGATCAATGAGTAGACTATATGAAACAAATCACTATTTGAGCATGGCCATGCATTTCATAGTCCTACTCAATCAAGAGGCCTATGGATATCACCTATAAAATATAGGATGGTTAAATTCCATCTAGATCACTCATATTACTCACACGATTCATAATGAACCCAATAATCACCTTTATAGTCCACCCTATTAAAGGTGACATTTGATGATATCAAAGTACATAAATTCTCGTGTAGTAATATAGCGGTTTCAGGTCGGAGGACCATTACATCATTGTCACTATGAGAATTGCTAATGACACTTCGCATAATGCTCCATATAGAATTCTCATGGTGGGTCTGTCCAGTACATTGTTCTCTAATATGTACCTATGCATTGACTTAATATCTCATATATTTATGACCAATGAGATTTGGTCATCAGTCAATCCACATACTAGTCTCAATGCATCATTGTTGTCCCATCAACAATGATACTCGACTAGGGACATTTAAGAACAATGATACTAATTGTAATTATATAATCTCATGTTCAAGTCACATACTTGAAACTATATAATTTGTATCACTATTCTAAGGAATTTTATTATGTTAACAATTATATTACGCAGTAATTAAAACCATAATAAAATCATTTATTTATTCAATCAACAATAATATCAAATGTTAAGCAATTACATCAAATAATTGGCCTCTAGGGCATAAACTCTAACACACGCGTCTAGGTTATGATAGATATCATATGGCCACAGAATTATCCTTGGTTGACCCAATAGACCCCAAAGAAAAACGAGAAGATTACTATCATATTCTTCCCAATGGTGAGTCTTCTCTTGACTTATCATTATCTCCACTGTCTCTAATTGAGAATTATACTTCAAACAAACACCAAGATTATATAGGAAGTGCTCGTAGATATATTCAGCAAGTGGATGAGCACATCCATGTCTTATGATGACACGAGGTTGTATGTCGTTAGACATCTTGTATGATAGTGGCAAACCACCCTTCCAACGTTGGGTTCGCCTCACCCTATTTTCTTCACCAAATATAACTACTAAATGATGACCACCGTTCTATTTTCCCGTTACCCTCGCTCGACCCAGCTACACTCTTATTACCTGAAAGGAATTGTGAAGCAAAAGGGTGAGCACAACTAGCTCAGTAAAGAATATCATGACTAAAGATAATTCAATTATCAATAGCCTTCATCAACAATAAATCAGAGATTTAGAACATATGGTAAATGATAAAAATTTCAACCATAGTTGCAGCGGAACGAGCAATCCATTAGAAGAGTCAAATAGACTATAAAGTCTATTATCTTCTCCATGTTAAAAATTCACCAACAATATTTTATCCATGTAACATCACTCAACAGTTCCTTTCCACAATCATATGAATAACTCATAATCATAATTGTGACTATAAATTTTTCTTCGCACCCAGGACGAAGAATATTTTCATCACCTGTCTTTACCTGAAACATCAAAGATCATGGTTATACCAAATCACAGTTCCTGTTTATAATCATACTAACAAATCCATCTTTGCACTACGGGCCAAAGATATTCATCAACAAACCATCTTTGCACTACGGGCCAAAGATATTCAACAACAGTTCATCTTTGCACTACAGGCCAAAGATATTCATCAACAGGCCATCTTTGCACTACATGCCAAAGATATTCATCAACAATTCATATTTGCACTACAGGCCAAATATATTCATATCTCAAAGAAATATATAATCATTTCAGAATTTATATAAACAATAATTATAACCATGTTGATCAATTCACCTTTGCACTTAAGCTTAAGATATTCAATTATAAATTCAATGGTCATGATCATACCAGTCACAATTCAACTTTGCACTACAGGCCAAAGAGAACCCTAGTCATGATCATACCAATAATCTACCCATCTTTACACTCCAGTGAAAGAGAATTTCAACATCAGGGTTATAAAAATGTTATATATGATGATAAAAATAATATGATCAACATATAGTTTTAATCTCAAGAGTAATATTCGTAATTCATGAATAGTAAATCGTGAATAGTAACTCATGAATAGTAACCTCGACACAAAAGATAGAAATTCCACAATAAAATCCATACCAATATTTCGGTATAATGATATTGAAAGAATAACATTACTTAAATTTATAAACAATTTATTTTAATTGTTTACACTTTACTAATTAATGCATTTAATCATCATAAAATGCCAACTCTTACAATTTCATCATCAATAACCAAAACCCTCATCAAAAATCTGCATATACCTCATATAGGATTCTCAAGCCATAAAATCATATTTTCTAATTTTCTTTCTTCACAAAACATATTTAATTCATTTACTCATAACTAGACCATTTTTATGAAAAATACCAAATCAGTTCCAAAAATATTTCTTTTCTGGGATTTAGCATAATATAGTCCCATAGTGAACATATATTTTTCTCAGAATTTTTAAAAGTCATTTACTATTTTTCATATGGCCAAAACAGCCGAATATTTAGACATTTATCAAAAATTATACTTTTGTCTAAAAATTCTGAAATTTACAGAGTATACTTCTATCATATACATGTACTCCCAATAAAAATTTCATCAATTTTGAAGTTAACCACAAGGAATTATAAGCTGTTATTTTTAAAATAGTCTTTTCTCATAAAATTCATAACTCTCAATCTATACATCCAAAAATTACCATTTTTGGACACAATCAAGAAAACTCATCAAAATATCATTTTGAATTTTTCCAGAATTTTTGAAGATCAGAAAAATTACGAAACTGAAAATCATAACAACCCTTAAAATCCATTACTATCTCTTACTATCCCTTACCTCAAAAGAGCAGTACTTCTGACTGGATATCGGACATGATGCTGAAGAAAACTTGCACTGATGAATAGCAACTCACCAAGTATCTAAAAACTCACAAAATATGCTTCATAATATAGAGAGAGAAAGAGAGAAAACTTATGTTTCTGGTGTGATTTTCAATTCTAACTTAGCCCTCTATTTATAGGAAAATTTTGGTAGGTTTGACCTGCAACCTGATGGCTTTACCTGCTACTATTCCCACCCACCACATTTAAAATATAATTCAGCACATTTCTTCACCAACCACAAGTGGGGTCCACCAATTCTAGAATTTTCTACCAAAATGATAAACTCCAAAAATTCAACAATTTCTGAACCAGTCATCTTGTAAAATTCATAATAAATCATACGTTCATTTTTAACGGTTCAAAATTTGTGGACATATACTCAACTTATATATGTATAACATATCCAAAAATTACCACGATCCAACGGTCGGATTAAAAATTATAACCCCCGCAAAATATCTCAAAAATCCTGATTTTTAATACCTCCATTCCGACAAAAATACGGATAAAAACCTCAACATTAACTCCTTCATTTTTAACCACAAAAATATATCCCTCGTTTATATCCACATAAAATAAATATTTTCTTATCATATGAATCAATAATTAATTATTCACAAATAATATTACAGAATCACATTTATGACAACCAAGCCGTTCCCAGGAAAGAGGGGGCTTTCCAATAAGGATTTATCCTTACTAGCGCGCAATTAGATGACCAAACCTGTGACAACCCCAAAATAGGTCCATTCCACCCAACCCATTCTGAGTCGTCAAATACATGGTACAGAAAACAACTACAACTTTATTACAACAATTGTCGTGCAAAATACAACAACACATATGCTGTGAGTTTGGATACAAATATATACCAAATGTGACATTGGACACCATCATGTATCAGCACCTCACAAAGGTACCTTACATAAAGGTACAGTCAAAAACTGTTTTAGAAACTATAATCTTTGGGAAGTGCTCAAGGAAACCTTCGTACATGGGAGGCCATGCTTCTAGGTTGTGATAGATATCATATGGCCACAGAATTATCCTTGGTTTACCCAATAGACCCCAAAGAAAAACGAGAAGATTACTATCATATTCTTCCCAATGGTGAGTCTTCTCTTGACTTATCATTATCTCCACTGTCTCTAATTGAGAATTATATTTCAAACAAACACCAAGATTATATAGGTAGTGCCCATAGATATACTCAGCAAGTGGATGAGCACATCCCTGTCTTATGATGACACAAGGTTGTATGTCATTAGACATATTATATGACAGTGGCAAAACACCCTTCCAACGTTAGGTTCGCCTCACCCTATTTTCTTCACCAAATATAACTACTAAATGATGACCACCGTTCTATTCCCTTGTTACCCCCGCTCGACCCAGCTACACTCTTATTACCTGAAAAGAATTGTGAAGCAAAAGGGTGAGCACAACTAGCTCAGTAAAGAATATCATGACTAAAGATAATTAAATTATCAATAGCCTTCATCAATAATAAATCAGAGATTTAGAACATATGGTAAATGATAAAAATTTCAACCATAGTTGCAGCGGAACGAGCAATCCATTAGAAGAGTCAAATAGACCATAAAGTCCATTATCTCTTCCATGTTAAAAATCCACCAACAATGTTTTATCCATGTAACATCATTCAATAGTTCATTTCCACAATCATATGAATAACTCATAATCATAATTGTGACTATAAATTTTTCTTCGCACCCAGGACGAAGAATATTTTCATCACATGTCTTTACCTGAAACATCAAAGATCATGGTTATACCAAATCACAGTTCCTGTTTATAATCATACTAACAAATCCATCTTTGCACTACGGGCCAAAGATATTCATCAACAAATCATCTTTGCACTACAGGCCAAAGATATTCAACAACAGTTCATCTTTGCACTACAGGCCAAAGATATTCATCAACAGGCCATCTTTGCACTACATGCCAAAGATATTCATCAACAATTCATATTTGCACTACAGGCCAAATATATTCATATCTCAAAGAAATATATAATCATTTCAGAATTTATATAAACAATAATTGTAACCATGTTGATCAATTCACCATTGCACTTAAGCTTAAGATATTCAATTATAAATTCAATGGTCATGATCATACCAGTCACAATTCAACTTTGCACTACAGGCCAAAGAGAACCCTAGTCATGATCATACCAATAATCTATCCATCTTTACACTCCAGTGAAAGAGAATTTCAACATCAGGGTTATAAAAATGTTATATATGATGATAAAAATAATATGATTAACATATTGTTTTAACCTCAAGAGTAATATTCGTAACTCATGAATAGTAAATCGTGAATAGTAACTCATGAATAGTAACCCCGACACAAAAGATAAAAATTCCACAATAAAATTCATACCAATACTTCGGTATAATGATATTGAAAGAATAACATTTCTTAAGCTTATAAACAATTTATTTAAATTATTTACACTTTACTAATTAATGCATTTAATCATCATAAAATGCCAACTCTTACAATTTCATCATCAATAACCAAAACCCTCATCAAAAATCTGCATATACCTCATATAGGATTCTCAAGCCATAAAATCCTATTTTCCAATTTTCTTTCTTCACAAAACATATTTAATTCATTTACTCATAACTAGACCATTTTTATGAAAAATACCAAATCAGTTCCAAAAATATTTCTTTTCTGGGATTTAGCATAATATAGTTCCATAGTGAACATATATTTTTCTCAAAATTTTTAAAAATCATTTACTATTTTTCATATGGCCAAAACAGCCGAATATTTAGACATTTATCAAAAATTGTACTTTTATCTAAAAATTCTGAAATTCACAGAGTATACTCCTATCATATACATGTACTCCCAATAAAAATTTCATCAATTTTGGAGTTAACCACAAGGAATTATAAGCGATTACTTTTAAAATAGTCTTTTCTCATAAAATTCATAACTCTCAATCTATACATCCAAAAATCACCATTTTTGGACACAATCAAGAAAACTCATCAAAATATCATTTCAAATTTTTCCAGAATTTTTGAAGATCAGAAAAATTACGAAACTGAAAATCATAACAACCCTTAAAATCCCTTAATATCCCTTACTATCCCTTACAATCCCTTACCTCAAAAGAGCAGTACTTCTGGCTGGATATCCGATATGATGCTGAAGAAAACTTGCACTGAATAGCAACTCTCAAAGTATCTAAATACTCACAAAATATGCTTCATAATATAGAGAGAGAAAGAGAGAAAGCTTATGTTTTGGTGTGATTTTCAATTCTAACTTAGCCCTCTATTTATAGGAAAATTTTGGTAGGTTTGACCTGCAACCTGATGGCTTTACCTGCTACTATTCCCACCCACCACATTTGAAATATAATTCAGCACATTTCTTCACCAACCACAAGTGGGGCCCACCAATTCTAGAATTTTCCACCAAAATGATAAACTCCGAAAATTCAACAATTTCTGAACCAGTCATCTCGTAAAATTCATAACAAATCATACGTTCATTTTTAACGGTTCAAAATTTGTGGACATATACTCAACTTATATATATATAACATATCCAAAAATTACCACGATCCAACGGTCGGATTAAAAATTATAACCCCCGCAAAATATCTCAAAAACCCTGATTTTTAATACCTCCATTCCGACAAAAATACTGATAAAAATCTCAACATTAACTCCTTCATTTTTAACCACAAAAATATATCCCTCATTTATATCCACATAAAATAAATATTTCCTTATCATATGAATCAATAATTAATTATTCACAAATAATATTACAGAATCACATTTATGACAACCAGGCCGTTCCCAGGAAAGAGGGGGCTTTCCAATAAGGATTTCTCCTTACTGGCGCGCAATTAGATGACCAAACCTCTCCTTAGACAGAACTTTCTAGACATTGCCAATAATGTTATCTAATAATATTATTCAAATAATATGAATTATTGATCTGATAATGGGAAATACTGTGCAGCAACAATTATTGAACAACAATAATACAAAATTTCAACGTAGCAATTATTGAATCAATAAAATAAAATATTGAACAGTAATTACTGTAACAATTATTGAGTAGTGCCTTCTTACGTAAGAATCAATAATTTCAAAAATACTATGCAATACCGTGTGCTACTGTGCAATAACGCGTATTACTGTATTTTAACCACCGGTTATTCCAACAGTGTTAACGGTAACAACTACGCCGTTATTTGTAAAAACTTAAATTTGTCGTTTTCTTCACCCGACAGTTATTCTGTTATGGGGCCCACAAATGGCTGCGCCGTCGTACGAATATTCCCCGACAGAAAGAATATTCCACGACCAAACGAATATTCCCCGACAACAATGATTATTTTATAACCACTTGCTTATTTTGAAAAAAATTTCATATATCACCCTTAACTTTAACTTTTATCAATTTAACCATTTACTGAATAGTAACTATAAAAAAAAATTGAATACTTTTATTTCATAAAATTCGGGGTCTTACAATCTCCCCTCCTTATGAAATTTCGTCCTCGAAATTTACGTACCTGGTATTTCAAAGAGTTGAGAATACCTTCATTTCATTTCAGATTCCATCTTCCTTATCATCATGATTTCTCCACTGCTCATCTTCTGTATTTCAGATATCTTTCTAGAATACAGCTTCAAAACAATGGTTAATTTAACAAATTAACATATCACATAATATCTCGATATTATGACTGACCAACAAATAAGCTTAGGTAGGATACACTAGCGAAGGATTTACTCATCTCTCCCCTCCTAGTTATATTCCCCGATCTCGGCCAAAGATCATATCCCTAAGCTCTGATACCACCTGTGACAACCCCAAAATAGGTCCATTCCACCCAACCCATTCTGAGTCGTCAAATACATGGTACAGAAAACAACTACAACTTTATTACAACAATTGTCGTGCAAAATACAACAACACATATGCTGTGAGTTTGGATACAAATATATACCAAATGTGACATTGGACACCATCATGTATCAGCACCTCACAAAGGTACCTTACATAAAGGTACAGTCAAAAACTGTTTTAGAAACTAGAATCTTTGGGAAGTGCTCAAGGAAACCTTCGTACATGGGAGGCCATGCTTCTAGGTTATGATAGATATCATATGGCCACAGAATTATCCTTGGTTTACCCAATAGACCCCAAAGAAAAACGAGAAGATTACTATCATATTCTTCCCAATGGTGAGTCTTCTCTTGACTTATCATTATCTCCACTGTCTCTAATTGAGAATTATACTTCAAACAAACACCAAGATTATATAGGTAGTGCCCATAGATATACTCAGCAAGTGGATGAGCACATCCCTGTCTTATGATGACACAAGGTTGTATGTCATTAGACATATTATATGATAGTGGCAAAACACCCTTCCAACGTTAGGTTCGCCTCACCCTATTTTCTTCACCAAATATAACTACTAAATGATGACCACCGTTCTATTCCCTTGTTACCCCCGCTCGACCCAGCTACACTCTTATTACCTGAAAAGAATTGTGAAGCAAAAGGGTGAGCACAACTAGCTCAGTAAAGAATATCATGACTAAAGATAATTAAATTATCAATAGCCTTCATCAATAATAAATCAGAGATTTAGAACATATGGTAAATGATAAAAATTTCAACCATAGTTGCAGCGGAACGAGCAATCCATTAGAAGAGTCAAATAGACCATAAAGTCCATTATCTCTTCCATGTTAAAAATCCACCAACAATGTTTTATCCATGTAACATCATTCAATAGTTCATTTCCACAATCATATGAATAACTCATAATCATAATTGTGACTATAAATTTTTCTTCGCACCCAGGACGAAGAATATTTTCATCACATGTCTTTACCTGAAACATCAAAGATCATGGTTATACCAAATCACAGTTCCTGTTTATAATCATACTAACAAATCCATCTTTGCACTACGGGCCAAAGATATTCATCAACAAATCATCTTTGCACTACAGGCCAAAGATATTCAACAACAGTTCATCTTTGCACTACAGGCCAAAGATATTCATCAACAGGCCATCTTTGCACTACATGCCAAAGATATTCATCAACAATTCATATTTGCACTACAGGCCAAATATATTCATATCTCAAAGAAATATATAATCATTTCAGAATTTATATAAACAATAATTGTAACCATGTTGATCAATTCACCATTGCACTTAAGCTTAAGATATTCAATTATAAATTCAATGGTCATGATCATACCAGTCACAATTCAACTTTGCACTACAGGCCAAAGAGAACCCTAGTCATGATCATACCAATAATCTATCCATCTTTACACTCCAGTGAAAGAGAATTTCAACATCAGGGTTATAAAAATGTTATATATGATGATAAAAATAATATGATTAACATATTGTTTTAACCTCAAGAGTAATATTCGTAACTCATGAATAGTAAATCGTGAATAGTAACTCATGAATAGTAACCCCGACACAAAAGATAAAAATTCCACAATAAAATTCATACCAATACTTCGGTATAATGATATTGAAAGAATAACATTTCTTAAGCTTATAAACAATTTATTTAAATTATTTACACTTTACTAATTAATGCATTTAATCATCATAAAATGCCAACTCTTACAATTTCATCATCAATAACCAAAACCCTCATCAAAAATCTGCATATACCTCATATAGGATTCTCAAGCCATAAAATCCTATTTTCCAATTTTCTTTCTTCACAAAACATATTTAATTCATTTACTCATAACTAGACCATTTTTATGAAAAATACCAAATCAGTTCCAAAAATATTTCTTTTCTGGGATTTAGCATAATATAGTCCCATACTGAACATATATTTTTCTCAAAATTTTTAAAAATCATTTACTATTTTTCATATGGCCAAAACAGCCGAATATTTAGACATTTATCAAAAATTGTACTTTTATCTAAAAATTCTGAAATTCACAGAGTATACTCCTATCATATACATGTACTCCCAATAAAAATTTCATCAATTTTAGAGTTAACCACAAGGAATTATAAGCGATTACTTTTAAAATAGTCTTTTCTCATAAAATTCACAACTCTCAATCTATACATCCAAAAATCACCATTTTTGGACACAATTAAGAAAACTCATCAAATTATCATTTCAAATTTTTCCAGAATTTTTGAAGATCAGAAAAATTACGAAACTGAAAATCATAACAACCCTTAAAATCCCTTATTATCCCTTACTATCCCTTACAATCCCTTACCTCAAAAGAGCAGTACTTCTGGCTGGATATCCGATATGATGCTGAAGAAAACTTGCACTGAATAGCAACTCTCAAAGTATCTAAATACTCACAAAATATGCTTCATAATATAGAGAGAGAAAGAGAGAAAGCTTATGTTTTTGGTGTGATTTTCAATTCTAACTTAGCCCTCTATTTATAGGAAAATTTTGGTAGGTTTGACCTGCAACCTGATGGCTTTACCTGCTACTATTCCCACCCACCACATTTGAAATATAATTCAGCACATTTCTTCACCAACCACAAGTGGGGCCCACCAATTCTAGAATTTTCCACCAAAATGATAAACTCTGAAAATTCAACAATTTCTGAACCAGTCATCTCGTAAAATTCATAACAAATCATACGTTCATTTTTAACGGTTCAAAATTTGTGGACATATACTCAACTTATATATATATAACATATCCAAAAATTACCACGATCCAACGGTCGGATTAAAAATTATAACCCCCGCAAAATATCTCAAAAACTCTGATTTTTAATACCACCATTCCGACAAAAATACTGATAAAAATCTCAACATTAACTCCTTCATTTTTAACCACAAAAATATATCCCTCATTTATATCCACATAAAATAAATATTTCCTTATCATATGAATCAATAATTAATTATTCACAAATAATATTACAGAATCACATTTATGACAACCAGGCCGTTCCCAGGAAAGAGGGGGCTTTCCAATAAGGATTTCTCCTTACTGGCGCGCAATTAGATGACCAAACCTCTCATTAGACAGAATTTTCTAGACATTGCCAATAATGTTATCTAATAATATTATTCAAATAATATGAATTATTGATCTGATAATGGGAAATACTGTGCAGCAACAATTATTGAACAACAATAATACAAAATTTCAACGTAGCAATTATTGAATCAATAAAATAAAATATTGAACAGTAATTACTGTAACAATTATTGAGTAGTGCCTTCTTACGTAAGAATCAATAATTTCAAAAATACTATGCAATACCGTGTGCTACTGTGCAATAACGCGTATTACTGTATTTTAACCACCGGTTATTCCAACAATGTTAACGGTAACAACTACGCCGTTATTTGTAAAAACTTAAATTTGTCGTTTTCTTCACCCGACAGTTATTCTGTTATGGGGCCCACAAATGGCTGCGCCGTCGTACGAATATTCCCCGACAGAAAGAATATTCCACGACCAAACGAATATTCCCCGACAACAATGATTATTTTATAACCACTTGCTTATTTTGAAAAAAATTTCATATATCACCCTTAACTTTAACTTTTATCAATTTAACCATTTACTGAATAGTAACTATAAAAAAAAAAATTGAATACTTTTATTTCATAAAATTCGGGGTCTTACAAAACCTCTCCTTAGACAGAACTTTCTAGACATTGCCAATAATGCTATCTAATAATATTATTCAAATAATATGAATTATTGATCTGATAATAGAAAATACTGTGCAGCAACAATTATTGAAACAATAATAATATAAAATATCAACGCACCAATTATTGAATCAATAAAATAAAATATTGAACAGTAATTACTTTAACAATTATTGAGTAGTGCCTTCTTACGTAAGAATCAATAATTTCAAAAATACTATGCAATACCGTGTGCTACTGTGCAATAACGCGTATTACTGTATTTTAACCACCGGGTATTCCAACAGTGTTAACGGTAACAACTACGCCGTTATTTGTAAAAATTCAAATTTGTCGTTTTCCTTCACCCGACAGTTATTCGTTATGGGGCCCACAAATAGCTGCGCCGTCGTACGAATATTCTCCGACAGAAAGAATATTCCACGACCAAACGAATATTCCCCGACAACAATGATTATTTTATAACCACTTGCTTATTTTAAAAAAAAAATCATATTTCACCCATAACTTTAAACTTTTATCAATTTAACTATTTACTGAATAGTAATTATAAGAAAAATTGAATACTTTTATTTCATAAAATTTGGGGTCTTACAATTTCTCCTTACTGGCGCACAATTAGATGACCAAACCTCTCATTAGACAGAACTTTCTAGTCATTGCCAATAATGTTATCTAATAATATTATTCAAATAATATGAATTATTGATCTGATAATGGAAAATACTGTGTAGTGATAATTATTGAAACAACAGTAATATAAAATATCAACGCAGCAATTATTGAATCAATAAAATAAAATACTGAACAGTAATTACTGTAACCATTATTGAGTAGTGCCTTCTTACGTAAGAATCAATAATTGGTGCAATACAGTGTGCTACTGTGTAACAACGCGTATTACTGTGTTTTAACCACCGGGTATTCCAACAGTATTAACGGTAACAACTACGCCGTTATTAATAAACAACATATACTTGTCGTTTTCTTCATCCAATCGCTTTCCGTTATGGGGCCCACAAAAGACTGCGCCGTCGTACGAATATTCCCCGACAGGAAGAATATTCCACGACCAAACGAATATTCCCCGACAACAATGAATATTTTATAACCACCTGCTTATTTGAAATATTTGCGCATTTTACCCATAACTAACCTCATTAATCAATTTAACACTTACTATTTCAAAATAATAAATAGAGGGAATTCAAATTTTATTTATTAATAATTTGGGGTCTTACAATACGACAACACATAAACTGTGAGTTTAAATACAAATATTGTCTTCTAGACAATATTCACACTCAAATAAGTCCTCGTTACAATTATTGATACATTATTTTATAAAAATGGTGAGGACTACTAAACAACTTTCTAGAACCATCATTCCATACCCCGACTAGTACTCGCTACATTCTCGCCTTCTGAGAAGAAAAATGAAACAAAAAGGAAAAGGGTGAGCTCAACTAGCCCATTAAAGAATAGTATGACTAAGATAATATAGAACAAATTATCGTTAATCCTCAATAGGAAAAAATATAATAGAATACAATAGATAACAAATTTTAGATCAACAACTACAGCGAAAACAACAAACCATTAGAAGAGTCAAGTAGAGAATGAATTCTACTATCTTCTAAGATTTAAAAGTCTATCATCAATATCTTATCCCTGTAACATCATCAAATAATCATCTTTTCACTGCATGCCAAATATATTTATTAGTTGTTCATGTTCACCTCAACATTTGTTCATCTTTGCACTACGGGCCAAAGATATTCATTAGAAAATCATTCATCTTTACAAGTCAAAGATATTCAATAATATCATCATTTAGGACTGAGGATGATGAAAAATATTTTAAAGAAAACGAATCCAGTGAAACAAAATAACAAATATTAAGGATTCGTACTTTAAACAATTCAAGTTCAAAAAGACTTCATAAATAACCATAATGGAGTAAAATTTAAGAATGAAGACCAAAACATGGATACAATTAAAGCTAGTATTCATAATAGATATATTGGACAAAAATAAAAATTTAATTTTTCTGTGAATAGTGTCGTATTCGTTAATAGTACCGTATACGTGAATAGTGCCATATACATGAATAGTAATCTCGACACTAAAAGACAAGAATTTCACGAGAAAAATCTTTCCTATATTCCGGCATAATGATATTGAAAGAAATAATATCATTAAAAAAAAATTATCCCTTATCTCGAAAGAATAGTACTTCTGACTGGAATATCAGATATAACGCTGAAAGGAAATTGTACCGTATACCAACACTCAAAGTATCAAAATACTCACAAGAATACGCTCGATAATATAGAGATAGAAGATTTCAGTTTCTGGTGTGATTTTCAATTCTAACCTAAGCACCCTATTTATAAGAAAATGCTTAGAACACCAAAGCAGAAAATTTAATAAAATATAAATATATTTTTATTAAATTCCTACGCCCACTTTTTGGGTCAAGACATCAGCCATACAAGTGCCAAAATCACCAAAAATGTTTTTCATTTTAAAATCATTTAAAACTTCAAAAAAAAAATTATTCTAAAACTTCAATAATTCACAATAAATAGCCCTTTTATCAGAAAAATTCGAATCTTATGTCCATTATATGGAAAATTCAATTCTCTGCAACTTTGTAGTTTTAAGTTTTTTAAATTTCAAACAAAAATTGACCGAAATTCACATACGGACGATTTTACAAGCTATAATCAAATTTCTGTAAAGAAATGGGGTCCACAAACATGAAAAACATGTTTTAAATATTTTTTGTAACAAAAATACTCTTCCTCCTCATTTATTCATATATCCCACATTCATTGTAAAAATATCACTATTATTATATTATTATAATACAATAATATATTTAAATAAATTATTTTATCAAAAAAAATAAAATATCAATTTTTCAACAATTGTCACTTTAAAAATTTTCTCCATCTACATTCACATAAAATAAATATTTTCCTTATCATATAAATCAATAACTAATTATTCATAAATAATATTACAGAATCACAATACTGACAACCAGGTTGTTCCCAGGAAAGAGGGGGCTTTCCAATAAGAATTTCTCCTTACTGGCGCGCAATTAGGTGACCATACCTCTCCTTAGACATAATTTTTTAGACATTGTCAATAATGCTATCTAATAATATTATTCAAATAATATGAATTATTGATCTGATAATGGAAAATACTGTATAGTGACAATTATTGAAACAACAATAATATAAAATATCAACGTAGCAATTATTGAATCAATAAAATAAAATATTGAACAATAATTACTGTAACAATTATTGAGTAGTGCCTTCTTACGTAAGAATCAATAATTGGTGTAATACTGTTAGCTACTGTGCAACACCGCGTATTACTGTGTTTTAACCACCGGGTATTCCAACAGTATTAACGGTAACGACTACACCATTATTTATAAACAACTTATACTTGTCGTTTTCTTCATCCAATCTCTTTCCGTTATGGGGCCCACACAAGGCTGCGCCGTCGTAAGAATATTCCACGACCAAACGAATATTCCCCGACAATAAGAATATTTTAGAACCACTTGCTTATTTAAGATATTTACCCATTTTACCCATAACTTACCACATTAATCAAATCAACCCTTACTATTTCAAAATAATAAATAGAGAAAATTTAATTTCATTTATAAATAGTTGGGGTCTTACAAAGAGTTTCCAATCGAGGTATTTAATTTTTATCTATAGGGCCTCCAGCTTTAAGAAAAAAACATCTTTGGTAGAAGAGGTTCAAGAATTGCAAGTGTGGCAATCGCATTCGAACCATCTTGGGATTGGATGGGATTGTTGGCCTCCTATTTTCCCTTTTAGCATTTCAACAATGGTGGAGTTTACGGTGAATGTGGATCGGCCTAATTTCTTGAATTTATGGATTTTCGGGGAAGAAGATTGTATGTCTACCCTGAGGCGATTGACGGTGGTTTTGGTAGAAGAAGAAGAAGTGAGACATACGATCTTCTTAGACTCTCATTACTCGGAGACTAAGATGTTGCCGCTTCCGGGATAGGGTTTGGGCTTAGGGTTAGGGTTATTGATAGAGAAGATGCAATGAAGTTGGGGTATATTTTAATATATTTTTTATTTATTAAACATATTTTACCGAAAATTACCCCTTCAAAATTTGGAATACAGGCACAACCTGTCATTTTTAACTGGTTAAATGTATAGATGGTGCATTTTGTTTAACAAAAAAGAAGTTTAGGGTGAACTTAGATACGTTTTAAATATTAGGGTGCAAATCTCAATAATGCTACAAACTTTGGGGTGTAAACTGTCTTTTAGTCTATATTTAATACATTAGTAAATGACTTCAGACATTTTAAATCACTCCACTGACGATAGTTACACTAATGACTATAATACAGGGATGCAAAAGTGTTTTTTTTAATTCTTTTATGGGGGATGTTTTGGTAAGTTTTTCATAGTCGCTACTTTTAGTGGTGGCAAGTTATTTGTCCAATCAATTATAGCTTTTCTGGGATCACAGAGAATTAGGGACCGGTCTAACGATAGTTAAGACTGTAAAATGAGTAAAAATTTCGGTCTTGATTCGTAATTGCTCGCTTAAAAGTTCGATTCAAGTTCGACCCGAAATATAACTGATTCAAATATGAGTAGATTTTAAAATTTGATAAATTACTCAAACATGCTCAAATTGGAATTTTCTATTGAAACTCGAATAATATTCGTTCAAAAAGTTTAAACTATCCGGGCTCGATTTGATAGCGACTCGATAGCTAAACGAGCCTTAATCAAGCTTTATTTTATACTCGATAAATTTTGTGAACCAAATTCGAGCAACTTAATACTCGGCTCGACTCGATTCATTTACACCCCTAGCAATATGCCCATTTTTTTCTTTTGACTCTTAAAAAAATTATAATATTTTTTTAACTCAAATTTTTACAGAATCAAGTGATTTAGTTGTAATTTGGATACATATGATATACCCTAAACCTTAAACCCTAAACCCAAAAAATTTATAATATTTTTTAACTCAATTTTTTACAGAATTAAGCGATTTAGGTGTAATTTGAATAAATAAAAAACACAAAAGTTTACGGTCTAACAATTATATCTTTTATATGTATCTAAATTATACCTAAATCATTAGATTCTATGAAAAATCGAGTTAAACGACCGAACCTAATTCCTAGTCCAATTTTTGATCAATTATTCACAGTTAAATCTATAGATGATTTTTGAAATAATATTCATAACAAATCATTATTAATGGACCACTTCTCTCTCTCTCTCTCTGTCTATATATATATTTATATAAATTATTTTTCATAAATTATTTTCAATCCTAAACCACAAATTCAATCCGACAAGGCAACAATTCAAAAAGTCTGGTGCCAATTTAGGGATGAGCATGGTGCGGTTTGAAATCCAAACTGCACCCGAAACCGCTTAGGTGCGGTTTGAAAAATTCAAAATTGCACCCGAAATCGCTTGTGATTGGTGCGATGCAGTTTTAAAGTGTGCGGTGCGATTTTAATTGGTACGATTTCAGTTCCGAAACTAATTGAAACAACAAAAAAGTCAAAGCCTTCAATAAAATTTAACATATAACTTATATCGAGCAATTAACTTAGTGATAAAGTCGGCAATGAGAATTATATCAAGCATATAACCAAAGTTCCTTCTGCCAAACATGTCAAATTCACCATCAAATCATAGAACAGTGAAACACGTAAAATAGTTTTAGTTTATAATAAAGGAATGATGCTTTAAAACTAAAACATACGTTAAACTCCCTCCATTCTTTAATATAGGTCGTTTTAGACATGTGCACAAGAATTAAAGAAATGATTAAAAAGCATTAACTATACTATCAATTGTCTATAATACCCTTCACCTCACTTATCTCATAATGAAAGAGTTTTTTATTGGGAGAAGGAGATAAATACTTAAGTGTAGAGGAGTAATATAGTAAAATGATAAATATGGATCAAAAAATTAGGTGGAGTAATAAGAGACAATTTGAAAAAAATAGTAATCAATTCTCCTAGATAACCACAAACGACAAATAATTAAGAATAACAAAAAATGTCTAAAACGACTTACATATAGGAATGGAGGGAGTATAAAATAACGGAGACCATATATTCGATAACAAGCAAGAAGATTTATCTAGTTCTCCAAAAAATTATGACATAAAATTTAATAAATGTAAGTGAAAAAATTTATATAAATTTAAGGAGGCAAAAAATAAAATAAATTTATATGAGGAAAAAAATAATTAAACTAGTACTAATCTAAAAAGAACTAAAGTAACTCTTTTAAGTCGTTAAACTTCGCCGGGTTTAAAGCCATAAAGGTTTTTAGCTTTTACACAGTGGGAGAATAAACAGCGAGGGTTTAAAACTATAATCTTCCTCTTCATTCTTACCTATTTTAAAGACAGGGATATAAAAAATGGTGGGTCGAAAGGGAACACGTTATGAGGAACGGCGCAGGAAGACATTAGAAGAGAACAAGAAAAGAATGGAAGAACTCAATCTCAATAAACTTTCTCAATCTCTCTGCAAACCGGTGACTCGCCTAATCCTTATAGACCTTATTTGTATAAATTGAAAGGGTAGTATCAAATATTGATTTCTTGGTTATTCACTTATTCTTTGATCTCGATTATTGATTATTACAGGAGAAGAAGGTCAAGCCTCGACCACCTCGCCAAGTCCAACCAGTTGATATTTCTTTAGTACGGAGGTCTACTCGTGTTGCAGACATTTCAGATAGAGAAGTCTCTGTCTCCCTCGCACTTCCAATTGACTGAAAAATTATGACCCATAAGTTACAATTATACCCATAAAAAAAGCCTAATTTGTGAACTTTATGGATATATATTCCCCCCCCATATATTTATGCTAGATATAACGATATATTTTTCTTTCATTTAGTTTAGTGGTAATATGATAGAGATTTGGGATGTTAAACTTAACAACAATATATCACTTTATAGCATTAATTTATTTTTATTTTTTAACAAATTAGACCCGTTTTTGTGGGAAGGGGGAATTAAAAAATATATTGCATTTTTAATTAAACTTTTAAGGGGAGAGGGTGATAAGGTTCGGTTCTCTACCCTCTTGTTTAGCTGTACTTACCACCGGGCTAAACCCTCAAACCTTCCATAATGTGCAACTTAAAGAAGATTGTTTACGCTGATTTTTTAATTGTCACGTACCTATAAGTGTATAAGTATTAATGGTAACTCTTTTGGAGATATGTCTAATACTAATTGTAATTCAGTACACATTTTTCGCAACTTATAACTGGACTCTTAGAAATCCCTTTATATGGAGTTTTGATTACACTTGTAAAAAAGCTAACTATCACCTGATCAAGTAGATAAAATTATATTTAAGTTGAAATATATACAACTTATATTCCCCATGTTCATAACTTAATTGTACTATTCTTTGTTGATTCATTGTGATATATATTCCAGTGAATCTATTTTCAAATATATATAACTATCAACAATTATAAAATTAGTCAATTAATATTATTCAAATAAACCAAAATAAAAAGCCAATCCACAAAAATAAGATTCATTTGGGTGAAATTTTCCATAGTGTCCTACACAACTCTCACTACATAAAAGTATCATCAGTGCTCCTCATCAACATAAAGGGTTTGGCCAGAATTATAGATTCAAGAAAGCATATGTAGAAGAGAGAGAAACCCAATAATCTATAGATTGCATACAAATTTATTACATTGTGAATTGGAAAGAAATCCTATTTATAAAATGGAAAACACAACTGCTATTCTAACCTGCACCTAACTAACCAACAGAATACTATGATCTGCCTACTGTTATTGTGCTACATAACTAACCAACTACCATACCTACTACTATACATCAAGTCCATGTATATTCCTTAAACCAACTGTGGCTGCACAAGTGACTCTAATGCACTGAGCAATTCATGTCTTCAACTGAGAATCTGTATTAGCTTGAACATTGTACACAATTACTGGCAGCTCAAACATTGTTTGTGGAGTGTAGAACTTGACTTCTTTTTGTATCTTCAATAGATTTCAGTCCTAATTTACTAAAATTCCACAGCACAACAGTTGTCCGCTGTTCTCAGCTAGTACATTATCAACTTCTTCTACCCATTGCGAGTGTGTTTTCTACCTTGTGGACTTACCATGTCTATTTGTGTTTTCTTCCCTCCAAAACAAACCAGATATTGCTTCAACTACATTTTTCTGTTGGAGTTTTTATAAAAAAAATAGCTCCCTACTAACACGCATTTCATTTGTCCCTGTTTCTCTTTCTCTCCCTCTCACATATACACGCAGAAAGTGGCGGAGACAATTACACAAACGAAGCTCAATAAAGTGTAAGCTTTCAGATTTCGTGTTTTTTGCTTCTCAAAATGTTTTGAACAGTTTATACGTGTTTTGTTGATCTTCAATTTCAATTTAATTTGATTTTTACTTTGTGATGTGAAGTTTGACGAAGCGTCCTCTCAGTGCTTTCTTCATCTTCATGTGAGATCTACTTTTGAATTTTATATATATAGCGATTCTTTGTTTTGATCTATAGCAATTCTTTGCAGTAATTTTCGTTTTTTGTTTTTATCTTAATGATTTGACAGGAGGAAGTTTAGGAATTTATTCAAGCAGAATTTTCCTGAAAACAAATCAGTGAGAGCTGTATGTTGTTTTAGACGTCCTTTCTAAGCATTTTGGTACTTTCTATCAAATTTTCTGCAATTTCACTTGCATTCTTTTTGGTTCTATAAATATGAAGTCCTCAACTTAACTTCATTGCTATGAGCCTTAGTTTCTACTGTTTCAAAATCCAAAATTAGAGAAACATTTTTGACCTTTAGAAGTCAATTTGTGAAATCCTAAAAATTTAATATAAATATGAATTTATTTGATTGTAATACAAATAACTATACTTATTTTAAACCAAATTTTTCCATCTATGTTACTTTCACAACTTAAATGAATTCATATCAATTTCGTATTTTAGGATTCGTAAATTGACTTTCAAAAAGTCAACATCTATCTCTAATTTTGGTGTTTTACAGTGATGCTAGTTTTAAACATTAAGAATTAGTAATGCATATTTTTTTAGCAACCGCACTGAACTTAGTGATTGTGTATTCTAAACTGTTTTCTGAGATATGCGAGTTTAGGTTGGAAAAGCTGCTGGCGAGGAATGGAGATCAATGTCTGATTCTGTGAGATCTCCTACTTCCTCAATCTTCTTGCAATTAAAGTGAAATTATTTTATAATTGCTAATTACACGAGGAAAATAAATTTTTGTTGCAGCTTGCAAAATTGGATCTATATTAGTGGTTTAATGTTTACTAAAATCACATTATCAGAAACACGTCAACTGATCCTAATTTGTGTTATGTTTAGGATAAAGCTCCTTACGTGGCTATGGCTGCTAAGAAGAAGGCAGACTATGAGAAAGCTAAGGAAGAGTTCAAGAATAAAACTGTAATAATACTCTTTTCATTTGTTTATATAACACTAGTTGTTTGACTTTATTGTGTGATTACTGTTTAGCTTAACAACAATATATCACTTTATAGCATTAATTTATTTTTATTTTTTCACAAATAAGATCCTTTTTGTGGGAAGGGAGAATTAAAAAATATATTTCATTTTTAATTCTACTTCTAAGGGGAGGGGGTGATATGGTTCGGTTCTCTACCCTCTTGTTTAGCTGTGCTTACCACCGGGCTAAACCCTCAAACCTTCCATAAGGTGCAACTTGAAGAAGATTGTTTATGTTGATCTTTTAATTGTCACGTACCTATAAGTGTACAAGTATTAATGGTAACTCTTTTGGAGATATGTGTAATAAGTGGGGTAGTTGTGACGCCCCCAAAATTAGGTATACATCACCCATCTTGGGTCGTCAGATACAAAGTACAGAATACAAATACAACTGATTAATACATCTGTCGTGTACAATACGACAAAACATAAACTGTGAGTTTGAATACAAATATTATCTTCTAGAGAGTATTCATACTCAAAAGGAGTCCTCATTACATTTATTAACACACCATTACATAGAATAGTGAGGACTACTAACTAATACTATCATTCGGACCATCACTCCGTACCCCGACTTGTCCCAGCTACGTTCTCATTTCCTGAAGAGAACAGTGAAAGAAAGGGTGAGCTCAACTAGCCCAGTAAGAAATATTATGACTAAGATAATGCAGAATAAATTATCATTAGCCTTCAACAATGTTAAACTGATAAAATATAATAGACATCAAGTTTAACTGCAGTGGAACAAGCAATCCATTAAAAGAGTCAAGTAGAAAATAAACTCTACTATCTTTTATGATTTAAAAGGTTTTTCAACACTGCGATCGCTGAGACTCAGCTTAATAAAATAATCCACATCATCGAATCACCCCTGCACTACGGCCAAGGATATTCGTGTATTCATTAATGGTCATGATCATGCCAACAACTGTCCATCAATGCACTACGGGCCAATGAGGACTTTTACCACATCATTTGTAACATTACGGTCATGATTATACCGAATAATCCCTGGTCATAATCATACCAAGTCCATCTATGCACTACATACCACAGATGACTTTCAATATTTTATAAACATGAGGATGATGACAATGATATAAGAATTCAATAAAACAAGTTCAAGAATTAATTTATCCAGGAATTAACAACGTCCAAATTGTCAACATGATACTGCATTGTGGAGTAAAATTCAAGAACGCTTAGAAGAATATTTTCTTGAAAAGATACTGGATGAAACGCAACTATCAAGGATATTCCACAAATTTCATGGAGTATAGAAGTCAAAACTTAACCAACTGAGTACAATAAAGAATGGAATAACAAAAGAAATCACCATGCATGCGATAGACCGCACAGACAGGTTATTCCAATAGAATAATAAATAATGGAACCAGGTCCGGCGTAAACGCACAGACAGGATATTCCGACAGAATAATAAATAATGGAACCAGGTCCGGTGTAAAACACACAGACAGGATATTCCAACAGAATAATAATAAAACGGAACCAGGTCCGGTGTAAAACACACAGACAGGATGTTCCAACAGAATAATAAACGGAACCAGGTCCGGTGTAAAACACACAGACAGGATGTTCCAACAGAATAATAAACGGAACCAGGTCCAGTGTAAAACACACAGACAGGATGTTCCAACAGAATAATAGAAGAATGTCACCAAGTATAGGGTAGACCGCGTATACTGGTTATTCCAACAGAATAATAACAAATGGAATAACAGAAGTTCTCTTCATGAATATAAAAGAAATAATATTCCCTACCGTTTTAAAGAAGAGCTGAAGTAAGGAAGTAGTTAAGTAGCAGAATACTCTTCTTCTCTCTCTCTATAGTTTCTCTCTATAGTTTCTCTCTCTAGAGTTCAGTGAATTCGTAAGAAATAATGAAGGAATGAGCTGCTATTTATAGAAAAATAGAATGCATAGTAACTAATCCATGAACGGTCCAGATTGATTACTTTAATCTGACGGTCCATATTTAAAGAAAAATCTTTTAAATAAAATAAAATATATTCTATTTATAGAATAACTTTAATAAAGTATTTTGTTTTATATAAAAAGATGTTTCTGTTTTATTACGTTAATAATACGAATAAAACAAAACGTCATTATCGCTAAATAATTCATATTATTAACTGACAATAATAAAATCAAACTGAGTGACTTCTCACATAAGCATTAATAATCAATACCGTGTGCTACTATGCAACCACACGTATTACTGTACTTTTACTACCGAGTAGTTCAACAGCAACAATGGTAAAATTTCCGCCGTTATTTTTAATAAAATATTTTTGTCGTTTTCTCAATCCGACAATAATTCCGTTGTGGGGTCCACCAATGATTGTGTCGTTGTACGAATATTCCCTGTTAAAACGAATATTCCCCGACCAATCGAATATTATATAACAACTTGCGTACTTTGCAAAATTTATAAATATTACCCACAACTATAACATTATATCAAATTAACTCCATAATATTCAAAAATGATATTTATAAAAAAAATTCATCTTTATTTATAAAAGTTGGGGTCTTACAACCTCCCCTTCTTATGAAATTTCGCCCTCGAAATTAGGGTACGTACCTGGTATGTCGAAGAGGTAAGGATACCTTGATTTCATTTCTGATTCTAACTCCCAAGTCATTTCCTCAACATCGTGGTTTCTCCACAAAACTTTGACTTGAGGTATAACCTTGGAGCGTAGAATATGTTCCTTCTTATCCAAGATTTGAACAGGAACTTCTTCATACGTCAAATCCTCCGCTATTTCGTCCGGTTCTAACTCAATAATGTGGTTCGGGTCTTCCACATATTTGCGTAACATGGATATGTGGAAAACGTTATGAACACGAGACATACTTGGCGGTAAAGCGAGTCTATAAGCCACAGTTCCTACTCGATCGAGGATTAAAAATGGACCGATGAATCGAGGATTTAGCTTTCCTCTCTTTCCAAATCTCGTAACTCCTTTCCATGGAGCAACACGTAAGAACACATGATCTCCTACATCAAATTTCACGTCCTTTCGATGAAGATCAGCATAACTCTTTTGTCGATCTTGTGAGGTTTTTATACGTTGTCGGATCGTTTGAATCTTTTCTGTAGTCATACGTACCAACTCCGGTCCCAACAACGTTGCTTCGCCCACCTCATCCCAGCATACTGGAGAACGACATTTTCTTCCATACAATGCTTCGAATGGAGCCATGCCAATACTTGCTTGATAACTGTTGTTGTAGGAAAACTCCACCAATGGTAAGAACTTGTCCCAACTTCCTTTGAAGTCAAAGACACAGAGTCTTAATAGATCTTCAAGAGTTTGAATAGTCCTCTCTGATTGTCCGTCCGTCTGAGGATGATATGCTGAACTAAATCGTAACTCCGTGCCCATAGCTTTTTGTAAACTAACCCAAAATCGTGAAGTGAATCTTGGGTCTCGATCAGAAACTATGGATACTGGCATACCATGCAGTCTTACAATCTCGTTTATGTACATACGAGCAAGACGTTCAAGTGTATAAGTTTCTCGTATCGGTAAGAAATGAGCAGACTTGGTCAATCTATCAACAATGACCCAAATCGCATCAATACCTTGAGAAACCCTAGGAAGACCGGTAACGAAATCCATGGTAATGTGCTCCCACTTCCATTCTGGAATTTCAAGTGGTTGCAATGGACCTTTTGGTACTTGATGCTCCGCTTTGACTCGTTGACAAGTTAGACACCTTGAGATAAACAACGCTATCTCTCTCTTCATATTGCTCCACCAAAATGTATGACGAAGATCATGATACATTTTGGTACTTCCAGGATGGATTGCAAACGGTGTGTTGTGCGCCTCCATCATGATTTCATACTTTAAATCAGGGTTGTTAGGAACACAAAGTCTGGAGTTGACTCGAAGTATTCCTTCTTCATCGATTCTTGCTTCCGGCATAGAACCTTCTTGCACTTTCTTCCTCATACGCATCAGCTCCAGGTCTGTAGCTTGAGCAGCTTTAACTTTATCGATTAAAGTCGGTTCTACTCGTATATTCGCCATCATCACATGGGTCCCTGGAGTCTTCAACTCTATCTCCATCCTTTGCAAGTCACACAAAATGGGCCTTTGCGTTGTTAATATTGCACTTGTACCCGCATATGATCTTCTACTCAATGCGTCAGCTACCACGTTCGCTTTTCCAGGATGGTATTGAATGGTATGATCATAATCTTTCAACAGTTCAAGCCAACGTCGTTGTCGCATGTTGAGTTCCTTTTGAGTGAAGAAATATTTGAGGCTTTTATGATCCGTAAAGATCTCCACTTTCTCCCCATACAAGTAATGCCTCCAAATTTTAAGTGCAAAGACAACAGCTGCCAACTCTAGATCATGAGTAGGATAATTCCTCTCATATTCCTTGAGTTGTCTTGATGCATAGGCTATGACTTTTCCATGTTGCATGAGAACGCATCCCAACCCTTTGCTCGAAGCATCACTGTAGATGACAAATCCCTCCGAGCCAGATGGTATTGTTAGAACAGGTGCTGAAATGAGTCTCCTCTTGAGTTCTTGAAAACTCTGCTCACATTCTTCGCTCCAACCAAACTTTGTATCTTTCCGAGTCAGCTGAGTTAATGGAGTAGCGATTCGAGAAAATCCTTCCACGAATCTCCGATAATAACCAGCTAAACCAAGAAAGCTACGTACCTCGGTCACTGATTTAGGTTGCTCCCAGCTTTGAATAGCTTCAATCTTTGCCGGGTCAACAGATATTCCACGACTTGATACTACGTGCCCAAGGAATGCTACCTCTTCCAGCCAGAACTCGCATTTCTTCAACTTGGCATAAAGCTTGTATTCACGAAGCTTTTGGAGTACCAGCCTCAAGTGTTGCTCATGATCTTCACGGCTTTTGGAATAAATAAGGATGTCATCAATAAAGACGACCACAAAGTGATCCAAATATTCCTTGAATACCCGGTTCATCATATCCATGAAGGCAGCAGGAGCATTAGTCAATCCAAAGGACATGACTAGGAATTCATAATGCCCGTACCGAGTTCTAAAAGCCGTCTTTGGAATATCCTCAGTTCTAACCTTCAGCTGATGATATCCAGAACGAAGATCGATCTTTGAAAAGAATTGTGCTCCTTGCAACTGGTCAAACAGGTCATCAATACGTGGCAATGGGTACCTATTTTTGATGGTGACATGATTCAACTCCCGATAATCAATACAAAGTCGCATACTCCCATCTTTCTTCTTCACGAACAGAACAGGAGCACCCCAAGGAGAAGTACTAGGACGAATAAAACCAATGTCTAACAATTCCTGCAGTTGGATCTTTAACTCCTGAAGTTCAATAGGAGCCATTCGATATGGGGCTTTGGAAATGGGTTTTGTACCGGGTTCAAGATCGATACAAAATTCAATTTCACGCTCTGGGGGTAGGCCAGGAAGTTCTTCAGGGAATACGTCAGGGAATTTATTAACAATAGAAATATCATTCAAAACTGACGTATTTTTGTTTAGATCTGTGACATGAGCTAAGAAAGCTTGACATCCGTTTTTCAATAAACGAATAGCTTTATGGCTTGAGATGACAGCGATTGATTTTAATGGTTTGGTTGCTTGAATTCGCATAATAGGTCGATTAGGAATATGAAAGCTAACAACCTTACGAAAACAATCAATTTTTGCATAATGAGTAGTTAACCAATCAATCCCTAGAATCACGTCAAATGCAAGTATTTTTAATGAAATAAGATCGACAGGTAATGTGTGGGTACCAACTTGAACCAAACAAGACTTATAAACCGTGGATGTAATGAAGGTTTCTCCCAATGGAGTTTCAACTGCTAAGTCAAAGTCTAATTTCTCCGGAATCAAATTTAATCGATGAGCGCAAGTAGGAGAAATAAAAGAATGGGTTGAACCGGTATCAAATAAAGTATAGACTTCGTTAGAGTTTATGATAAGCTTACCCGTGATGACCTCATTCGGGTTCCTTGCGTTCTGGGAGGTCACAACAAACGCTCTCCCTTGCACAACCGGTTTTGACTTTTCTGGGACGGCCTTTGGTGCCTCCATCCTAGCTGAATTTGTCTTCGGTAAACGACAAAATCGGGCTAAATGACCTTCTCTTCCACAATTATAACATGCTTTGGACGGCATCGCGCAGTTTGGACTGATGTGCCCCTCCCCTCCGCATTTGAAACATATGATAGGTGGTCGTTCTCCTTCCTTAACGACAGGTGTTGGTGCTGACGTCTTTCCATCATTGTTGAATCTCCTCTTCTTAAAATGTCCATTCTTATTGTTTTGGCCCTGATTACCACCGAAGTGGTTACCATTTCTGGCTTGTTGATTCCCTCCACGCTTGTTGTCACCGCTTCGATGACTGCTCTCACTGGTATTATCATTTTGCCGGCTGCTCTCTTTTGGTTGCGTTATCTCGTTATCGCGCTCCACCAACTGAGCCCTATTTACAACATCTGAATACAAACACAGTTTATGAGAAACAAGATGTTGACGTATCTCCGGCTTCAAACCTCTTAAAAACATCCGCGTCATTCTTTCTTCATTATCCACCAGGTGGGACGCAAACCGGGATAACTCCGCAAATTTTGCCTCGTACTGCGACACGGTCATATTATTCTGCTCCAATTTGATGAACTCCACCTCCTTCATGTGACGAATACTCTCGGGAAAGTATTTGTCGTTAAACAGATCTTGAAACTTCTCCCAAGACATCTTCAGTGCGGCAGGTTGAGTACGCTTTATCGATTCCCACCAGTAATCTGCCTCTCCTCGCAACATAAAGGCGGCAAAGGGAACCTTTTGCTCCTCGGAGCAACCCAAGACATCAAATATCTTGGTGATCTGCTTTATCCATGTTTCAGCTACAAGTGGTTTGGGTTCTCCCTTAAACTCCGGTGGTCCCAGCTCCTTAAACTGTTTAGCGGTGACCGCCTGAGAGTTTTCAGTATTTCCACCTACGTTGTGGACAGGAGCCGCTTTCACCTGTTGTTGCATGAATTGCATAAAGCCTCTGAACATTTGATCATTCATCATTTGGTCAGTGTTGTTGTTTGCATGAGGATTGACACCTTCCTGATGCACATTATCATGATTATTGATGTGTGGTGAATCAACAGTCGTCTGTGCTCCATTGCTATTCTCAACATTCTCAGATGCCATTTTCAGATACTGCCACAAAATAAAAATTAATTGATATGTCATATATTATCCTTATATTATGACCGACCAATTAAATACCATGCAAATAAACTTAGGTATGCCATACTAGCGAAGGAATTCCCCGTCTCTCCCCTCCTAGTTCTATTCTCACATCTTAGCCAGGGATCATATCCCTAAGCTTTGATACCAACTGTGACGCCCCCAAAATTAGGTATACATCACCCATCTTGGGTCGTCAGATACAAAGTACAGAATACAAATACAACTGATTAATACATCTGTCGTGTACAATACGACAAAACATAAACTGTGAGTTTGAATACAAATATTATCTTCTAGAGAGTATTCATACTCAAAAGGAGTCCTCATTACATTTATTAACACACCATTACATAGAATAGTGAGGACTACTAACTAATACTATCATTCGGACCATCACTCCGTACCCCGACTTGTCCCAGCTACGTTCTCATTTCCTGAAGAGAACAGTGAAAGAAAGGGTGAGCTCAACTAGCCCAGTAAGAAATATTATGACTAAGATAATGCAGAATAAATTATCATTAGCCTTCAACAATGTTAAACTGATAAAATATAATAGACATCAAGTTTAACTGCAGTGGAACAAGCAATCCATTAAAAGAGTCAAGTAGAAAATAAACTCTACTATCTTTTATGATTTAAAAGGTTTTTCAACACTGCGATCGCTGAGACTCAGCTTAATAAAATAATCCACATCATCGAATCACCCCTGCACTACGGCCAAGGATATTCGTGTATTCATTAATGGTCATGATCATGCCAACAACTGTCCATCAATGCACTACGGGCCAATGAGGACTTTTACCACATCATTTGTAACATTACGGTCATGATTATACCGAATAATCCCTGGTCATAATCATACCAAGTCCATCTATGCACTACATACCACAGATGACTTTCAATATTTTATAAACATGAGGATGATGACAATGATATAAGAATTCAATAAAACAAGTTCAAGAATTAATTTATCCAGGAATTAACAACGTCCAAATTGTCAACATGATACTGCATTGTGGAGTAAAATTTAAGAACGCTTAGAAGAATATTTTCTTGAAAAGATACTGGATGAAACGCAACTATCAAGGATATTCCACAAATTTCATGGAGTATAGAAGTCAAAACTTAACCAACTGAGTACAATAAAGAATGGAATAACAAAAGAAATCACCATGCATGCGATAGACCGCACAGACAGGTTATTCCAATAGAATAATAAATAATGGAACCAGGTCCGGCGTAAACGCACAGACAGGATATTCCGATAGAATAATAAATAATGGAACCAGGTCCGGTGTAAAACACACAGACAGGATATTCCAACAGAATAATAATAAAACGGAACCAGGTCCGGTGTAAAACACACAGACAGGATGTTCCAACAGAATAATAAACGGAACCAGGTCCGGTGTAAAACACACAGACAGGATGTTCCAACAGAATAATAAACGGAACCAGGTCCGGTGTAAAACACACAGACAGGATGTTCCAACAGAATAATAGAAGAATGTCACCAAGTATAGGGTAGACCGCGTATACTGGTTATTCCAACAGAATAATAACAAATGGAATAACAGAAGTTCTCTTCATGAATATAAAAGAAATAATATTCCCTACCGTTTTAAAGAAGAGCTGAAGTAAGGAAGTAGTTAAGTAGCAGAATACTCTTCTTCTCTCTCTCTATAGTTTCTCTCTATAGTTTCTCTCTCTAGAGTTCAGTGAATTCGTAAGAAATAATGAAGGAATGAGCTGCTATTTATAGAAAAATAGAATGCATAGTAACTAATCCATGAACGGTCCAGATTGATTACTTTAATCTGACGGTCCATATTTAAAGAAAAATCTTTTAAATAAAATAAAATATATTCTATTTATAGAATAACTTTAATAAAGTATTTTGTTTTATATAAAAAGATGTTTCTGTTTTATTACGTTAATAATACGAATAAAACAAAACGTCATTATCGCTAAATAATTCATATTATTAACTGACAATAATAAAATCAAACTGAGTGACTTCTCACATAAGCATTAATAATCAATACCGTGTGCTACTATGCAACCACACGTATTACTGTACTTTTACTACCGAGTAGTTCAACAGCAACAATGGTAAAATTTCCGCCGTTATTTTTAATAAAATATTTTTGTCGTTTTCTCAATCCGACAATAATTCCGTTGTGGGGTCCACCAATGATTGTGTCGTTGTACGAATATTCCCTGTTAAAACGAATATTCCCCGACCAATCGAATATTATATAACAACTTGCGTACTTTGCAAAATTTATAAATATTACCCACAACTATAACATTATATCAAATTAACTCCATAATATTCAAAAATGATATTTATAAAAAAAATTATCTTTATTTATAAAAGTTGGGGTCTTACAGTAGTCTTATAATTTTTTCCGGTCTCGTGTATTGATATATTTCGTAATTGTAATTCGGTACAAATTTTTCAGGACTCTTAGGTAAATTCTCGAAATCCCTTTATATGGAGTTTTGATTACACTTATAAAAATGCTAACTATCACCTGATCAAGTAGATAAAATTATATTTAAGTTGAAATATATACAATTTATATTCCCCATGTTCATAACTTAATTGTGCTATTTCTTTGTTGATTCATTGTGATATATATTCAGCAAATCTATTTTCAAATATATATAACTATCAACAATTATAAAATTAGTCGATCAATATTATTCAAATAAACCAAAATAAAAAGCCAATCCACAAAAATAAGATTCATTTGGGTGAAATTTCCATAAAGCGTCCTACATAACACTCACTACATAAAAGTATCACCAGTGCCCCTCATCAACATGAAGGTTTTGACTAGAATTATAGATTCAAGAAAGCATATGTAGAAGAGGAGACAGAAACCCAATAATCTATAGATTGCATATGAATTTATTACATTGTGAATTGGAAACAAATCCTATTTATACAATGGAAAACACAACTGCTATTCAAACCTGCACCTAACTAACCAACAGAATACTATGATCCGCCTACTGTTATTGTGCTACATAACTAACCAACAACCATACCTACTACTATACATCAAGTCCATGTATATTCAGTAAACCAACTGCGGCTGCACAAGTGACTCTAATGCACTGAGCAATTCATGTCTTTGAGAATCTGTATTAGCTTGTACATTGTACACAATTACTGGCAGCTCAAACATCGTTTGTGGAGTGTAGTACTTGACTTCTTTTTGTATCTTCAATAGATTTCAGTCCTAATTTACTAAAATTCCACTGCACAACAGCTGTCCACTGTTCTCAGCTAGTACATTATCAACATCTTCTACCCATTGCGAGTGTGTTTTCTACCTTGTGCACTTACCATGTCTATTTGTGTTTTCTTCCAGGACAAACAAACCAGATATTGCTTCAACTACATTTTTCTGTTGGAGTTTTTATACAAAAATAGCTCCCTACTAACACACATTTCATTTGTCCTTGTTTCTCTTTCTCTCCCTCTCACATACACACAGAAAGTGGTGGAGACAATTGCACAAAAGAAGCTCAATGAAGAGTAAGCTTTCAGATTTTGTGTTTTTTGCTTCTCAAAATGTTTTGAACAGTTTATACGTTTTTTGTTGATCTTCCATTTCAATTTAATTTGATTTTTACTTTGTGATGTGAAGTTTGGCGAAAGATGATTCATCTGATGATTCTGATTCCAAAGCGATGAAGCGTCCTCCCAGTGCTTTCTTCGTCTTCATGTGAGATCTACTTTTGAATGCTACATATATAGCGATTCTTTGTTTTGATCTATAGCAATTCTTTGCAGTAATTTTCGTTTTTTGTTTTTATCTTAATGATTTGACAGGGGGGAGTTTAGGAATTTATTCAAGCAGAATTTTCCTGAAAACAAATCAGTGGCAGCTGTATGTTGTTTTAGGCGTCCTTTCTATACATTTTGATACTTTCAATCAAATTTTCTGCAATTTCACTTGCATTCTTTTTGGTTCTATAAATATGAAGTCCTCAACTCAACTTCATTGCTATGAGCCTTAGTTTCTATTGTTTCAAAATCCAAAATTAGAGAAACATTTTTGACCTTTAGAAGTCAATTTGTGAAATCCTAAAAATTTAATATAAATATGAATTTATTTGATTGTAATACAAATAACTATACTTATTTTAAACCAACTTTTTCCATATATGTTGCTTTCACAACTTAAATGAATTCATATCAATTTCGTATTTTAGGATTCGTAAATTGACTTTCAAAATGTCAACATGTATCTCTAATTTTGGTGTTTTACAGTGATGCTAGTTTTAAACATTAAGAATTAGTAATGCATATTTTCTTAGCAACCGCACTGAACTTAGTGATTGTGTATTCTAAACTGTTTTCTGAGATATGCGAGTTTAGGTTGGAAAAGCTGCTGGCGAGGAATGGAGATCAATGTCTGATTCTGTGAGATCTCCTACTTCCTCAATCTTCATGCAATTAAAGTGAAATCATTTTATAATTTTTAATTACACGAGGAAAATAAATTTTTGTTACAGCTTGCAAAATTGGATCTATATTAGTGGTTTAATGTTTACTAAAATCACATTATCAGAAACCCATCAACTGATCCTAATTTGTGTTATGTTTAGGATAAAGCTCCTTACGTGGCTATGGCTGCTAAGAAGAAGGCAGACTATGAGAAAGCTAAGGAAGAATTCAAGAATAAAACTGTAATATAACACTCTTTTCATTTGTTTGTATAACACTAGTTGTTTGAGTTTATTGTGTGATTACTTCTGTTTAGTTTCTTCAGGTTGGGTTGATTCATGTTCTCTGATTTTTATTGCCTTTTGATTTTGCATAGAATGGAAATGGAAGCACTAGCACTGCTTTTGAAAAGTCTTCTTCTGAGGTCCATGATGAGGCTGATCATGAAGCGACATCTTAGGTATCATTTTAATTGTTGGAATTACTATAGGTCTTCGTTCTGTTGATAGTGCTTGACAAATTGTTTGCAATTATAGATAATTAATTTTATGTGAAAATTGTATCTGAATTTGATTTTATATATTTTCTAAGTCTCAGTCTCGGTGACCACAAGTCTCTGAATTTTCTGACCAAAATTTGTTCTATTTAGCTGAGCCATTAGCCTAAAACTTGAAATTACAGTTTTCACGTTGCATTTTCATATTCTGACTTGTTTCCCTATTAATTATTGTTGCAGTGGCATGAAGGAAGATGTAGCTCCCTATATAGGGATGGGTGTGACGGCAGGTAGTAGAGTATAAATTAAGATAAAAATCTGGACAGTGTTGTGATTTTGGGATTTTATCCAGTTTATGTCTGTGTAGCTTGCTTAATGACTAAGATATCTATTTGGTGTGACAATCATTAATGTGAGAGAGCGTCGTACAATGATTATTGTTTAGTTTTTTCTCAGTGGTCAGAGGGCAATTCTGGAAGAAAGAAATATGTTTGAAATGGAACGTTAGGAGATTTGTTGTGTTGTTCGAATATTATTATGTTGATGGAGAAATAGCTCTCTGAACTTTTTTTGTGCATTAAATTAGTGTTCATTGTTGGTCAGTTCATGCATTTGGAGTTTGAATTGGCTCACCTATTGTATTATCTTGGGGTGGTCAACTTGTAACCTAATCCCAGCGAGTAAGGGGTTATTTGTTTAGAATTGAATGGTTGAATTGGTTAGTAATTTAGTGTTTTTGTTTTGAAAAAAGAATCGTTTGAATGGTTGAATCAACAAGTCATTTAGACGATTTGGGCCGAATGGTTCAGTGTTATTTTTTTGGCTGGATGACGTGTTTTTTTTACAATATCAACTATTATATTAAGCAATATTAAATAAATTTATAACAGTTTTGAATTTTTTTAGAGGGTTAAAATAAAAAAAAATTTGTTATTCAAATGTTTTACATGTTAATCATCAAATAATTTTTTTCATTTAAATTCAGCTCATTTAAATTTATTTATTATTTATCAAACACTGCCACTGGCGGAACCAGGGGGGGCCAGGGGGGCACCTGCCCCCGGTAGCCGGCCGGTCGAGGGGAGGGGAGGGGAGGGGAGGGGCGGGGCGGGGCGGGGGCGGGGGCGGGGGACGGCCAGTCACACACACAAAAATAAAAAAAAAAATATGTAAAATTGGTTATGTAAAATAAGTTTATAGAAATTGGATAGAATATATTTGTTATTGATTTGAAATTGGTTATGAGAGTTTTGATTATGGAACCATGAAAGGTTTAGATGATATAAGGATGGAATATTGTATGGAGGTTATGTGTTTATATGTTTGGATGTCATGAAACTAGGATTTTTAAAACTTGCATACCATGTGTTTGTACCATAAAGAGATTAATTTGGTTAAAACATGAAAATTAACGGGTTCTCTCTGTAAATTGATGTACATACATGAGTTATAAGTTAACTCAAGTTGTTTGAGTGCTTCATCAGTTAAAAAAAATCACTTTAACGGCCACTTTTTCTGCCAACCGCTTCAATTCCTACACGTCGTTGCTCCGGACCTCCATTAATCGCCCTCAAATTTTGCCCCCCCCTCAAATTTTGTTCTGGTTCCGCCACTGAACACTGCTTAAGAATTCAAAGGCAACAGAGAAAGAATGGACTATCTTAAATTATAGGCCATATTCTATTTTGGGATCAAAGTTTTAATTTTTTCAATTAAGTGATTGAATTATCAATTTTTTTTAATTACAACAAATTGAGCCGTCACGTCAGAAATTACTGACGTGACCCTCAAAGTGGAGCCATCACCAGCTGATGTGTAAATAAAAAAAATTATTTTAATATATCTATTTATACATTTATTATACATTAAGGACAAATTCGTCAAATCACTTATATTAATCATTTAAACTAAATAAAAACAACAAAACTATCTAAAATTTATACCAGATCAAAAACAACGAAAATCTAAAATCATCAAAAACTCTTTGAAATTCAGAGACTTCAAATTCGGCATTTCTCAAGACCTAACTTCACTGTACCAACTGCACGAACCAGCCGGAAGAAAAAATGGTATCGGATTCGGAGCTCGTCGGCCGGCTTTGCAAGTTTCTAAGCGCGTCGGACCTGAACACGACACAACGGCTACCATTCGCCGGAAACTGGAGGAAGTTTTTGGAAATTTTAATGTGATGTTTTAGAGCCACTAGTAATAGTAATTGATCAAAGTGCCAAACAATTTCAAACAGGGCCTAGATGTTAATGTTCCAAACAGGGCCCAAGCGAGAATCAAAGTATCATATTCTCAGAATTGGTTGAGGTTTACGTCTCTGACTTATAATTTGCCATTATTTATCAAATAATCTGAATCTCTGAATGGAAAAAGCCATTAAATCAACATGAAGCTCAGATCGGGACACACAGATCAAAAGGTGCCCCATCCGTCAGCCAAAAGGAACCGACACCATAGAGCCCAAAACCTGCAAACCCAAATCAAATCAAGATCTGCTTGATGACGAAGATGACCAGGAAACACATACAACCAGATCCGAACATATCCATCTTTTAAACCCACGAACACCAACAACAATCAAGATACGAAATCCCAACCATAGACCGTAAGCAAAGCTTCCACACCAGACCATAGACGGTAAGCAAAGCTTCAATATTTGGCTATTGAAGAGTTTTTGATGTTTTAGATTTTTTGTTGTTTTTGATCTGAGATGTTATAGATTTTAGATAGTTTTGTTGTTTTTATTTAGTTTAAATGATTAATATAAGTGATTTGACAAATTTGCCCTTAATGTATAATAAATGTGTAAATAGATATTAAAATAATTTTTTTTATTTACATATCAGTTGGGGATGGCTCCACTTCGAGGGCTACGTTAGCAATTTCTGACGTGGCGGTTTAATTTGTTGTAATTGAAAAAAATTGATAGTTCAATCATCTAATTGAAAAAATTGAAACTTTGATTTCCGAAGTGAAATATAGTTTATAGTTTACGATAATAATTCATATTTAAGCCTTATAATTATAACAATTTTCTAATTTTAAAGTCTTTAGAGAAAACAAAAGGTCTTTTTCTGCAATAAAATATACCAAATTCAAAACCAGTTATTTTATGTCATGAAGTGTAAGGCAGTTGAATCTATAGAAAATGTATTATATATAACAACACAAAGTGACTTGGTCTGCCATTAATTATTTCTTCTCCAAAAATAGGATTATATTGCGTTTAGAGTATCTTAGTAGCATTCATTCTGTTCTGTGGGAGCATCAATACCATTTTATACCCTCTTGGCCTCTTCAGGTATGAAGTCAACCTCTCATGATCCTTCCTTATATTGTTATTCTGTTTGCTCAAGTTGGGGATGAGTTGAGATTCTCATTAACTGAGATCACTTCCCCTCTTTTGGTATTTAGATTTCATATTTCCTTTGAAATATATATCTTTGTTTGTCGATAGTGTAATATGCGTCATAAACCGGATGAATTCAAAGGTGGCGAAGGCTCCATCATCAAGGTAGGGGCTACTGGCAGGGTGAGCGCTTTGATGATACGTGAACTAGAAGACTACAATTCTGTATCTCACCCCAAGAGTGTCCCGGTCCTGGTCTGGGTCTGTTGTGGTGGTGTGTCTGCGTCATCTAATAAAGCAGGCACCAAGAGTAATACTGTCCAAAGGACGCAGGGGAAAATGCACAGCTATCACATTCCTATGCAAGACATTTCTGTAGATAATAAGACTCCTCCTGTACGAGGTAAACTTGAAAATAAAAGGTCTAAACTTGTTGAGATTGTGGACTTAAAATGTGGGAAACTTTGTTCCACCCACATTAGCAAAAAGCTCACTTTCTCCAGGTTTTCTGCATCTAATTAAAATCTTCCCACCAATTTCAGATTCTGGTTTTTAAGCCACTGCTATGAATAGTTGCATACATGAATATTGGAAGGAGATCCAATTACACACTTTGCGCTCCAGTTTGATTATTATATAAAGCTAGTAAGATTTACTATACTTGTGTGCTTCCCTGGGTCACTTGGCATTTTTTTTTAATCTGCTAGTTCATCTAGAGACGGTTGGTCTTTGAATCAGGTAGCAGTAAACGGTATGATAGTTTGCTTAATATAATTAGGGTGATGTCAATTTTTTTGTCTGATGTTGGATAGATTGGCTATGCCATTAATTATAGCAAAATGCTATGTCATTCGAGACCCTGACTAACAATCATACATCCACCAACCACCTAACCGTTAAAAGATTTGACTTTGCATATTCATTCTTCAACACCTATCGGCTAGCAGGCATCATCCCATATATAAAAATCAAATGGACGGTGCCAGGCTAATTTAAGGCAGTCGACTTTCCACAACCATTTGGAAATATGTATGTCATTAGTAATAAGATAGCTAACTTAAGATCAAGTAGAAGAATTACATCATCAAAATGGATGCTAATAAATGGACAAATCCCATCTGGAAATCTAGCCTCTAAAACCATAGTTTTCAGAAGCATTATTTAGCACATTAAAAAAGAAATAGAAAAGATAAATCACCAACAGAAACAAACTACTAATTTAAGTGAAAAATAAAATAAATTAAACTTTCTTCAGAATTAAATATATTGCCTTAATCTTCCAATTGACAATTATCCTATACAAGTACAAGTTAGGGAGCTCATAATAAACATTAACCACAAAAATTGTTTGTTAATTGACATAACTCAACAACCCATAATAAGATAAAACACAGTATAAGATTAAGGAAAAAGATAGTTGATATTGTCTTAGCAAAAACGTTGTTATTAGAGTAAAAAGGATTGTTTAAAGGGTTAAGTTTCGATAATACATTGTAAAAGTGTCGCTAATACATTGTAAAAATGTTGTTAAACAAATACTTACTCTAGCAATATCAATAGCCAGAAAAAATCATATAAAACAAGGGGGAGTGAAATGATAGAAACAGAAAACAAAAACCTACTCTGCATTCGATTGTTCACATGGAATTGAAAAAATGAACTACATGTTACACATTCAAATGCCTAGTTGTCTAGTCAGTACAACAATACAGCCGAATGCAATTGGGCAAACATGAAAGTGGATACCAAAAATCATAACAAGTACAATATAAGTGTATTACTTCTTTTTCCCAGCTTTACCTTCCTTTCTTCTTATCACTTCATCAGCATATTTCACTCCTTTACCTTTGTATGGCTCTGGTGGTCTCCATCTCCTAATTGAAGCGGCAAATTGACCAACCTCCGATTTATCATATCCACTTACAATGATTCTAGTATTTTCTTCCACTTTCACCTGCAAGCCTTCAGGAATGGTCATTCTGACTGGATGAGAAAATCCAAGACTTAATACCAAGTCCTTTCCTTCTAACGTTGCACGATACCCTACACCAATCAGTTGAAGTCTTTTATCAAATCCTTTAGATACACCCACTACCATGTTGTTGGTAAGAGTCCTGGAAAAGAATAAGACAAGAATCCTGAAAATGAGCAAGTAAAGCTAATACTAAATAATGCTAGGGAAAAGGTACGAAAATACTTTGATAAGGCTATGTATCATTCAATGTTAAAATTCAACTCTTAACAGCATTTACCATGACTACATTTAGTGAAGACTCCACAGTTTTTGAGTTTAGCAAAAGTTTAAGGAATTGATATTTCCGCAATGCTCATCTCACATGAATAGTAAATGAAACCCACATGAATGTGAGTGAGACCTTGTTGAAATATCAATTTTCACTTAAGGAAATAACAGTTCCTAATGGATATCTAAAGGGGAGATGCCATTGATAACCTCAAGATGCCGTTAATTCCCCAGTGCATTTCTGAAGGAGAGATTGAAGGGAAGGATTAGTTGGTCTCCAAAAGGCCTGGATACCTACTATGCTAACAAATTTCTCAAAGATAGTGATAGAACTATGGACATAGTTTTCCCATCCAAATGGTTGCATTTAGCTTTTCCAAGTATCCATTGTTAATAGAAACACCAATGCACCATAATCAAACCTAGGGCCTCCACTTCACCAAACCAACTAACAAGAATAACAAGTTTTTTACCTTCAATCTTTCTTTTGTTTCCACTCTCACGGAATTATGTATCTCTTACATTCAAGCAACATGAGGTATCAAGGTAGAAGCATAATTCGAAGTCAGCCCACAATGTTTACATTTTACAAAAATTTACTAGCATTCAGCTATTACTTTAAAATTTTCAAACTCATCTGGCAATCCTAGCTATATATCCATTACTTTTGACATAAAAAAAGGAACTACTGTCCTATCAACCCATCTTACGTAGCAATTGTTAAGCTCAATTCAACAAGTTTTGATACTGACTGTTTTGGATTTACAACATGGATTTGAACTCTTCCAGGGTTCTTTGTGGAACACAAGAATCCTCAATAAAGCATCTCAACTGAAAACTCATTGGATACATGTACATAAGATGTCATCATAGTTCTTGAATTATAGAAAAAGAAAAAAAAATGTATGGCAGTACCTGAATAAACCATGCATTTGGTTGGCCCTTCTAGTCTCCATTGCCTTGTTGACTTTAAATAATCCTGACTCCTGTTTATCAAGTTTTACTTCTCGTGGATAAGTCAGTGCAAGCTCTCCTAGAGGACCTTTTACTTTAAGATCTTGGCCCTCTAATGTGAGTGTCACATTAGATGGCACGTCAATTGGTTGCTTACCAATTCTGGATTCTTTACATTCTACAGTCTTCCTTGTGAAACCGACATGAGTGACGGGAATACTAGAAACATAGATTCCGTTTCTCTTCCCCAAGAAGGCAGATCTCAAGTTGCTGACATGAAGGAAGAGGAATATGAATTAGGTTTACGAAGGTGATAAAATCACAAACATATACAAGGTCCTTATTAGAGGTCAGACACCAACTAACCGGAATTATCTATTTTTCAACTTTTGATGAAAAAAGTTGATTCAAAGCAACAAGAAACTTCTTTCATTAAAAATCCACATGGCTAAAACATGAACAAAACCTTAAAAGATGCATAACCACCTGAGGATGTCATATCTCTAGTTAATTTTGCAATTTCATGACTAAAGTCCATATGTATACAACTATACATCATTGACACTTGCAATATTTGATGTGTCTAATTCAAACTGTTTAAACTCTAGGAAGTACAAAAGCGGATAGTATAATAAACTTCAATTTAGGATATCCCAAACTATAGCCCACCAGATTTCTCATTGATTACATTTAAGACAAAACTTTTGGGAGAAAAAAAAACTCCCATAACAATTTCGCTAAATGAATTCCCTTTGCACCAGAAAATTAGTACCTTAAATACTTGCACAGTAATAATCTTATGCAACTTCAAAAACCTACTGCTCATTGAGTACCTCCTTTTTCTTGTGTGGTAATTAAGTTTAGTAACAAAAAAATGAAAGAGAAAACATACATCCTAAAGGGGCATTCCCCTGGAAGTTTGAAGGATAAGCCCCTTGGATAAATATTTAAATGCATCTCCTTATTCACCCATATAAACATGCCCAACATATTATTATCAATGATAATAATGAACAAATATGCCATTGTTTCCATATTCTTGACAATATTTATAAACACACACTACAAAGTTCCATCTTTTATCCACAATAATAGTATTTACAAGCAGATCCAGAACCCATAAAATTCCTCTACCCTAACTCAACAATCAAGAGAAGTAATTCCCCAAATTCAAACACGAATTCACCAATAGCCGTTATTAGTTTCACCCAAATTCACTATTAGACGTAAAATTCCCCATAACCATTTCAAGAACAAGCCATAAAAGACCATATTCAGCCGTAAACAGTCATAACCATTGGATATAGATACGCAATGTTGAGGAGGAAGTGCTGAAATCAATAATAACAACAATATAAAATACTTCGAAAGATTACAGGTTCACGTATAAGTAGAAGGATGATTAGAGTGCAGACCTGGTTTGATAAGAAGCAGTGACCGAAGAAGCCATTGTCAATTGTAAGCATCAGATAAGAGTTGAGCCAAGGCTTTTCGACTTGTTATCCGCTATGAGACTCACGTCTAATGACTTAATCGCCCCTCTTGTAGGATGACAATCTCTACTGTACCCTTTTATATTCTACTGTCCATTCCCACAATTCCTTCTTTTTTTTTTGTGTGCGGTGATTTTTAAAAAATTTCAATTTTTAAATTTTTTTATTAACTTTAAAAAATAAAATTTGATCTTTTATTTTTGAATGAAATAAGTATTTTCTAAAAAAGTTAATACTATAGCTGAAATTTTAGAATAGGATTAGTTAAGTTGGTAAAGCAATAAATTTTATAATTTTTTTTTCTTTGGTTATGTTTGTTATACTTGAACTATTAATTTTAAATATTTTGATGATAAGAATTTTAAATTTATACTAAAAATTATTAGTTATTATAAAATAACTTAACATTCATGAAATTATAATTATAATTTCAAAATTATAAGCATTTAAGAAAAATAGTCTTCCATCAAGCCTAAAATATAAGTTTTAAGTCTTAAATATTACTCCAATATGGAGTATGTAGCGGCAAAATACTGGAGTATAATCTTACATATCACGTGGTACACACACCACACACATTTTCATTCAGGATCTACATTTATGATTGATCAAATCTGTAATTAGGCCTACATAAACCATTCCGACCAATCACGTTGGAGTTCTAAATATTCCTCTCTCTCTCTGTCTCTCTCTCTCTCCTTTGACGTGGACTGATCAAATGAAATGCCACAATACTTGTGTACTACTTATAAAGCATATCAAAGCTAAATGTTCTGGTATTAGAACTGGAAAAGAATGATTCTTTACTGCATTAGCAAGCGTAGTCGTCTATCTTTTGTTGTCTATATTTGGGAGGCACTCAAAAATTCCTTCTTTGGATTGATTATTAGCTTCTGGTAGGTAATCTCACTCCCCTTCTCTCTCAAAAATAGCTTCTTTGGATTGATTATATATATATATATATATATAAATATATATATAATAATACCGGAGTATTTTATTACCCACTTTCCATTTATTATAATATTAACTCATGATCCATGTGGGATCTTAGTTCCATTTATTTAATATAAACTAATGGCTTCTTGGGACTTATTATTGTTTATGTATGCGCAACGATTGCTGTTTTCCTCCTAGCAATATCTAAATACCCGAGTTGATTATTCTGGATTTTATTGTCGTCTTTAAACTCAGTTTTACACTATAATTAGCTTCATTTTAATTAATTCCAACTTGGGTAAACAGGTGCTCAAAAATGGAAGGCCGTGTACTTATGAGGACAGCAGTATATACATTGATTCTTTGTATCTGGGAGCCCGTGGAAGTTATGGGTAGCAAGGGAAAAACCAATGTTTCTTCTTCAAGACCAACTGTCGTGAATTTTGGAGCTCTGTTCACACTAAATTCAGTAATTGGGAGATCGGCCAAGCCGGCAATTGCAGCTGCTGTAAATGATGTCAACTCTGACTCGACCATTCTACAGGGCATCCTTGCTCATGTAGCTTTGCAGCTTATGGAGAATGATGTAGTTGCTGCAATTGGTCCCCAGTCCTCTGGAATAGCTCATGTTATCTCCCATGTTGTGAATGAACTTCATGTGCCTCTCCTGTCATTTGGAGCAACAGACCCCACTCTCTCTGCTTTGCAGTTCCCGTATTTCCTCCGTACCACACAGAGTGATTATTTTCAGATGTATGCAATAGCTGATCTGATCGAATACTATAGATGGAGCGAAGTAATAGCCATCTTTGTCGATGATGAATATGGTCGGAATGGAATTTCTGCATTGGGTGATGCACTTGCAAAGAAACGTGCCAAGATTTCATATAAGGCTGCCATTACTCCCGGAGCCCCAAGAACTGACATCAACGATTTGTTAGTTGGAATAAACCTGATGGAGTCTCGCGTTTATGTTTTACATGTAAATCCTGATTCTGGTCTCACAATATTCTCTCTAGCGAAGCATCATGAGATGATGAACACTGGTTATGTTTGGATTGCTACAGATTGGCTTCCTTCTGTTTTGGATTCATCAGAATCAATTGATCCTGAGACAATGAATCTCTTACAGGGAGTTGTTGCACTTCGCCATCACACCCCAGAAACTTATTTAAAGAAAAGGTTTTCAACTCGGTGGAAACACATAAAAGATAAGGAAACACCAAGCTTCAATTCTTATGCACTCTATGCTTATGATTCTGTGTGGTTACTTGCCCGTGCTCTTGATGTTCTTTTCAATGAAGGTGGACAAATATCCTTCTCGTATGATCACAAGTTGCAAGACACAAAAAATACTGCACTACATTTATCAGCACTTCGTAGCTTTGATCAAGGCGATAAGTTACTTCATATACTCTCTGCAATTAACTTCACAGGTCTATCTGGTCAGATTCAATTTGATCAACAGAGGAATTTGATTCACCCAGCATATGAGATTCTAAACATAGGCGTAACGGGGTTACGCAGAATAGGTTATTGGTCAAATTATTCAGGTCTCTCTGTCAAGACTCCTGAAATTTTATATATGAAGCCTTTAAACACATCTCCTAGGGAACAACAGCTTCACAGTGTATTATGGCCTGGGGAAACTACCACAACTCCTCGGGGATGGGTGTTTCCCAACAATGGGAAGCCATTGCGGATTGCAGTGCCTTATCGAATAAGTTACAAAGAAAATGTAAGTAAAGACAAGAGCCATACAGGGGTGAGAGGATACTGTATTGATGTCTTTGAAGCTGCAGTGCAACTCTTGCCTTACGCTGTCCCTCGCAAATACATACTCTATGGAGATGGTCTGAGAAACCCTAGCTACAGCAATCTTGTGTATGAGGTAGCTGAAAATGTGAGTGTCTAACTACAAATTTACAATTTCAATAAATGTGAAAATGAAACTTTGGTGAGTTGTGTTGATGGTCGGGTATTGCAAGTTACCCTGTCAATCGTCTGATGACAGACTGCAGAACCCAACCCCTGAATAAAAGATGAATAGGAAAGATAAAAAGTGGACAAGTATATAAGATCTTGAGCATTTGTACAAATATTGGATAGAATCTTTGTTCAGTCATTCCATCTACTACATTTACATATATGCGTATAAAAATTCTGCAAGGCTAGTTAGGACAGACTTTAGTATATTTTGCTATAATTGCTTCAAAGTTTATGGTTCATGCTGATGTATTTGTTATGGTAATTATCTTAATTTGCTTCATTTCTTCAGAATTATGATGCAGCTGTTGGGGACATTACCATTGTCACAAATAGGACAAGGATTGTGGACTTTACACAGCCTTACAGGGAATCTGGACTTGTTGTAGTTGCTCCAGTCAAAAGAATTAAATCTACTGCTTGGGCTTTCCTCAAACCATTTACATGGGAAATGTGGGGCGTCACTGGTGCTTTATTTCTTTTAGTGGGAGTCGTCGTTTGGATTCTTGAACATCGTCTGAATCATGAATTCCGTGGTCCACCAAGTCAACAACTTATTACAGTCTTCTGGTGAGTGGTCTGTCCTGATTTGATATCAATTGTTGTAGTTAGACACTGGATGTCACATAGGAAGATGATTACAAAGGATATTAGGAAAGAATCCGAATGTCACTAGCCATGCACATGACTTGGAAAAACAGCATTCTTATCTAATTATAATCACACACACACACACACACACACACACACACACACACACACACACACACACACACATATATATATATATATATATATATATATATATATATATATATATATATATCATTAAACAATTTTGTCCAAGTCTGTTGCTAGCAAACCTTGACATGCATAAAAATGTCAAATGGGACTACAACTTTTAAATAGAGGGATTATTATAACTTTTGTATTAATGACATCAAGCTTAGGGTTAAGGCTGTAAAATGAGCAAACAGTTCGGGCTCGATTCGTATTCGCTCGATTAAAAGTTCGATTCGAGCTCGACTCGAAATATAAATGAGTCAAATATGAGCACATTTTAAAGTTCGATAAATTACTCGAACCTCTTCAAATTATAATTTTCTATTGATACTCGGATCATATTCGTTGGAAAAGTCCAAACTGCTCGGGCTCGATTCGGAATCGTGCTCGACTCGGTAGCTAAATGAGCCTCAATCAAACTTTATTTTATACTCGATAAATTTTGTGAACCAAATCTGAGCAATTCAATACTCGGATCGACTCGATTCGTTTACACCCTTACTTAGGTTGCTTATGTAATTTGGCTAATTTTACAATACGATTAGCTAGTCTATAAAAGAATTGCATGATAAAACTTTGTACAATTCTATTTGAGCCCTGGTCTCTTGAGTTTACTTTGCTTTGGGGTGTTAAAATATATACTAATAATATGGCATTCAAATTGCAGGTTTAGTTTCTCAACAATGTTCTTTTCACACAGTACGTAGCTCATGTCCAATCCGTTAAGCTTTCTTTCCATCATTTCCTTTATTTCCAATTTTATCTCATATTGAATTTTCCAGTGAATATCTGTGGTATTGGAGAAATCCATGGTTGAAGTTCCTAAGTCTCTTCCTTGCTTGGAATCAACGCAGGAGAGAACACCGTTAGCACTCTGGGACGCTTGGTGCTGATCATATGGCTCTTTGTAGTGTTGATAATCAACTCAAGCTACACAGCTAGTTTGACATCAATCCTCACGGTGCAACAGCTGTCATCGCAGATTGAAGGGATAGACAGTTTGATCTCAAGTAGCTTACCAATTGGAATTCAGGACGGATCATTTGCATATAATTATCTGATAAATGAACTCAACATAGCTGAGTCGAGAATTAGAATTTTGAAAACCCAGGATGATTATGTGAATGCCCTTCATAAAGGTCCCAAAGGTGGTGGTGTAGCTGCAATTGTTGACGAGCTTCCTTATATTGAGCTCTTCTTGGCCAACATCAACTGTGAATTTAGGACTGTCGGACGGGAGTTCACAAGAAGTGGATGGGGATTCGTAAGTACCTTCACTTTACAAGTCTAGGAATTAAGGCAAATCAAGCTTTTGAATATAAAGATTGCAGATAGATAAATGCACATATATAAATGAAACTTTCTAAATGAAGCCAATATTTTTTTTGAGGTTTAACAGGATTGTGACTTTACACTCGTATTAAGTTTAGTAAAATCTCTCTCTCTCTCTCTCTCTCTCTCTCTTTTTCTTGAATAACTATAGTAAAATCTCTAATTCATACAGCAACAATGGCCGGCCAGAAAGAGAAATACTTTCAAGTATTTTTTAAATTAGTTGCAAGTTCTGAACTGACATTTCCCTTCCTCAACTCAGGCATTCCAGAGGGACTCTCCTCTTGCAGTTGACTTATCAACTGCCATTCTTCAACTTTCGGAAAAGGGAGATCTACAAAAAATTCATGACAAATGGCTTTCGAAAAATGTGTGCTCTGGACAAAGCGAAGAAGTTGATGTTAGCCGGCTGTCTCTCAAGAGCTTCTGGGGTTTATTCCTTATCTGTGGCACTGCATGCTTCATTGCTCTGGCTCTGTTTTTCTGTAGGGTTTACTTCCAATACCGCAGATTTAACCCAGAGATCGAGGAAGATACGATTGAGGACCCTGAACCTGCAAGGTCTGCTAGACGTGCCACTAGTTTCAGGGATTTTGTTGATAAGAAAGAACCGGATATTATGGAGATGCTCAAGTGGAAGACTAGTAGTGGTAGTCATAGCAAGCCACAAGACACCCAAATCTCAGATGGCCAACTCAGTCCACCTTCCTAAGGATCTCTCTTTTGTTTTTTTGTTTATTTATTTTTGGGTGGTTTGATTTGTCTGAGGATGACATAAATAATCTCATATGCCTTTACCTCCTTCACATTGCCATTATACCAAAATTTAGGGAAACTAGAGTGAAAATATTTTGTATTATGAGAGTGTTACTTGCGAGTTCCAACATTAACAAGAGTAAGAGAGGCATATTATGTAATGCCATAAATTTAGGTCGAATTGCAAATGTAAAGTTTATCAATACTATTTTTTTTTTTTGATTCTCACCTTCCTTTGGCTGTCCATAACCATTAAGTTATGGGTAGATTATATTTTTGTTGGAGTTGTGGGAAAGTAGGGCTCAAGTAGTTTAACATTTTTGAAATGATGAATTCGCGTCTTGTAATGGCCCAGCAAGCTTTTTATGTTGTATAAGCTAAAGGCTATTCCGAGCACCCAGCCAAATTGTGATTCGGCCTTGGACCACAACCCAGTCTGGTCTTACGAGCATTTTCTCAACCAATTAAAAAAATATGTTCCACATATAAAAATAATCCATCAGTCTCAAAAGAATGTTAAAGTTTATCTTCCAGATTTTCACTGCAGTTTGTGATGTACTCCTTCTATTTTAAATATAATATTAAATTTTACTTTATAAAATTAATTTCAAGTATTTTTAATTCAAAAATTAATATATTTCATTTAGCTTCTTGCAGTTAATAATGTTATTTAGGTAGTTTACAATTTTTATAAATATATTGTCAAAAACACTAGTAATGTTATTTAAATGGACTTAAAACATTCAAATTTGAGGTACCTATACCTGTTATATATTTCAATTACGTTTTCTTTGCTTTTATTAATTTTTTTTGGTCAATATAGAATCCAAATAGACGAGCAGTTATCATTCATATCCAATAGTTATAGTATGGTGATACGGATATTATTCTGTGAATTGAGCAAGCAACCAAAATACATTTACACTTCAACCAGACCATCCATATTCCCAAGGATGGTTGGTAATACAGAATTTGAAGTCTATTATATGTTCACATAAATATGGAGGAATGCAAATCTTGATTGTAATCTTAACTTGTATCACTCGGAACTCGAGAGAAGCTCTAAGTTGATGAATTAGGTCTACTGGTAGTAACATTTATTCAAAATCACAAAGGCATAATATCACTTGAAACTTTTGTTATCCATAATACAAGGCCAAAATTCAAAGAAAGTAAGAAATAATAGGGAGATCCTTGGACACGGCTTTACTCAAGTTTTACTTCTCTCTTTGGGGGATCCAATTGCAAATAAGAGAATGGCTCAGTTGGCTCTTCCCTACAATCCAAGCACGGGTTTCACTCGTCAGTAAAAGCAAATTCTCAATAATGTAAATGACACGTTTCAAAAGACATTGCAGCAAATGTTTAGCCTATAAGACAAGTAGAAGTCTACCGTTTAGCCTATAAGAAGAGTAGACTTCGATTCGAGGGGTAACCAACTCACCATGCCACATCTTTAAGATATCTTAGAATAAAAAGAATTGGATAGGCTTCAATGTAATACTATTGAAGGGTGTTCATCATACCACACTTTCTTTCAAATTACTATAATCAAAATTTTGATACTTTCCACATATGAATGAAGGGTCATCACACCATGCATTATTACAAATTGCTGTGAACAAAATCCAAATATATTCGAGGAAAATATAAACAAAGTTTAATTCAAGAATGGCTTTAAATAATATGCAAAGGAATGACACGTACCCAGGTTTAGAGCGCATGCACTGCCAGAAGAGCTTAAAAGGGCCTGGGACTGTCTTAAACGGGTTACCTTCAAAACATGCCTACAGAGAGTACATATGAACTAAACCCAGATAATACAACAAAGATCATAATTGAAATTGAAACTCCGCTTGCGATCCGAGGTGAGATAAGGAAAATATTAATGATATCTATTCTGAAATAAACTTACTGATGACATTAGATACACCTAACCCAACACTGGCAGAGAAGTGATTAGCAATATAACACCTGTATTTGCTTTTACAATCAGTTGAGGGCAAATCATTTGTGCTATGCTGCATCTAAATGGATATGTTGTTCTCTTAACACCATTTGCTGAATTACTTCTGATTGTTCATATAACTTTTTCCCCAATTGACAAATCAGGTTGGAATTATGATACCAGCTTTAAATAATACCCAATTGCTACCAGTACTTTCTAAAGAAGAGACTTGTTAGGAATTCGACAATGGAGGAATTTATTTATTATGTAGGCAATTCAGAGGAATACTTCACTATGTACTACCAGTGGTTTTAAATTAAACGACAAGATGCGTCCAAGTTCAAGAAAACGCAAAACCATAACTCAAATAGAATGCTAAACTATATTGACCAAGGAAGTATACAACATATCTCTCATAGATGGCATCTCTAATAATATATTTGTGTATTGAGCAATCAATTCGTAATCTTCATCAAAGCCTAGAAACTCCACATTTTAACCAAAAGTAGTTCTTTCAAGTCTTATTCTTTCCCTTTACTCTCCCATAAGTTTCATCTCACCTTAGCAAAGCAACATCTCTCCTAATTCTTGAATCTTAATAGTTACTCCCTCCGTTCCAAAAAAGGAGTCTTGTTTACAAAATTTGTGAATATTAATTATATATTTATGTTCCATGTACACCCTAAGGCCATGTTTGTTTACCAGGATAACACTTGGGATTGGACTATTAATCTCAAGTGTCTTGTTTGTTTTTAAATTTGAGTTTGGGACTATTAGTCCTGGGAACTTAAAATAGTTTAAGATATGAGATTTTTTAATACCATGTTCTACCTGGTATTATATTCCCTACCATTTGGGATTAAAAATTGCTAGACAAAATTAACCTCAACCTTTTTCTAAAATGACAATAATATCATTCTACTTTCTCTTATCTTTTCATTAAACTTAATAACACATCATGATCTCTACAAAAAGTTGTTATCCAAAATATCATGTAGTCAGAATGTGTAACCGAAAACAAAAATCACAGAATTATATTATTGATGCATTCCTTATTCTTATTTTAAATAAATATATCTGATCATAAAAAATCACAAATATTTAGTAAGGATCTCATCTTAGTGAATAAAATTGATGAAGTTTTTTTTCTTTAATTGTTGAAAGAACAATTTATCAACTATCAACCAGACTTATAAATTTTGTCGGCCAAGTAAAATAGCTAATCCTAATCTTTCTTCTAATTTTAGTTTTGGTGATTTCTAATAAAATTTTAATATTTTACATATCATGTATTTTGTACTATTTATTTGTTAATTTATGATAATTTAATTCTCAAATATTTCCTATATACATGATTAGATAACTATTATTACGTGTGTACTACATAAATTATTTTGATAAAATTATAACTTTATTTAAAGTTAAATTATATAATTAGTACCGGTGAGTATTTGATTGAATAATATAAACACTTATTTAAAATTTTTTAATTAATTGTTCATTATTTTTTGATGTATAAACAAGTTTAAAATATATTATTATTGGTAAGTGTATAATAGTCCAAACAATATTTTTTTATCCTTGCAAACAAACATGACTATTTAATCCTAGGATTAATAGTCTTGGGATTATAAACCTAAGAATAATAAGTTGCTAGTTTAGTAATGTTTGACAATAATGAAATTATGATAACAAACTTAAGGGTATTTTTCATTTTATACAATTATCACTAGAAAGTGAACCCTTTTTGTGGAAAGGAATTTTTTTTTAGCAATGGGACTCTTTTTGCAGAACAGAGGGATAATACATAAAGCGTAGCTTAATGTTTTTATCAAGCAAAAAGGAGCAAATTTAGTTCTGAAAACTACATAGAAAAAATAAGAAAAAGAAAGGGGGAAATAACAGTTCACAAATCCCTGATTAACAAGACCTACTACAATATAATAGGTAAATTTAACACGAACTAGTAATAAAAAGGTATTAGAACTAATTACTGAAACTAACATACAAACTGCTTGCCGGAACCAAATTACCCACAAATATTTATGGAATTAGCACAAATCAAAGGAGGATAATTGAATAAATAAATGGATTTACATCCCAATTACATACTTGTATGACATCTTCAGCTCGATCGTTGCAACGGTGAGCTTTAGGTTGACGGTGGTCACCCTCTGGCGTCCCCCATGGACTCTCTCTCCTCGGCACTTCTCTCTCACTCATCCTTTCTTCTGTTCCCTTTTTTTTTAATTCCTTATGTTTTGTTGGACTTAAATATAAAGATGGGCTGTAAATTTGGTTCATGGGGTGAGCCCAAAATTATACATATAGCCTTGTCTTCTTCGTGAGAGGCCCACCAAGAACATATCGAATAATCGACAATTTTATCATAAATGTTGAGGTTTTGTACATGTTGCATACTTAAATAATAATTTATGACATGAGTTACTAGGTAGTATTTTCTAACACCACTAGCATCATCAAAATGTCTAAATGTTAGTATATAGAATAAGATATACATACTCCACATATATTTTTGATAAATATTAATATATATGATGTCAATATAATATGAAATCAGACATTTATACTCCATATTATGGAGTAATTGAATCAAATCATGTTTAAAAAGGGTTTCCAATTTTAGTGACCCATATTTATATTTCAATTAATGAAGAAAAATACATTTAAAATTAAAAAGTAAGAATATTACATTCCTGTTTCTATACACCCATTCATCAATCTTTAGATAGCATTGATTTGATTACAACTTAATGAATTTCAAAATAATTTGAATATTTGAAAATATGTTGATGTTGCCGGCAAACACCATGTACATATCTAACAATACAAATGAGTAACGGTTAATTATATGGTCCCGTTTGGATGATTCAAAAATTTAAATACTTGTCCGTATAACATATGGATCATTTGGAAAATATAACTTTTGGTGATTAAATAAACAAGAAAAGAAAATAAATTAAAAAGGGCAAGTCTGATCAACATCATGCATGGACGCTATACTTTCCATTTACTTCTTGATTTTCGTTGTTGCTCCCGTCACGGATTCACAAGCTTGCCTAACTACCTCTCAACCTTTTTTCTGAGTTTCTTTTGGATAACAATAACGGTACGTCACAGTACAACCGTTACAAGAAAAAGACTTATTCTAATGGAATATTTCGTCAGAAGTAATCTTATTATGTTGGAATAAGATTATTTTCGACAAAATTTTTATGTCGAATATATAATAGTCGGGAATAAGCCTGTCAAAAATTCCGTCAAAAATAATTATGCTCGTCGGAATTCAATAGTTTCGACGGAATTAATTCCGGCAAAATTTTCGTTAGAAATATCTTGCCACGTGCTAGAGCTTAATTGAATATGGAAAGATTATGTCTGATGAAATTTTCATCGAAATTAACTTATTTCGTCGGGAAATAGAATTTTTTTTGAAGTATTTTTTTTGTTTTTATAATTTTTAGGTTTTAAACCACCTCATGCAATTTGCTGTTTTATATCATATTAACATAAAGAAAAGCGATTCAATATTAACTCGATTTTGTTTGCCAAAATCTACAAACTTTAAAGTTATATTCTTTCTACCATATATATATAAAAATGGAACTCTTTTATCAAAACAAAAAATGTAATAAATAAAGACTCTTTTTCGGAAACAAAAATGGTATCAATTTAATTTTGGTTAAGGTTTTAAAAATGTTGTTCATGTCACGATACAGTCTCAATTTAATTAGGCCTGTAAATATAGATTTAAGTTATCAATCAATTCAATACAAAATTGTATTGAATTTGTAGAATGACAACATTACTAATACCACTTTATACTAAAAAAAAAAAAAAATCAGAATTCTCTTTAGGATTTTATTTGGAAAAACTGAATTCGACACGCAACCATCTCTAGAAGTAAGTAAAAGTAGGTTTGTTACATATATCATATATGACAACATATACTGCCATTATAACTCTTATCTTTGTAATGGTCGTTAAGTTTTTTATTCGGAAAAACTCAATTTTTACATATCTAAAGGCAATTGTCTATATATAGGTAGATTTAAATTAAGAAGTCAATCCGATTAATACGAAATTAAATTTGTGAAATAAAAATAAAATATAAAATAACTAACAAATACGAACTATCTATACAACTCCAATTTCTGTGATTTTTTGTTGTTGAAAACTCGATTAATTACAAAATTTCCTTCAGGATAATACTATTTTATTTATATGGATCCGATTGGAGATCCAAATTAATTAATGTCAGTCAAAGGCACACAAAACAATTAAACAATAAATCTAGGCCATATATAACAACGTGTATAGTAGTCTGTAGGCAGAGAGAGAGAGAGAGAGAGAGAGAGAGAGAAGAAAATTAAAGAAGGTAGGAAATAATTAAGAATGGTGGGGGTAGTGATGAAGGTGATAGATGCAATAGTATTGGGATTGTTGGTGGTAATAGCTTTGGCAGTTCCGCTGTTTGATGCCCAGCTAATCCTTCCTCCACATCTTTTTCCAGAGTTTCTTATACATTTCAAGGACTGGTTGACTCTCCAGTTGGATCATTATATGCTCGTTGAGAAGCCCTACTTTTACGTTGGATTTGCGTGGCTCCAGCTTCTCTTTAACTGGCCCCTCTCCATCGCGGCTCTCTACTCCTTTGCTGCCGGGAACACCACCTGTTTCACCACCACCTGCTTGCCTCTTGCTGTCTCTCTTTTCACTTGCCTGGTACGTACGTACGTGTATATATATATATATATATATATATATATATATATATATATATATATATATATATATTCATTTCTTAATTCATCGTGTGTATAAATAAATATACATAGCCCTTCAGTAACGTATTTCAAAAAAATAAGTTGAGAAAGTAATTTTTCTTTCAGCTTATTTAAATAGCTCTTATATTTTTACACCTTCTTTACACTTTTATTGTTAAGTTGTTAAGTAAACATAAAAAACACTTTGTATTTAAAGTGAACTTAGATTAGTTATCTAAGGTACGTGTCTAGTTCAAAGTACCAATACTTTGTATAAGTATTTAAGCCTCACTATAATTGAATCATCTTTTCTAACCAAGTTTAAATATTGTCCTATTTCAGGTTGCAATTTTAGGAGAACTGTTGGGATCGGGTAGGGGATCGGACAAGTTGCTGGTATTTTACTTCGCCTTTCTTAGTTGTGCAGTGTTAGCTATTTTACGTGGTCTATTGCCAGTACTGTTGTATTCTTCTGGCCAGACAACCTCAAGTGCCAAAAGGCTTGCTTTGAATCAGAAAAAGAGGGCATAATTATGTGATTGAATTATGATATGATATGATATGATAGCTTAATTTTTTAAGTTTTGATTCAATAATTTTTCATCTACTCTTAATTAGGTGCATATTCAACTTGGCAACCCAAATTTAATTAATTGCAGTTAAGTCGCAATTAATTAATAGGCATGTCATAATACATACCATTAAAATATTCGCACAAACATTAAATTTATTATAATGCATACAAGTTGTAATATTACAAGTTGAATACTAATTGTTAAATTAAATAATATATATACTAGCATACATCCTATTCCTTCTGCAAAGTGCAAATGATATACCAAAAATTGTTGGAATTCAAATTCTACAGTAAAAGGGCCTTGAATATATTTATATATCAAAATGAAAAGAGCATGCAAGAGATCTGTAAAATCCTTAATTCCATTTGCAGAAGTCTCTCGATACTTATCACTAGCTGTTTCTTGCTTTAATGCATGAAATCCTCAAATATAATTAGTAGTCTGCTAAAGAAATGTCTATATTTTAGTTCCAATGTTACGTGCCTTGTTGCGGGGATAAGCTCCTACTACACCTAATCAATTTAAAAGTCTTCCAGTACATGCTACACATTTATACACAATACAATAATTATTACACGACAAATAAGATTTAAAATTAGTATATTTAACTCAAAATATAGCTGTACATCATGTGACTGAATTAATTATTGCACGTTATGATTATATATGTACATATATTTATTTAGGGTTATATGTATACGTAAAGTTGTGTATTACACAGTTGGGGTATGTAAAGCGACGTTTTAGCCCAAAAAATAATCGCTATAGCCGACTGTGTAGCTGTGTACTTATATTTTTTTCATTTATTTATTAATGTGTAAAATGAATGTTAAATCAACCTAAAATAAGTTATATTAGGTCACTTTCAATACAATATCATTTGATCGACAATTTAATTATCTAAACGTACATGTAATAAACATACAAAAATATGAGAATATGTAAAATCTCGTTTGATTTAAGGTATTAGAATATCATTTTTATAATAGTGTAAAATAAGTATATATATATATATATATATATATATATATATATATATATATATATTTCAACTGTTCAAATTTTAGTAACTTTTATTGTTATAAAATTATTAATGCATAACTTCAAATCAAACAAAATTTTACATAATCTCATATTATACATGCTCATTACATCCGCACGGTCAGACTATTAAGTTAACGATCAAATGATATTATATTGAAAGTGATCTAATTATGGCGATCTAAGAGACCTTTTACTCTTATTTATTTTAGTCCGATTTAAAAATAAATATTTTTTTTAGTCTGTTTCAAATTTATATATATATATATATATATATATATATATATTCCTATTTTTACTATAAATGAACTAATCTCCTAAAGTGTTATTAATAAAACTATACTTGAACAAGTAAATTGAATATAATCATGAGAAATATTAGAGAAATGTTGTAATAAATAAAGTTTTGTTAAAAGTTGTGTCCAGAGGCGGGCCGATCTAAACTTTTTGGGGGTCTCAAGTCACTGAAGACAGTTAGTCAATGGGTCTTGAAAAAAAAAAGAATAAATTTTAACTCTGAAAAAAAAGAACAATAAATTTTAATCTTGGAAAAAAAAGAATAAATTTTAGCTTTTCGTAAGAGAGAGAAACAAATATGTTGTATGATTTTATTTGTACTTGTAACTACTTTTTAGTTGCTGCTTTGCTGGGAATTTGTTTTTTTTTTTAAATTTTTTTAATGAGCTCTAAAATATATGAATTATTAAACCTTCTGTCCTGATCCGGAGGATAGAGTAAAGTAATGATACACAACATATACACATGCCAATATAATGTATGGTATTGACTTTCAATACATATTGATTGAGTGAGAGAGAGAGAATGGATGGTGTGATGGTGAAGCTAATAAACGGAATAGTGGTGTTGTTTTTGTTGGAAATAAGTTTGGCAGCTCCTCTCATTGGTGCCCAAGTCATCCTCCCTAGCCACCTCTACCCTGACTTGTTAATCGATTTGGTTCATCAAGCGGTTCGATCACTACTTGTCGGTTGAGAAGCCCAATTTTTACATGGGCCTGGCGTGGGTCCACATCCTCTTCAATTGGCATCTCTCTACGCCTTTGCAGCTGGGAAATCATGGTTCAGCACCACCTGCTCAGTTCCCGGTGTCAACATGTCAACTTTGCAGGTATATTTTCTTGGGCAAACTGTAAACTGTCTCCTCAAGTTTCATTTGATTTGCAATATAGACCTAAAATTCCAATTGTCTGCAAATCTATCCATTCTCTAATCAATTTTGATCAAAATTAATAAATCATTACTTTGCATATTATCATATTGGTGTTTAAGGGCCAAAATAGTCAGTTAGTATACTAAGATATATTTTAGTTTTTGCCAGTTGCTTTAGTTACAATTTTTTTGTGTACAAACTTGATTACTTTTCCCCCATAATATGCACCTAACTTATTTTGACCAAAACTGGTCAGATGGGACAAATTTGTAAAAAATTACAGCTTTGACTATGATATTGCAAAATTTAATTTAAAATTTTAACGTCTATATTGCAATTTCGATGAAACTTTAGGGGATAATTTTATAATTAACTCTATTTTCGTTTCCAGATTCCTTTTTGTTTTATAGATTGAATACTCCAATGTCCCGCATGAATGTTAGGAGTTGGGATCAATTTCTTGAGTACCGGCCGGAGCTCACCTCACACCTAGCTGGCTCCCATTTAATTTCCCAATCGAGTCCCAACCAAGATCATAACATTACCATTCTAGTATAGGTATAACTAGACACATGATCATTACACGGTTCTAGTAAGACTATTGCTTGGTTCTATTAAAAATATTCAATCTGCCTTCGTATATATTTTAACTTGTTACACGGTTTAAATTAGTGGTCTTAATTTGTTTGGTTATTGTATAGGCCTTTTTCCAATTATATATGTTTCATTTTCATTAATATTTCAGGCTGCTAGGTTAGGAGAATTTTTGGGGTCCGGTAGGGCATCGACCGAGGTTCTGATACTCTACTTTGTTTTCTTGGGTTTGGCCTTTGTAGTCGTTGTACGCGGTCTGCTACCACAATATTCTTCCACCACAAGAGAAGTTGGACCTATGCATGCATTGAAGAGCGAAAAGAGTACTTAAGATAAACTCTCATATATATATATATAGTAGCCAAAAACATGCAGGTACTTCTTGTAATTTAATTAGTAGTTACGTTGCACCACCTCCACCATGAATGGCATATATATATATATATATATATATATATATATATATATATATATATATATATATGTATTATTTACTGAAATTTTCTATCCATGAATTCTTGTTTGTATTTGGATAGTGCCATGGTGTCTGAGAGATGAATGCATGTATGGATATCAGGATATGGACCCCAAAACACAACAGTGATCAACCCATTAAGTATATATTGGGAGTGTTGTGGGTGCTCCGGACGTTCATGTCCTGAACGTACGTACGTAGATATATATGAAACTCTTTAGTATATCATCAAAATTGGGAGTTTGACTGACCTCCCTCTACTCGATCGATCAACTATGAACATACGCAATTGATTATTAAATAAAAATTTGACAAAGTCCTTTGGATCGAGAAGGAATATGGTTAATATATTCACATCTGCCGACGATGTATATAACATTGACTTGGCAATGGCAGGTACAATTAGTTTACTTTAGACAAATATATATGTCATTAAATTATTATTATTATAATACAAAATTACAACATGAATTATTTACGATATGTTGGTCAAAGTGATTTTTTTTTACCACGCATGTCTTCATAAGTTTTATTCTATTAATATTAATATATATTCAAAAATACCAGAGCTTTCTATTAATTATTATCATAAAAGATATATGAAAATTAGCATTATACGTACTATATTCAAGAAAATCATCTAAAATTAAAATGAGAGAGAGGGAGAGGGGGGGATCAAGATTGATCTGAGTGGTATTTAATTAAAAGGGTCTCATTTTTCTTTTTAGCATCATGCATGACAAAAAAAATTCAAAAGTAGGACCTTAATGGTTGAATTAATTGCCTCCCCTGTGTGTACTTGTATTGTTTTTCAACAACTTTTTATCATCATAATATAATAAGGCTTAAATATTACGTACAGACATACGGGTAAGCAGTGAATATATATATATATATTGTTTCTCCATTCCTCCAAACTATAAAAATTCATTGCATTGACAAATTAAAACACATACACACATAGATAGAGTAGAGCAGAGATCCAGGGAGAGAAAGAAAAAATGGGGGTTTTGATAAAGATAGTAGATGCAATCAACTTTGTGTTTTTGGTGATTATAGCACTTGGAAGTCCGCTATTGGATGCGCAGATGATCCTGCCTACCCACTTCTACCCTGACTTCCTCATCAAATATAATCAAAATCTCATCAGTGAAAACAAACAATATTTACAGGTTGAGAAGCCCCATTTCTACGCAGCTATTGTATGGTACCATCTCCTCGTTAACTGCCCACTTGCCCTAGTCTCTATCTACGGCTTCATCGCCCGCAAGTCCTGGTTCACCACCACCTCTTTGGTTCTTGCCGTCTCCTTTGCCACCAACTTGGTAACATACACTACATCCGTCCTAAACATACATAATATTTGATCACTTATTTTTCAAAAGTTATTCCCAAATATAAGATCAACAGCTAGCTTTTGTAAAAATACAAAGATAAGTAATTAATCTTCTATTTTAGTATTAATTTCCTTCTCATTCTTTTCTAGATATATTAATTTTCAGTAAATTATGTTTGTGTTACTCCCTCCCTCATCTCTCACAAAAATATTCTTATTTGTTTTTTGTTTTTTTTTATTATTATAATCAATTTGAGAAATTTTAAATTTGATTTAAATCCATAATGTAATACCTAATATATAGTTTAAACTACTTAAGAAGTAATATATATATATATATATATATATATACTGGGTACAAAATTAGTATTTTAAAAATTAAAATAAATTCCCATCACAAAATTAGTATTTTAAGATTTGGCAAATTAATTAGAATAAAAGTCAAAATGCTACTCTTTTGTAGGCCGGGGTCGGCAGAGACTCATCTAAAATATAAATTATTACATTAAAACCAATTAATTCTTGGTCTCTTACTTGTTTAGGAGATCATCAAGTGTAAGATTGGATTGGTTGATATATGATGAACCCATAGACAATTAGTAACGTTATATATTTTGACATAATTTTTTCTGCAGGTACCCATTTTAGGAGAGTTGTTGGGGTCTGGTAGGGGATCGGATCAGCTGGTGAAAAAATACTTGGCTCTCCTGAGTATTGCTATTTTAGTCATATTACGTTGTTCTCTTTCATTTCCAACTGCCAAAACTACTGATGCTCTGAAAAAGAGGGCTTAATTTAAGGAAGGTTTCGTTTAATTAATTATAAACGTATATTCCAGTGTTGCTGATTGTGGCGAATCAAAGCGCGCGTGCGTATATGTTTCATTTTCCTTTTTTTAGGTACTTATAATTATATGAACCAAATGGGGGTTTCTTTTCTATATGGTTGTTTACCTTGTACGTATGGACTCCATCCATGATTTTGAGGTTCAAATTACTTCAATAAATTAATGCATGCTGGATTTTGATATGCAAAATGTTCCCATAATGAGTACAATTATGTGTCATCTACTATCAATTATTTTTTTAAGGAATAAATTTTTTTTAAAAATAATAATTTTCCTTAAAAAAAATGTCTCACTAGTTGAACAGAATGAGTATTAAATCCAAAATTTTAAATTTAGACAAATTTTCTCTCCCTCTTTTTCAGGTCAACAGTTTTCTTTTTTTTTTCCCATGGACTTGGCAGTAGTTGGCCCTTGGCAGCCGCCTGACCTGACTTTTTTCTTTAATTATTTAAAGTTAATTTACGATATTTTTAAATTTAAAATTAATATAATTTATTTTATTTTATTATTCAATCATTCATTTTTTTAAAAAATAAATTTATAATAACTTTAATATATAAAAACTTATAACAATTTGTATTGATGATATTGATAAAAGATAAATTTAAAGTCTTGAACTATAACCTTAAAAGGTAAATTTACCACTATTTTCTTAAATAAAATTAATATAATAAATGAATGAAGAGATAAATAATTACTGTATATTCCACAAAGAGGGAGTTGGTGATACTTAGTAGTATTGACTTCATATATATTATTCAATTCAAAATTACACAAGTTATAATCATCATATAGGAGAATCACTAAGAAATCATCCAAAATTACACTACTGTATGTATGAATACTGTAATCTCACGAGTAATTTATTTTTTCGATAACAGATGTACTTAAAATTCTCCTTTTGGAATTCGGCTAATTTTGGGGTGGTTCGGCCTACGGAGCCTTTTTATTTAATAATTTGATTCGTATAGGCCCTTGGACCTGGTTGCAAAAGTTTGGGGTGGCCTAACTGGAGAGATACTTTTGGGCCTTAACGAACGGTCCCCATAATAAATCGGAGCAAACCAGTTGGTTAAATGTTGAAACTTATGTTACAGTAGCGATTTTTTCTTATGAAATTTAATTGGTTAATTTACATGAAAAATGTATTTGTGAGCCGAACTAACAAAAAGTAAAAAAGTGGAAAGCTTAGTTTAGGTTGATTCCAGTTTATTATGAAAAACTTGTTTAGTAGACATGTAATTATTAACTATTCTTGAGATTAATTTAAAGGTGACGTTATTCTTGAGATCAATTGAAAGGTGACGTGATAGTATACAATAATTGCATGTTAAGAAATTTCGTGTGACATTATAACTTTTTTTTTTAAATTGAAATATTATATTTTTAATTTTAAAATAGAATAAAAAAAATATATCTTAAATTTTGAAATTCAATGAGTATACAGCTTTATTAACTTGGTCAAAAGTCACAAAATAAAAATAAATGATTATAAAAGAAAGTTTTGTGGTCTTTAAATTTGAACCATGGATATATAGAGAGTAGTCACGTACAGACATAATCATATTGAGGCTCGTGAACATTCAAATTGAACGGTTGTTTTGGAGTGATGCCAAAAGGAAACGTAACTATCAAGAGTTTGATGATCAGCAGAAATTACAAATAATTATGAATCACATGCCTTGGTACTAGTAGTATTTTACTAGTAAATGTTTTGATTGACTTGACATACAAATTACATATCTTTGTTGGGGCCGGCCGGGGAAAAAATTAGTAAGTAGGTTCAACGATGTATATGCAATGTTGGTATTTCACTGGGACCTCCATCTCCATGTCGGTATATATTTGGTGGGGCCGGGGGAGCTTCTACTAGGAATTATTAAGGCGTACATTTAATTAATTAGCTACATTAATTTCTCCTCATCTCATGCATGCATGGCCGTTGAAAATCTGTAATAAACTTGAACGTTCAGTAAAGCTTAATTATATCAAGTCGAATTTGGACGTGCTTGAATTAATAATTCATCTTGCTCGGTCGGTAGCTAGTTGGCGAAGCATGTGATGTTCAAATACAAAATGTATTTGGCATTGGCATCGGCATTGGCATGCATGAGGTCTATGCATGTCAAAACAAGGGACGTACGTATGTACTGCAAATGATACACGTGTAAGAATGTACTATTCAGAGTCTGCAAGGTTCCGCTAGCTGAATAGTAGTTGTAATTAAGATGTTTATTCAAAAATTCAAGGTTTCAAGGCGGCAGTCACACGTATCGAGAATCCATCGAAGATATATATATATATATATATATATATATATATATATATATATATATATATACGGTCCGTCTCTAAAGCAAGCCTTAAATAGCGAACCAAATACGAACCGTCGTCTTTAGTGTCTATGGCGACGGTTCGATCCGTCGCTATAGCCATGTAGTCTTTGGCGACCGGTCGAACCGTCGCCATAGACACCAAAGACGACGATTCGTCTTTGGTTCATTTTTCAAGGTTCGTTTTAGAGACTCTCCGTGTATATATATATATATATATATATATATATATATATATATATATATATATATATGAGAATTAATCCATGGCACACTTTTGCTCGATGCACTGTTCAGCAAACAAGTTTATATCCGTTGATCCTTACAATGAATGACTTGGATTAAATGGAGTACACCCTGGCCGCTACAGACTGTAGCGGCAACCAATATAAAAAGGAAATCAACGCCAAGTTACAGATTTGCCCCCGGCCCTGCTGCTACAAGCTCCTACGACAGGCCATTAATATTATTTAACTAATGCACGGAATCAAAAACTGACTGCACGCTGGGTAAAAACCTGAAAAGCTGACTGCACGAAAGCCAAAAAGTGGAGATAATTGACCGCACGGAAACCAAAACGCCTTGCCGCTACAGCTTGTAGCGGCAGGCTCACGCCCTTTTTAATCAGCTGCCGCTCCCACTATCCTTCATGCTTCTCTGCAATTTCTTACACTACCGCAAAACATAGACCCTCCCAACTTGAAAAAACCTCCATTCAAGCATCAATAATTTAACTGATTTGCATGAAGAGAAAGCTTCCAACAATTGACCACCAGTAAAAATTGAAGATACAAATTTTCATATTCAGATATTAGTTTGGTAAGATTTACTTTTCATGTAATATAATTATTTTATTAACATGTATTTATAAAAAAATAAAATTTTAAACTTTGAAGAAAAATGATCAATTATTATTATGTCTGCATATATGCATGTGAATTTAAAAAAAATTGTGATTTATGTATACGTGTTGGATAATTATATAAATATGTGGTGAAGTAGTTATTATGATTAAATTATTTGCTAAATAATTGTAATGGAGTAGTGTTTTATTTTATTATGAATGTTTATTTTGATAAAATATTGTGAGTTATGTGGAATATAATATGCATGTGAGTATTGTGACTAATAATGATTAATTATTATGAAAATTTGAAGAAAAAATAAATAAATAATAAAATTATTTAAGTATGATGTTTTATTTGGATTAATAGGATTTAGATATATTGCGTTACATAGTTATTAAACAATATAAAAAATATGTGGTTGTTATTTTTTTAGGTACTAGATGGACAGTTGGATTTATGGATCAATTGACCCAAGTGTCCTTAACGACCAACAAAATCATGTGTCAGATGATATATATGATGGAAAAGACAGGGGCAGACTACTCTCATGTCAATTAGCTGGAAAAAAAATACGATCAATGGGTATTAAGAAAAGCTCAAAAAACTCTTCTGAAAAAATGTGGGTTTGGGATTTTTTTTTATCCGGCCGTTGTACCACAAACTGACATTGGGCTTGTTTCCGCCTTGGTAGAGAGATGGCGGCTGGAGACCAATAGTTTTCACTTGAATTGTGGGGAAATTACAATCACTTTAGAGGATGTACACTTCATTCTTGGGTTGCCGGTGGTTGGCAAACCCTTAACTTGTCCGTTATTTGACACTCCATTGGCTCATTTTAAAGATTGTTTTGGTAGTGAAGTAGTTGCTGAATATCAGGAATCAAAAAAACGCAGCTCTATTTCATTACTATGGTTGCAGCAACATTTTAATAATTGTCCCCCTAAAGCAAGTAAGGAAATTGTTGGTCGATGCACAAATGCCTATATTCTTTGGTTGTGTGGGGCAATATTGTTCCCCAATAGGAATAAAAACACTGTTCATCCCAAGTATATGTATTTTATTACTAACACTGAAAATTGTGTAACGTATTCTTGGGGTGCAGCTGTGTTGGGCTATTTGTATAGGTCTTTGTATACTGCCACTAGGAAAGGAGCAAAATATATTAATGGGTGTGTCACTCTTTTACAAATTTGGGCATACGAGCGTATAATAATTGGCAGACCTAACCCTTGGCCTCAATCACAGTTATGGTTACTGTGACGCCCCCAAAATAGGTCTATTCCACCCAACCCATTCTGAGTCGCCAAATACATGGTACAGAAATAACTACAACTTTATTAATACATTTGTCGTGCAAAATACGACAACACATATACTGTGAGTTTAAATACAAATATTGTCATCTAGACAGTATTCATACTCAATTAAGTCCTCATTATACTTATTGATACACTATTTTACAAAATAGTGAGGACTACTAAAACAACTGTCTTGAACCATCATTCCACACCCCGACTAGTACTCGCTACATTCTCGCCTCCTAAGAAGAAAATTGGAACAACAAGGAAAAGGGTGAGCTCAACTAGCTCAGTAAAGAATATTATGACTAAGATAATATACAACAAATTATCGTTAGTCTTCAACAGGGAAAAATCTGATAGAATATAATCGACAACAAATTTTAAATCAATAACTGTAGCGGAAACAGCAAACCATTAGAAGAGTCAAGTAGAGAATGAGTTCTACTATCTTCTAAGATTTAAAAGTCCATCATCAATATTTTATCCCTGTAACAACAATCAATAACCATCTTTAATCAAATATTCATCTTTGCACTACAGGCCAAAGATATTCATTTGTATCACCAGTCGATCATGTTCATCTCAACACTTGCTCATCTTTGCACTACGGGCCAAAGATATTCATCAGAAATCATCAATCTTTGCACTACAGGCCAAAGATATTCAATTATATCATCATTTAGGACTGAGGATGATGAAAAATATTTTAAAGGAAACGAATCCAGTGAAACAAAATAATAAATATTAAGGATTCGTATTTCAACTATTCCATGTCCAAAAATACCTTATAAATAATCATAGTGGAGTAAAATTCAAGAATGATCAAAACATGGATACAATCAAAGCTAGTATCCATAATAGATATTTTGGACAAAAAGAAGAAAATTTTATTTTTCGGTGAATAGTAACTCGTGAATAGTAACTCGTGAATAGTAACTCATGAATAGTAACCCCGACATGAAAAGTTCCAAATTTGATAAAAAGTTCAGATCAATACTCCGGCATAATGATATTGAAGAAAATAATATCATTTAAGAAGAAATAACATCCCTTACCTCGAAAAGACGGTACTTCTGACTGAAATACTAGATATAGTGCTGAAGGAAACTTGCACCATATAGCAACACTCAAAGTATCAAATGTGACGCCCCCAGAATAGGTATACAACACCCATTCTGAGTCGCCAAATACATGGTACAGAAAGCAAACTACAACTTCAATAATACAATTGTCGTGCAAAATACGACAACACATACTGTGAGTTTAAATACAAATATTGTCTTCTAGACAATATCCACACTCAAATAAATCCTCATTACAATTATTCAAACACTATTTTACAAAAATAGTGAGGACTGCTAATACATCTTTCTAGAACCATCACTCCATACCCCGACTAGATCCTGCTATGTTCTCACCTCCTGAGAAGAAAAATGGAACAAAAAGGAAAAGGGTGAGCTCAACTAGCCCAGTAAAGAATATTATGACTAAGATAATATACAACAAATTATCGTTAGTCTTCAACAGGGAAAAATCTGATAAAATATAATCGACAACAAGTTTTAGATCAACAACTGCAGCGGAAACAGCAAACCATTAGAAGAGTCAAGTAGAGAAAGAATTCTACTATCTTCTAAGATTTAAAAGTCCATCATCAATATTTTATCCCTGGAACATCAATTAATAATCATCTTTAACCAAATATTCATCTTTACACTACAGGCCAAAGATATTCATTTGTATCATCAGTCGGTCATGTTCATCTCAACACCTGTTCATCTTTGCACTACAGGCCAAAGATATTCATCAAGTAATTATACATCTTTGCACTACATGCCAAAGATATTCAGTAATATCATCATTTAGGACTGAGGATGATGAAAAATATCTTAAAGAGAACGAATCCAATGAGACAGAAGGACAAATAGTAGGGATTCGTATAACAGTTTATCCAAGATCAATAATACTTCATAATAATCAATTGTGAAGCAGAATTCAAAAATAAAGATCAAAACATGGATACAATCAAAGATAGTAACCATAATAGACATCTTGGACAAAAAGGAAAAATTTTATTTTTCGGTGAATAGTGCCGTATTCGTGAATAGTGCCGTATACGTGAATAGTACCGTATACGTGAATAGTAATCCCGACACAAAAAGTTCCAAATTTGATAAAAACTCATATCAATATTTCAGCATAATGATATTGAAGAAAATAATATCATTTAAGAAGAAAATAATATCCCTTACCTCAAAATATCAGTACTTCTGGTCGGAATACCGGTATAAGGCTGAAAGAAACTTGCTCTGATGAATAGAAACTCTCAAAGTATCTAAATACTCACAAAATACACTCAATAATCTAGAGAGAGAAAGAGAGAAAACTTGTTTCTGGTGTGATTTTCAATTCTAACTTAGCCCTCTATTTATAGGAAAATTTTGGTAGGTTTGACCTGCAACCTGATGGCTTTACCTGCTACTATTCCCACGCACCACATTTGAAATATAATTCAGCACATTTCTTCACCAACCACAAGTGGGGCCCACCAATTCTAGAATTTTCCACCAAAATGATAAACTCCGAAAATTCAACAATTTCTGAACCAGTCATCTTGTAAAATTCGTAATAAATCATACGTTCATTTTTAACGGTTCAAAATTTGTGGACATATACTCAACTTATATATGTATAACATATCCAAAAATTACCACGATCCAACGGTCGGATTAAAAATTATAACCCCCGCAAACTATCTCAAAAACCCTGATTTTTAATACCTCCATTCCGACAAAAATACTGACAAAAACCTCAACATTAACTCCTTCATTTTTAACCACAAAAATATATCCCTCCTTTATATCCACATAAAATAAATATTTCCTTATCATATGAATCAATAATTAATTATTCACAAATAATATTACAGAATCACATTTATGACAACCAGGCCGTTCCCAGGAAAGAGGGGGCTTTCCAATAAGGATTTCTCCTTACTGGCGCGTAATTAGATGACCAAACCTCTCCTTAGACAGAACTTTCTAGACATTGCCAATAATGTTATCTAATAATATCATTCAAATAATATGAATTATTGATCTGATAAATGAAAATACTGTGCAGCAACAATTATTGAAACAACAATAATATAAAATATCAACGCAACAATTATTGAATCAATAAAATAAAATATTGAATAATAACTACTGTAACAATTATTGAGTAGTGCCTTCTTACGTAAGAATCAATAATTGGTGCAATACCGTGTGCTACTGTATTTTAACCACCGGGTATTCCAACAGTATTAACGGTAACAACTACGCGGTTATTTATAAACAACTTATACTTGTCGTTTTCTTCATCCAATCGCTTTCCGTTATGGGGCCCACACAAGGCTGCGTCGTCTTACGAATATTCCCCGACAGCAAGAATATTCCACGACCAACCGAATATTCACCGACCAAAAATAAATATTTTATAACCACTTGCTTATTTTGCAAAATTTGCACATTTCACCCATAACCAAAGTATTATATCAAATTAACCCCTTATTATTCACAATAATATTTAGAGAAAATTTGATTTTATTCATTAATAAGTTGGGGTCTTACATCAAATACTCACAAGAATACGCTCGATATAGAGAGAGAAATAGAGAGAAACTTGTGTTTCTGGTGTGATTTTCAATTCTAACCTAAGCACCCTATTTATAGGAAAATGCTTAGAACACCAAAGTAGAAAATTAAATATAATAATATTATTTATAAACAAAATTCCTAAGCACACCACCAGCTGATTTCAACCATTTAACACATGCCCCTCAATTGAAAAAAACGTTTTTCTTTAAAATAATAATTAAAACTTCTAAAAATCAATTATTTCGGAACTTCGGAACTTCAATAATTCATAATAAATAGCCCTTAGATCAAAAAATTCGAATCTCTCGATTTCGTATAGGAAATTCAATTCTCTACAACTTTGCAGAAGAAAGTTTTTCTAAATTCTAAACAGAAATTGACCGAAATCCACAAACGGGCGATTTTACAGTCAATAATAAATTTTCGGTCAAGAATTGTGTCCACCAACACACAAAACATGTGTTAATCATTTAATGCCACAAAAATACTCTTCCTCCTCATATACTCATATATTCCACATTCATTGTAAAAATATCACCATCAATATATTATTAAAATAATATATTTAAATAAATTATTTTATCAGAAAAAGATAAAATATTAATTTTCAACAATTGTCACATTAAAAAATTTCTCCATCTATATCCACATAAAATTAATATTTTCCTCATCATATAAATCAATAATTAATTATACACAAATAATATTATAGAATCACAGTACTGGCAACCAGGCCGTTCTCAGGAAAGAGGGGGCTTTCCAATAAGGATCTCTTCCTTACTGGCGCGCAATTAGATGACTAAACCTCTCCTTAGACAGAAGTTTCTAGACATTGCCAATAATGTTATCTAATAATATTATTCAGATAATATAAATTATTGCTCCGATAATAGAAAATACTGTGTAGTGACAATTATTAAAACAACAGTAATATAAAATATCAACGCAGCAATTATTGAATCAATAAAATACAATATTGAACAGTAATTACTGTAACAATTATTGAGTAGGGCCTTCTTACGTAAGAATCAATAATTGGTGCAATACCGTGTGCTACTGTGCAACAACGCGTATTACTGTGTTTTAACCACCGTGTATTCCAACAGTATTAACGGTAATAACTACGCCGTTATTTATAAACAACTTGTTTTTGTCATTTTCTTCATCCAATCGCTTTCCGTTATGGGGCCCACAAAAGACTGCGCCGTCGTACGAATATTCTCCAACAGTAAGAATATTCCACGACCAAGCGAATATTCCCCGACAACAATGAATATTTTATAACCACCTGCTTATTTAAAATATTTGCGCATTTTACCCATAACTAACCACATTAATCAAATCAACCCTTACTATTTCAGAATAATAAATAGAGGAAATTAAATTTCATTTATCAATAATTTGGGGTCTTACAACCTCCCCTCCTTATGAAATTTCGTCCTCGAAATTGACATACGTACCGGTGTTTCGAAAAGATGAGGATACCTCGCTTTCATTTCCGTTTCCAACTCCCAGGTCATTTCCTCAGTAGCATGGTTTCTCCACAAAACTTTAACTTATGGTATGACCTTCGTGCGTAGGACATGCTCCTTCCTATCCAGGATCTTGACAGGTACCTCCTCGTACGTTAAGTCTTCGGCTATCTCGTCTGGTTCTAACTCAATGACGTGATTCGGGTCTTTCACATATTTACGAAGCACAGATATATGAAAAATATTATGAACACGAGACATACTTGGAGGTAACGCGAGTCTATAGGCCATATTTCCTACTCGGTCAAGAATCTGAAATGGACCAATAAATCGTAGATTGAGCTTTCCTCTCTTCCCAAATCTTGTAACTCCTTTCCATGGAGCTACACGTAATAATACATGATCCCCAATGTCAAATTCCACGTCCTTTTCGATGAAGATCCGCATAACTCTTTTGTCGATCCTGTGCCGTTTGTATACATTGTCGAATCGTTTGGATCTTCTCTGTAGTCATTCGTACCAACTCGGGTCCTAACAACGTTGCTTCTCCCACCTCATCCCAACATACTGGAGAGCGACACTTTCGTCCATACAATGCTTCAAAGGGAGCCACATCTATACTTGCCTGATAACTTTTGTTGTAAGAGAATTTCACCAATGGTAGGTACTTATCCCAACTTCCTTTGAAATCTAGGACACAAAGTCTTAATAGATCTTCAAGAGTTTGAATAGTCCTCTCTGATTGCCCGTCCGTTTGAGGATGGTATGCCGAACTAAATCGTAAATCTGTGCCTATAGCTTTTTGCAAGCTAACCCAAAATCTTGAAGTGAATCTTGGGTCACGATCCGAAACTATGGATACTGGAATGCCATGCAACCTTACAATCTCATTCACGTACATACTAGCAAGACGTTCAAGGGAATAAGTCTCTCGTATCGGCAAGAAATAAGCAGACTTGGTTAATCTATCAACTATAACCCAAATAACATTTATGCCTTGAGAAACCGTGGGAAGACCCGTAACGAAATCCATGGTAATGTGTTCTCACTTCCATTTCGGAATCTCAAGTGGTTGCAATGGACCTTTTGGTACTTGATGCTCCGCCTTTACATGTTGACAAGTTAAACACCTCGAGATAAACTTTGCAATCTCTCTCTTCATATTGTTCCACCAAAATGTATGTCGAAGATCACGATACATTTTAGTACTTCCAAGATGGATTGTAAATGGTGTATTGTGTGCCTCCATCATGATCTTGTACTTCAAATCAGAATCGTTAGAAACACAAAGTCTGGAGTGGACTCGAAGTATTCCTTCTTCATCGATTCTTGTTTCTGGAATAGCACCTTCTTGTACTTTTTTCTTCATACGCATCAGCTCCCGGTCTGTGGCTTAAGCAACTTTAACTTTATCGATTAAAGTTGATTCTACGCGTATACTTGACATCATCGCACTCGTTCCTGCATATGATCTTCTACTCAATGCGTCAGCTACCGCGTTTGATTTTCCAGGATGGTATTGAATAGTGTGGTCGAAATCTTTCAACAGCTCGAGCCAACGTCGGTGCCGCATGTTGGAAGCTCTTCTCGCATTCCTCGGTTCATTCGAAGTTTGTATCTTTTCGAGTCAGCTGAGTTAATGGAGTAGCGATTCGAGAAAATCTTTTCACGAATCTCCGATAATAACCAACTAAGCCTAGGAAGCTACATATTTTGATTACTGACTTAGGTTGCTCTCAACTGTGACTCATATCCCAATCTTGGATATCACGTCACAATGGCACCTATCAGTTACTACCATACGAATATGGCATCCCCTACGGAGAGTTTGGCTTCAGTGCATTCCATTAAGGAAGTCACCAGATAGAGGCTTGGGTACAAACTTCTACAGTTAGGTTTTTAACTCCTGAAGTTCAATAGGAGCCATTCAATATGAGATTTTAGAAATGGGTTTTGTACCGGGTTCAAAATCGATACAAAATTCAATATCACGCTTTGGGAGTAAGCCAAGAAATTCTTTAGGAAATACGTCAGGAAACAAACAACAGAAATATCACTCAAATCTGACGAATTTTTGTTCAAGTCCATGACATGGGCTAAGAAAGCTTGACATCTGTTTTTCAATAAACGAATGACTTTACGGCTTGATATGAAAGAGTTTGACTTCAATGGTTTGATTGCTTAAATTTGAATAATAGGTTGCTTAGGAAAATGAAAACTAACAACCTTACGAAAGCAATCAATTTTGGCATGATGAGTAGTTAACCAATCAATTCCTAAAATCACATCAAAAGCAAGTATCTTTAAAGAGATAAGATCAACAGGTAATGTGATGGTGCCAACTTGGATCAAACAAGATTTATAAACAGTGGATATAACGAAAGTTTCTCCTATCGGAGTCTTCACAGATAAATCAAAGTCTAATTTCTCCGGAGTCAAGTTTAAACGTTGAGCACAAGCAGGAGAAATAAATGAATGGGTAGAATCGGTATATAATAAGGTATAGACTTCACAAAAATTTATAATTAACTAACCCGTGCCAACTTCGTTCGGGTTCCTCGCATTCTGACCAGTCACGAAAAACGCTCTTCCAGGAACCGTTGACTTTGACTTTTCTGGGACAGCTTTTTGAGTCACCACCCCCGTTGGACTTGGTTTCGCTACAGTGCAATCTCGAGCGTTATGTCATTCCTTTCCACAGTTATAACATACCTTAAACTGTTGTGGACAGTTTGGGCTGATATGTCCTTCTTTTCCGCACTTATAGCATATGACCGGTGGTCGTTCTCCTCCCTTGGAACCAGTTGCTGCTGGTGCTGACGTCTTCGTATTATCAATGTTGAATCTCCTCTTTTTAAAATCTCCTCCCGACTCGCTTCTTCTATATTCATGGCCACGATTACCACCAGAGTGGTTGCCGTTCTTGTCCATATTCTTCTTTCTCCGCTGGTTATCATTGTTCTGATGACTGCTGTCACCGGTATGATCCTGGTTGTGGTCCCTCGATTGACCGTACTCGTTATCTCGCTCTAATAATTGAGCCCTGTTGATAACATCTGAATAGAGAGAAAATTTATGAGAAATTAGATATTGACGTATGCCGGGTATCAAACCTCTCAGAAACATTCGCGTTATACGTTCCTCATTCTCTACCAAATGAGGTGCAAACCTGGACAACTCTGCAAATTTCGCCTCGTATTGGGACACCGTCATGTTATTCTGCTCCAGTCTAATAAACTCTACCTCCTTCATATAACGAATACTTTCAGGAAAGTACTTGTCATTGAATAGTTTCTGAAATGTCTCCCAAGACATGTTGAGTGCGGCTGGATGGGTACGTTTCACAGATTCCCACCAGTAGTCTGTCTCGCCACGGAACATAAAGGTGGCAAATGAAACCTTCTGTTCCTCCGTGCATCCCAAGATATCAAATATCTTGGTAATTTGCTTGACCCATGTCTCCGCCTTAATCGGATCCGACTTTCCCCAGAATTCTGGTGGTCCCAACTCTTTGAACTGCTTGGCTGTGACCAGCTGTGCGTTGCCATTGTTTCTTCCTATATTTTGAACAGGAATCTCTTTCGTCTGATTTTGCATGAATCGTAAAAAGCTTCTAAACATCTCATCGTTCACCGTCTGCTCAGTGGTGTTGTTCACAGGAGGAACATTACCAGCCTGTTGCATGTTCTCCTCGTTGGTGAGTACAGGTGTCTCCACGGTTTCATTTACTCCACTGTTAATATTCTCAGTCGACATTCTAAAATACTGCCATAGAACAAAGATTAATTTAACAAATTAACATATCACATAATATCCCTATATTATGATCGACCAACAAATAAGCTTAGGTAGGACACACTTACGAAGGATTTACTCGTCTCTCCCCTCCTAGTTCTATTCCCCGATCTCCGCCAGAGATCATATCCCTAAGCTCTGATACCAACTGTGACGCCCCCAAAATAGGTCTATTCCACCCAACCCATTCTGAGTCGCCAAATACATGGTACAGAAATAACTACAACTTTATTAATACATTTGTCGTGCAAAATACGACAACACATATACTGTGAGTTTAAATACAAATATTGTCATCTAGACAGTATTCATACTCAATTAAGTCCTCATTATACTTATTGATACACTATTTTACAAAATAATGAGGACTACTAAAACAACTGTCTTGAACCATCATTCCACACCCCGACTAGTACTCGCTACATTCTCGCCTCCTGAGAAGAAAATTGGAACAACAAGGAAAAGGGTGAGCTCAACTAGCTCAGTAAAGAATACTATGACTAAGATAATATACAACAAATTATCGTTAGTCTTCAACAGGAAAAAATCTAATAGAATACAATAGACAACAAATTTTAAATTAATAACTGCAGCGGAAACAGCAAACCATTAGAAGAGTCAAGTAGAGAATGAGTTCTACACTCTTCTAAGATTTAAAAGTCCATCATCAATATTTTATCCCTGTAACAACAATCAATAATCATCTTTAATCAAATATTCATCTTTGCACTACAGGCCAAAGATATTCATTTGTATCACCAGTCGATCATGTTCATCTCAACACCTGTTCATCTTTGCACTACGGGCCAAAGATATTCATCAGAAATCATCAATCTTTGCACTACAGGCCAAAGATATTCAATTATATCATCATTTAGGACTGAGGATGATGAAAAATATTTTAAAAGAAACGAATCCAGTGAAACAAAATAATAAATATTAAGGATTCGTATTTCAACTATTCCATGTCCAAAAATACCTTATAAATAATCATAGTTGAGTAAAATTCAAGAATGATCAAAACATGGATACAATCAAAGCTAGTATCCATAATAGATATTTTGGACAAAAAGAAGAAAATTTCATTTTTCGGTGAATAGTAACTCGTGAATAGTAACTCATGAATAGTAACCCCGACATGAAAAGTTCCAAATTTGATAAAAAGTTCAGATCAATACTCCGACATAATGATATTGAAGAAAATAATATCATTTAAGAATAAATAACATCCCTTACCTCGAAAAGACGGTACTTCTGACTAGAATACTAGATATAGTGCTGAAGGAAACTTGCACCGTATAGCAACACTCAAAGTATCAAATACTCACAAGAATACGCTCGATATAGAGAGAGAAATAGAGAGAAACTTGTGTTTCTGGTGTGATTTTCAATTCTAACCTAAGCATCCTATTTATAGGAAAATGCTTAGAACACCAAAGCAGAAAATTGAATATAATAATATTATATATAAACAAAATTCCTAAGCACACCACCAGCTGATTTCAACCATTTAACACATGCCCCTCAATTGAAAAAAACGTTTTTCTTTAAAATAATAATTAAAACATCTAAAAATCAATTATTTCGGAACTTCGGAACTTCAATAATTCATAATAAATAGCCCTTTGATCAAAAAATTCGAATCTCCCAATTTTTTATAGGAAATTCAATTCTCTACAACTTTGCAGAAGAAAGTTTTTCCAAATTCTAAACAGAAATTGACCGAAATCCACAAACGGGCGATTTTACAATCAATAATAAATTTTCGGTCAAGAATTGTATCCACCAACACACAAAACATGTGTTAATCATTTAATGCCACAAAAATACTCTTCCTCCTCATATACTCATATATTCCATATTCATTATAAAAATATCACCATCAATATATTATTAAAATAATATATTTAAATAAATTATTTTATCAGAAAAAGATAAAATATTAATTTTCAACAATTGTCACATTAAAAAATTTCTCCATCTATATCCACATAAAATTAATATTTTCCTCATCATATAAATCAATAATTAATTATACACAAATAATATTATAGAATCACAGTACTGGCAACCAGGCCGTTCTCAGGAAAGAGGGGGCTTTCCAATAAGGATCTCTTCCTTACTGGCGCGCAATTAGATGACTAAACCTGTGAGACCCCAGATTTTATGAATAAATATTTAATTTTTCTCGAAATATTTTTTTTATTATGGTGTGGATTTGATATAATAGTTATGGGTAGTATTTATAAATTTTGCAAAGTATGCAAGTTGTTATAAAATATTCGTTTGGTCGGAGAATATTCTTTTTGTCGAGGAATATTCGTACGACGGCACAATCATTGGTGGACCCCACAACAGAATTATTGTCGGATTGAGAAAACGACAAAGATAGTTTATTAAAAATAACGGCGGAAGTTTTACCATTGTTACTGTTGAACTACTCGGTAGTAAAAGTACAGTAATACGCGTGGTTGCATAGTAGCACACGGTATTGATTATTGATGCTTACGTGAGAAGTCACTCAGCTATACTCAATTATTGCTACAGTAATTGCTGCATCATATCTCTTAAATTATTGTCATAGTATCATCTGTATAATATGTTATATTATTAAATCAATAATTGAGACGTTGTGGTAAGTTTGGTTATTTTATGGGGGGCCATATGTCATCATCTAAGAGTCTCTTCGTCAATAGTAATTACCGTCGTCAATAGTAATTACCGTCGTCAATAGTATTTACCTTGGTCAATAGTAATTACCTTCGTCAATAGTATTTACCTTAGTCAATAGTAATTACCTTCGTCAATAGTATTTACGTTGGTCAATAGTAATTACCTTCGTCAATAGTATTTACCTTGGTCAATAGTAATTACTTTCGTCAATAGTAGTTGTCCCTTCAATATTACCAAGAGTCATTTGACCCTTCGTTAAGACCAAGAGTCATTTGACCCTTCGTTAAGACCAAGAGCCACCCTCAGTTTTTCTATAAATAGAGGCCTAGGGCTTCATTATTTTTCACGAATTCATTCAAGCTATAGAGAGAGAAAGTATAGAGAGAATAAGAGAGAGAGAATAAAAGTATTCTGCTACACCACTTTTCCAATATCCAGTTCTTTTAAGGTAGGGAATATTATTTCTTTTATATTCATGAAGAGAACTTCTGTTATTCCATTCGTTATTATTCTGTTGGAATAACCAGTATACGCGGTCTACCCTATACTTGGTGACATTCTTCTATTATTCTGTTGGAACATCCTGTCTGTGTGTTTTACACCGGACCTGGTTCTGTTTATTATTCTGTTGGAACATCCTGTCTGTGTGTTTTACACCGGACCTGGTTCCGTTTTTATTATTATTCTGTTGGAACATCCTGTCTGTGTGTTTTACACCGGACCTGGTTCCATTATTTATTATTCTGTCGGAATATCCTGTCTGTGCGTTTACGCCGGACCTGGTTCCATTATTTATTATTCTGTTGGAATAACCTGTCTGTGCGGTCTATCGCATGCATGGTGATTTCTTTTGTTATTCCATTCTTTATTATACTCAGTTGGTTAAGTTTTGACTTCTATACTCCATGAAATTTGTGGAATATCCTTGATAGTTGCGTTTCATCCAGTATCTTTTCAAGAAAATATTCTTCTAAGCATTCTTGAATTTTACTCCACAATGCAGTATCATGTTGACAATTTGGACGTTGTTAATTCCTGGATAAATTAATTCTTGAACTTGTTTTATTGAATTCTTATATCATTGTCATCATCCTCATGTTTATAAAATGTTGAAAGTCATCTGTGGCCTGTAGTGCATAGATGGACTTGGTATGATTATGACCAGGGGTTATTCGGTATAATCATGACCGTAATGTTGCAAATGATGTGGTAAAAGTCCTCATTGGCCCGTAGTGCATTGATGGACAGTTGTTGGCATGATCATGACCATTAATGAATACACGAATATCCTTGGCCGTAGTGCAGGGGTGATTCGATGATGTGGATTATTTTATTAAGCTGAGTCTCAGCGATCGCAGTGTTGAAAAACCTTTTAAATCATAAAAGATAGTAGAGTTTATTTTCTACTTGACTCTTTTAATGGATTGCTTGTTCCGCTGCAGTTAAACTTGATGTCTATTATATTTTATCAGTTTAACATTGTTGAAGGCTAATGATAATTTATTCTGTATTATCTTAGTCATAATATTTTTTACTGGGCTAGTTGAGCTCACCCTTTCTTTCACTGTTCTCTTCAGGAAATGAGAACGTAGCTGGGACAAGTCGGGGTACGGAGTGATGGTCCGAATGATAGTATTAGTTAGTAGTCCTCACTATTCTATGTAATGGTGTGTTAATAAATGTAATGAGGACTCCTTTTGAGTATGAATACTCTCTAGAAGATAATATTTGTATTCAAACTCACAGTTTATGTTTTGTCGTATTGTACACGACAGTTGTATTATTAAGTTGTATTTGTATTCTGTACTATGTATCTGACGACCCAAGATGGGTGATGTATACCTAATTTTGGGGGCGTCACAAAACCTCTCCTTAGACAGAAGTTTCTAGACATTGCCAATAATGTTATCTAATAATATTATTCAGATAATATAAATTATTGCTCCGATAATAGAAAATACTGTGTAGTGACAATTATTAAAACAACAGTAATATAAAATATCAACGCAGCAATTATTGAATCAATAAAATACAATATTGAACAGTAATTACTGTAACAATTATTGAGTAGTGCCTTCTTACGTAAGAATCAATAATTGGTGCAATACCGTGTGCTACTGTGCAACAACGCGTATTACTGTGTTTTAACCACCGTGTATTCCAACAGTATTAACGGTAACAACTACGCCGTTATTTATAAACAACTTGTTTTTGTCATTTTCTTCATCCAATCGCTTTCCGTTATGGGGCCCACAAAAGACTGCGCCGTCGTACGAATATTCTCCGACAGTAAGAATATTCCACGACCAAGCGAATATTCCCCGACAACAATGAATATTTTATAACCACCTACTTATTTAAAATATTTGCGCATTTTACCCATAACTAACCATGTGACGCCCCCAGAATAGGTATACAACACCCATTCTGAGTCGCCAAATACATGGTACAGAAAGCAAACTACAACTTCAATAATACAATTGTCGTGCAAAATACGACAACACATACTGTGAGTTTAAATACAAATATTGTCTTCTAGACAATATCCACACTCAAATAAATCTTCATTACAATTATTCAAACACTATTTTACAGAAATAGTGAGGACTGCTAATACATCTTTCTAGAACCATTACTCCATACCCCGACTAGATCCTGCTATGTTCTCACCTCCTGAGAAGAAAAATGGAACAAAAAGGAAAAGGGTGAGCTCAACTAGCCCAGTAAAGAATATTATGACTAAGATAATATACAACAAATTATCGTTAGTCTTCAACAGGGAAAAATCTGATAAAATATAATCGACAACAAGTTTTAGATCAACAACTGCAGCGGAAACAACAAACCATTAGAAGAGTCAAGTAGAGAAAGAATTCTACTATCTTCTAAGATTTAAAAGTCCATCATCAATATTTTATCCCTGTAACATCAATTAATAATCATCTTTAACCAAATATTCATCTTTGCACTACAGGCCAAAGATATTCATTTGTATCATCAGTCGGTCATGTTCATCTCAACACCTGTTCATCTTTGCACTACAGGCCAAAGATATTCATCAAGTAATTATACATCTTTGCACTACAGGCCAAAGATATTCATTTGTATCATCATTTAGGACTGAGGATGATGAAAAATATCTTAAAGAGAACGAATCCAATGAGACAGAAGGACAAATAGTAGGGATTCGTATAACAGTTTATCCAAGATCAATAATACTTCATAATAATCAATTGTGAAGCAGAATTCAAAAATAAAGATCAAAACATGGATACAATCAAAGATAGTAACCATAATAGACATCTTGGACAAAAAGGGAAAATTTTATTTTTCGGTGAATAGTGCCGTATTCGTGAATAGTGCCGTATACGTGAATAGTGCCGTATACGTGAATAGTAACCCCCGACACAAAAAGTTCCAAATTTGATAAAAACTCATATCAATATTTCAGCATAATGATATTGAAGAAAATAATATCATTAAGAAGAAAATAATATCCCTTACCTCAAAATATCAGTACTTCTGGTCGGAATACCGGTATAAGGCTGAAAGAAACTTGCTCTGATGAATAGAAACTCTCAAAGTATCTAAATACTCACAAAATACACTCAATAATCTAGAGAGAGAAAGAGAGAAAACTTGTTTCTGGTGTAATTTTCAATTCTAACTTAGCCCTCTATTTATAGGAAAATTTTGGTAGGTTTGACCTGCAACCTGATGGCTTTACCTGCTACTATTCCCACCTACCACATTTGAAATATAATTCAGCACATTTCTTCACCAACCACAAGTGGGGCCCACCAATTCTAGAATTTTCCACCAAAATGATAAACTCCGAAAATTCAACAATTTCTGAACCAGTCATCTTGTAAAATTCATAATAAATCATACGTTCATTTTTAACGGTTCAAAATTTGTGGACATATACTCAACTTATATATGTATAACATATCCAAAAATTACCACGATCCAACGGTCGGATTAAAAATTATAACACCCGCAATATTTCTCAAAAACCCTGATTTGATTTTTTAATACCTCCATTCCGATAAAAATACTGATAAAACACCTCAACATTAACTCCTTCATTTTTAACCACAAAAATATATCCCTCATTTATATCCACATAAAATAAATATTTCCTTATCATATGAATCAATAATTAATTATTCACAAATAATATTACAGAATCACATTTATGACAACCAGGCCGTTCCCAGGAAAGAGGGGGCTTTCCAATAAGGATTTCTCCTTACTGGCGCGCAATTAGATGACCAAACCTCTCCTTAGACAGAACTTTCTAGACATTGCCAATAATGTTATCTAATAATATTATTCAAATAATATGAATTATTGATCTGATAAATGAAAATACTGTGCAGCAACAATTATTGAAACAACAATAATATAAAATATCAACGCAGCAATTATTGAATCAATAAAATAAAATATTGAATAATAACTACTGTAACAATTATTGAGTAGTGCCTTCTTACGTAAGAATCAATAATTGGTGTAATACCGTGTGCTACTGTATTTTAACCACCGGTATTCCAACAGTATTAACGGTAACAACTACGCCGTTATTTATAAACAACTTATACTTGTCGTTTTCTTCATCCAATCGCTTTCCGTTATGGGGCCCACACAAGGCTGCGTCGTCGTACGAATATTCCCCGACAGCAAGAATATTCCACGACCAACCGAATATTCACCGACCAAAAATAAATATTTTATAACCACTTGCTTATTTTGCAAAATTTGCACATTTCACCCATAACCAAAGTATTATATCAAATTAACCCCTTATTATTCACAATAATATTTAGAGAAAATTTGATTTTATTCATTAATAAGTTGGGGTCTTACAACCTCCCCTCCTTATGAAATTTCGTCCTCGAAATTGACGTACGTACCTGATGTTTCAAAAAGGTGAGGATACCTCGCTTTCATTTCTGATTCCAACTCCCAGGTCATTTCTTCAATAGCATGGTTTCTCCACAAAACCTTAACTTGTGGTATAACCTTCGTGCGTAGGACATGCTCTTTCCTATCCAAGATCTTAACAGGTACCTCCTCGTACGTTAAATCTTCAGCTATCTCGTCTGGTTCTAACTCAATAATGTGGTTCGGGTCTTTAACATATTTACGAAGCATAGATATGTGAAAAACATTATGAACACGAGACATGCTTGGAGGTAATGCGAGTCTATATGCCACATTTCCTATTCGCTCAAGAATCTCAAATGGACCAACAAATCTTGGATTGAGCTTTCCTCTCTTCCCAAATCTTGTAACTCCCTTCCATGGTGCAACACGTAACAATACATGATCCCCAATATTAAATTCCACGTCCTTCCGATGAAGATCCGCATAACTCTTTTGTCGATCCTGTGCCGTTTGTATACGTTGTCGAATCGTTTGGATCTTCTCTGTAGTAATGCGTACCAACTCTGGTCCCAACAATGTTGCTTCACCCACCTCGTCCCAACATACTGGAGAACGACATTTTCTTCCATACAACGCCTCAAATGGAGCCATACCTATGCTCGCCTGATAACTGTTGTTGTAGGAGAATTCCACCAATGGTAGGTACTTATCCCAACTCCCTTTGAGATCTAAGACACAAAGTCTTAATAGATCTTCAAGAGTTTGAATAGTCCTCTCTGATTGTCCGTCCGTTTGAGGATGGTATGCTGAACTGAATCGTAAATCCGTGCCCATAGCTTTCTGCAAGCTAACCCAAAATCGTGAAGTGAATCTTGGGTCACGATCCGAAACTATGGATACTGGCATGCCATGCAATCTCACAATCTCGTTCACGTACATACTAGCAAGACGTTCAAGGGAATAAGTCTCACGTATCGGCAAGAAATGAGCGGACTTGGTTAATCTATCAACAATAACCCAAATCGCATCTATGCCTTGAGAAACCTTGGGAAGACCCGTAACAAAATCCATAGTAATGTGTTCCCACTTCCATTTCGGAATCTCAAGTGGTTGCAATGGACCCTTTGGTACTTGATGCTCCGCTTTTACACGTTGACAAGTTAAACATCTCGAGATAAACTCCGCGATCTCTCTTTTCATATTGCTCCACCAAAATGTATGTCGAAGATCGTGATACATTTTGGTACTCCCAGGATGGATTGCAAACGGTGTGTTGTGTGCCTCCATCATTATTCTATGCTTCAAGTCAAAATCGTTAGGAACACAAAGTCTGGAGTTGACTCGAAGTATTCCTTCTTCATCGATTCTTGCTTCTGGAATAGCACCTTCTTGCACTTTCTTCTTCATACGCATCAGCTCTATATCCGTAGCTTGAGCAGCTTTAACTTTATCGATTAAAGTCGGTTCTACTCGTATATTTGATATCATCATGTGGGTACTTAGAGCCTTCATCTCTATCTCCATCCTTTGCAAGTCATACAAAATGGGCCTTTGTGTTAAAAACATTGCACTCGTACCCGCATATGATCTTCTACTCAATGCGTCAGCTACTACGTTTGCTTTTCCAGGATGGTATTGGATGGTATGATCGTAATCTTTCAACAGCTCAAGCCAACGTCGTTGCCGCATGTTGAGTTCCTTTTGGGTGAAGAAATATTTGAGGCTTTTATGATCTGTATAGATCTCCACTTTCTCCCCATAAAGGTAGTGTCTCCAGATCTTCAACGCAAAAACGACTGCTGCCAACTCCAAATCATGAGTAGGATAATTCCTCTCATATTCTTTGAGTTGTCGTGAGGCATAGGCTATGACTTTCCCATGTTGCATGAGAACACATCCTAACCCTTTGCCTGAAGCATCGCTGTAGATAACAAATCCATCCGAACCAGATGGTATTGTCAAAACAGGTGCCGAAATGAGTCTCCTCTTGAGTTCTTGGAAACTCTTCTCGCATTCCTCACTCCATACGAATTTTGTATCTTTCCGAGTCAGCTGAGTTAACGGAGTAGCGATTCGAGAAAATCCTTCCACAAATCTCCGATAATAACCAGCTAAGCCCAGAAAGCTACGTACTTCGGTTACCGACTTCGGTTGCTCCCAACTTTGTATGGCTTCAATCTTCGCCGGGTCGACAGATACTCCATGTTTTGACACCACGTGCCCAAGGAATGCTACTTCCTCAAGCCAGAACTCGCATTTCTTCAGTTTGGCATATAGCTTGTTTTCACGAAGCCTTTGCAGTACCAGCTTCAAATGGCGCTCATGATCTTCACGGCTTTTGGAATAGATGAGGATGTCATCAATAAAGACAACAACGAACTGATCCAAATATTCTTTGAATACACGGTTCATCATATCCATGAAGGCAGCAGGAGCATTAGTCAATCCAAAAGACATTACTAAGAATTCATAATGCCCGTACCGAGTTCTGAAGGCAGTCTTTGGAATATCCTCAGTTTTAATCTTCAGCTGATGATATCCAGAACGAAGATCGATCTTTGAAAAGAATTGTGCTCCTTGCAACTGGTCAAACAGGTCATCAATGCGAGGTAGCGGATACCTATTCTTGATGGTGACATGGTTCAATTCTCGATAGTCAATACAAAGTCGCATACTCCCGTCTTTCTTCTTTACGAATAAAACAGGAGCACCCCAAGGAGACGTACTAGGACGAATAAAACCGATGTCCAACAACTCCTGTAGTTGGACTTTTAACTCCTGAAGTTCAATAGGAGCCATTCGATATGGGATTTTAGAAATGGGCTTTGTACCGGGTTCAAGGTCAATAAAGAATTCAATTTCTCGTTCCGGGGGTAGACCGGGAAGTTCTTCAGGAAATACATCGGAAAATTCTCTAACAATAGAAATATTATTCAAATCTGACTTGTCTTTGTTCAAATCCATAACATGGGCTAAGAAAGCTTGACATCCGTTTTTCAATAAACGAATAGCTTTGTGGCTCGATATGACAGTGACTGATTTTTGAGTTTATTAGACTGGAACAAAACAACATGACGGTGTCCCAATTCTTTGAACTGCTTAGCTGTGACAAACCGCGCGTTGTTATCATTTCCACCCGTATTCTGCACACGAGTCTCCCTCGTCTGATTTTGCATGAACTGCAAAAAGCTCCTAAACATTCCATCATTCATCGTTTGCTCGGTAACGTTGTTTACAGGAGGAATATTGCCTTCCTGTTGCACGTTACCCTGGGTAGTGATCAAAGGTGTCTCCACGGTCTGATTTACTCCATTATTAACGTTCTCAGCTGCCATTCTTAAATACTGCCATAAAACAAGGGTTAATAGTCATGTCATATATTATCCCTATACTCTGACCGACCAAATAAACACCAAATAAACTTAGTCAGGTCATACTAGCGAAGGAATTCCCCGTCTCTCCCCTCCTAGTTCTTGTCTCACATCTCAGCCAGGGATCATATCCCTAAGCTCTGATACCAACTGTGACATTGGACACCATCATGTGTCAGCACCTCACAAAGGTACCTATCAGCTTGCCACCGCAGAACGGCGTCCCCTACGGAGAGTCTGGCTTCGGTGCATTCCTCATCAACAGGATGTCACCAGATAGAGGCTCGGGGCTCTTTACTTATGGCTCTGATACCAACTGTGACGCCCCCAGAATAGGTATACAACACCCATTCTGAGTCGCCAAATACATGGTACAGAAAGCAAACTACAACTTCAATAATACAATTGTCGTGCAAAATACGACAACACATACTGTGAGTTTAAATACAAATATTGTCTTCTAGACAATATCCACACTCAAATAAATCCTCATTACAATTATTCAAACACTATTTTACAGAAATAGTGAGGACTGCTAATACATCTTTCTAGAACCATTACTCCATACCCCGACTAGATCCTGCTATGTTCTCACCTCCTGAGAAGAAAAATGGAACAAAAAGGAAAAGGGTGAGCTCAACTAGCCCAGTAAAGAATATTATGACTAAGATAATATACAACAAATTATCGTTAGTCTTCAACAGGGAAAAATCTGATAAAATATAATCGACAACAAGTTTTAGATCAACAACTGCAGCGGAAACAACAAACCATTAGAAGAGTCAAGTAGAGAAAGAATTCTACTATCTTCTAAGATTTAAAAGTCCATCATCAATATTTTATCCCTGTAACATCAATTAATAATCATCTTTAACCAAATATTCATCTTTGCACTACAGGCCAAAGATATTCATTTGTATCATCAGTCGGTCATGTTCATCTCAACACCTGTTCATCTTTGCACTACAGGCCAAAGATATTCATCAAGTAATTATACATCTTTGCACTACAGGCCAAAGATATTCATTTGTATCATCATTTAGGACTGAGGATGATGAAAAATATCTTAAAGAGAACGAATCCAATGAGACAGAAGGACAAATAGTAGGGATTCGTATAACAGTTTATCCAAGATCAATAATACTTCATAATAATCAATTGTGAAGCAGAATTCAAAAATAAAGATCAAAACATGGATACAATCAAAGATAGTAACCATAATAGACATCTTGGACAAAAAGGGAAAATTTTATTTTTCGGTGAATAGTGCCGTATTCGTGAATAGTGCCGTATACGTGAATAGTGCCGTATACGTGAATAGTAACCCCCGACACAAAAAGTTCCAAATTTGATAAAAACTCATATCAATATTTCAGCATAATGATATTGAAGAAAATAATATCATTAAGAAGAAAATAATATCCCTTACCTCAAAATATCAGTACTTCTGGTCGGAATACCGGTATAAGGCTGAAAGAAACTTGCTCTGATGAATAGAAACTCTCAAAGTATCTAAATACTCACAAAATACACTCAATAATCTAGAGAGAGAAAGAGAGAAAACTTGTTTCTGGTGTAATTTTCAATTCTAACTTAGCCCTCTATTTATAGGAAAATTTTGGTAGGTTTGACCTGCAACCTGATGGCTTTACCTGCTACTATTCCCACCTACCACATTTGAAATATAATTCAGCACATTTCTTCACCAACCACAAGTGGGGCCCACCAATTCTAGAATTTTCCACCAAAATGATAAACTCCGAAAATTCAACAATTTCTGAACCAGTCATCTTGTAAAATTCATAATAAATCATACGTTCATTTTTAACGGTTCAAAATTTGTGGACATATACTCAACTTATATATGTATAACATATCCAAAAATTACCACGATCCAACGGTCGGATTAAAAATTATAACACCCGCAATATTTCTCAAAAACCCTGATTTGATTTTTTAATACCTCCATTCCGATAAAAATACTGATAAAACACCTCAACATTAACTCCTTCATTTTTAACCACAAAAATATATCCCTCATTTATATCCACATAAAATAAATATTTCCTTATCATATGAATCAATAATTAATTATTCACAAATAATATTACAGAATCACATTTATGACAACCAGGCCGTTCCCAGGAAAGAGGGGGCTTTCCAATAAGGATTTCTCCTTACTGGCGCGCAATTAGATGACCAAACCTCTCCTTAGACAGAACTTTCTAGACATTGCCAATAATGTTATCTAATAATATTATTCAAATAATATGAATTATTGATCTGATAAATGAAAATACTGTGCAGCAACAATTATTGAAACAACAATAATATAAAATATCAACGCAGCAATTATTGAATCAATAAAATAAAATATTGAATAATAACTACTGTAACAATTATTGAGTAGTGCCTTCTTACGTAAGAATCAATAATTGGTGCAATACCGTGTGCTACTGTATTTTAACCACCGGGTATTCCAACAGTATTAACGGTAACAACTACGCCGTTATTTATAAACAACTTATACTTGTCGTTTTCTTCATCCAATCGCTTTCCGTTATGGGGCCCACACAAGGCTGCGTCGTCGTACGAATATTCCCCTACAGCAAGAATATTCCACGACCAACCGAATATTCACCGACCAAAAATAAATATTTTATAACCACTTGCTTATTTTGCAAAATTTGCACATTTCACCCATAACCAAAGTATTATATCAAATTAACCCCTTATTATTCACAATAATATTTAGAGAAAATTTGATTTTATTCATTAATAAGTTGGGGTCTTACAATACTGGTCAATTGATGCTTTTCCTCGTGCTTTCAACTTAAGGTGAGTTTTGTAACCTCGAACTGAGCAAGCAGCTTTACTGACCAACTCTGTGCAATCAATCATCAAATGATTAAAACGCATTGCTTGATCTTGTTCATAGTCAGCAGTTATTGGGCTAAAGAGTAATTCTTCAACATCGGTTTTGTTCGCGTTTCTTGTCCAACGAGAAAGAATCATGTCGTTTGAAATTTAGGAAATACTCTTAGACAAGAAATATCTCAAGATGTGCCTGCACAATTCACCAGAATGTGAAAATAATTGACAATTACATGTTATTGACCCCAGCAGACGATTGTTGACTATTTCTTTATATCTTCCACCATTTTCAGCTGCATCTGTCTTATACACTGCATAAACCTTTATTTCAGGGCCACACAACTCACTGACTTTACTAACATTGTACTTCATTGAATCGACGAATTGACGCTGAAAACGTCTAAACATTTCTTTTGTGTACACCTGCGCAGCATGCACTTCCAAAGATGACCCGAGTACCATATTCCTTTTTCGATGTTGTGTTATGTAGTCGGCTTCCTCTCTCTGATAAATTGTTTTGCTATAGCTTTCTGAATCTGCACTACAAATTCTTTCATGCCCGTTGAAGCATTGACAAACTCATAAAAAAAACTATTCATGCTATCGCCTCTTCCAGTGGTTGTCATTCCCGCGGCAAAATATCTCTTTGTATATGCTGGAATCCATTTCTCTCGTACATCATACAAACTTCTAATCCATTCATTGTTATACAATTCATAATTCCTCAACAGAATCTGCCAACGCTCTTCAAACTCGCCAATGTATAATGAATTATATACATAATTGTTAAAATGCTCTTTGAAGGATGGGTGCTCAGAATAAACATGTAAGACCCCGAATTTTATGAAATAAAAGTATTCAATTTTTCTTATAATTACTATTCAGTAAATGGTTAAATTGATAAAAGTTTAAAGTTATGGGTGAAATGTGAATTTTTTTCAAAATAAGCAAGTGGTTATAAAATAATCATTATTGTCGGAAAAAATTCGTTTGGTCGTGGAATATTCTTTTTGTCGGAGAATATTCGTACGACGGCCAGCTATTTGTGGGCCCCATAACGAATAACTGTCGGGTGAAGAAAACGACAAATTTGAGTTTTTATAAATAACGGCGTAGTTGTTACCGTTAACACTGTTGGAATACCCGGTGGTTAAAATACAGTAATACGCGTTATTGCACAGTAGCACACGGTATTGCATAGTATTTTTGAAATTATTGATTCTTACGTAAGAAGGCACTACTCAATAATTGTTACAGTAATTACTGTTCAATATTTTATTTTATTGATTCAATAATTGCTACGTTGAAATTTTATATTATTGTTGTTTCAATAATTATCACTGCACAGTATTTCCCATTATCAGATCAATAATTCATATTATTTGAATAATATTATTAGATAGCATTATTGGCAATGTCTAAAAAGTTCTGTCTAAGGAGAGGTTTGGTCATCTAATTACGCGCCAGTAAGAAGAAATCCTTATCGGAAAGCCCCCTCTTTCTTGTGAACGGCCTGATTGTCATAAATGTGATTCTGTAATATTATCTGTGAATAATTAATTATTGATTCATATGATAAGGAAATATTTATTTTATGTGGATATAAATGAGGGATATATTTTTGTGGTTAAAATGAAGGAGTTAATATTGAGGTGTTTTATCTGTATTTTTGTCGGAATAGAGGTATTAAAAATCAAATTAGGGTTTTTGAGATATTTTGCGAGGATTATAATTTTTAATCCGACCGTTGGATCGTTGTAATATTTGGATATGTTATACATATATAAGTTGAGTATATGTCCACAAATTTTGAACCGTTAAAAATGAACGTATGATTTGTTATTAATTTTACGAGATGACTGGTTCAGAAATTGTTGAATTTTCGGAGTTAATCATTTTGGTGGAAAATTCTAGAATTGGTGGGCCCCACTCTTGGTTGGTGAAGAAATGTGCTGAGATTTTTATTCAAATGTGGTGGATGGGAATAGTAGCAGGTAAAGCCATCAGGTTGAAGGTTAAGTCTTCTTCGGCGTGCTAACATTTTCCTATAAATAGAGGGCTAAGTTAGAATTAAAAATCACACCAGAAACATAAGCTTTCTCTCTTTCTCTCTCTATATTATGAAGCATATTTTGTGAGTATTTAGATACTTTGAGAGTTGCTATTCTGTGCAAGTTTCCTTCGACTTTGCATTCCAGTCAGAAATACTGCACTTTTGAGGTAAGAGATAGTAAGAGATTTTAAGGGTTATTATATTTTTTTTCAGTTCGTAATTCTTCTGGCCTTCAGAAAATAAGGGATAGTAAGAGATTTTTTTCTGCTAAATTCCAGAAAAGAATTTTTTTTGGAACTGATTTGGTATTTTTCATGAAAATGGACTAGTTATGAGTAAATGAATTAAATATATTTTGTGAAGTAAGAAAATTGAAAAATAAGATTTTATGACTTGAGAATCATATATGAGGTATATGCAGATTTTTGATGAGGGTTTTGGTTATTGGTGATGAAATCTTATGAGTTTGGCATTTTAGAATGATTAAATGCATTATTTAGTAAAGTGTAAACAATTAAAATAAATTATTTTTAAGTTTAAGAAATATTATTATTTCAATATCATTATACCGAAATATTGGTATGTATTTTATTGTGGAATTTCTACCTTTTTGTGTCGGGGTTACTATTCATGAGTTACTATTCACGAGTTACTATTCATGAGTTACTATTCACGAGTTACTATTCACGATAAAATTGATTTCTTTTTCTAACCAAATTATAGTTGATTTATGAATATTACTCTTGAGATTAAATCTATATGTTGATCATATTGTTTTTATTATCATATATTACATTTTTATAACCCTGATGTTGAAATTCTCTTTCACTTGAGTGTAAAGATGGGTAGATTATTGGTATGATCATGACTTTGGGTCCTCTTTGGCCAGTAGTGCAAAGTTGAATTATTGACTAGTATGATCATGACCATTGAATTTATAATTGAATATCTTCAGCTTAAGTGCAAAGGTGAAATGATCAACATGGTTATAATTATTGTTTATATAAATGATTATATATTTCTTTGAGATATTAATATATTTGGCCTGTAGTGCAAATATGAACTGTTGATGAATTTATTTGGCCGTAGTGCAAATATGAACTGTTGAGGAATATCTTTGGCCTGTAGTGCAAAGATGAAATATTGATGAATATCTTTGGCTTGTAGTGCAAAGATGAATTGTTGATGAATATCTTTGGCCCGTAGTGCAAAGATGACATGTTGTTGAATATCTTTGGCCAGTAGTGCAAAGATGAATAGATGTTGAGATAAACATGACCAACTGGTGATACAAATGAATATCTTTGGCCGTAGTGCAAAGATGAAGTTATTAATATGATTATGAACAGGAAATGTGATTTGGTATAACCATGATCTTTGATGTTTCAGGTAAAGATAGGTGATGAAAATTATCTTCGTCTTGGATGAGAAGAGGAATTTAGAACTACAATTATGATTATGAGTTATTCATATGATTATGGAAAGGAACTGTTGAGTGATGTTACAAGGATAAAACATTATTGGTGGATTTTTAACATGGAGAAGATAATAGACTTTATGGTCTATCTGACTCTTCTAATGGATTGCTCGTTCCGCTGCAACTATGGTTGAAATTTTTATCATTTACCATATGTTCTAAATCTCTGATTTATTACTGATGAAGACTATTGATAATTTATTTATCTTTAGTCATGATATTCTTTACTGAGCTAGTTGTGCTCACCCTTTTGCTTCACAATTCCTTTCAGGTAATAAGAGTGTAGCTGGGTCGAGCGAGGGTAACGGGGAAATAGAACGGTGGTCTCTAGCTGTGGATGTTCTCTCGAAGTAGTATAGAAAAGTTCATTTAGTAATTTTATTTGGTGAATCCAATAGGGTAAGGTGTACCCAACGTTGGAAGGGTGGTTTGCCACTATCATACAAGATGTCTAACGACATACAATCTCGTGTCATCATAAGACAGGGATGTGCTCATTCACTTGCTGAGTATATATACGAGCACTACCTATATAATCTTGGTGTTTGTTTGAAGTATAATTCTCAATTAGAGACAGTAGAGATAATGATATGTCAAGAGAAGACTCACCGTTGGGAAGAATATGATAGTAATCTTCTCGTTTTTCTTTGGGGTTTATTGGGTCAACCAAGAATAATTCTGTGGCCATATGATATCTATCATAACCTAGACGCATGGCCTCCCATGTACGAAGGTTTCCTTGAGAACTTCCCAAAGATTCTAATTTCTAAAACAATTTTGGACTATACCTTTATGTAAGGTGTCATTGTGAGGTGATGTCCACGGTTGGAACATGAGTCACATTTGGTATATATTTGTATCCAAACTCACAGCATATGTGTTGTTGTATTTTGCACGACAATTGTTGTAATAAAGTTGTAGTTGTTTTCTGTACCATGTATTTGGCGACTCAAAATAGGTTGGATGGAATGGACCTATTTTGGGGTTGTCACAAAACATGATGCAATTTCTCAGGAAATTTGTTGCTAATATGCCAAGAACACAATAAGTGATAAGTAGAAAGGAGTACCTTGACAATAGCATTACTCATAGCTTTGTCTTGGTCAGTGATGATGGTTATAGGCATCTTGTAGTCCATGGCTTCGAGCCATGTCTCTAATACCCAAACGAAAGTGTCCTCTGTCTCATCCCTTAACAATGCAAATCCAAACAATATAGACTGAAAATGGTGGTTAACCCCGGTAAAAAGGAACAAACGGCATGTCATACTTATTTGTCCTATACGTACTGTCAAATGTCACAACATCTCCGAAATGTCCATACATAGACCTTGATCGTGCGTCGACCCACAAAATGCATGTTATGCGATTTGTTGCATCTGGTTTGATACGATAAAAAAATTTACTCGAACTCTTGGATGCAAGTTTTTGCAAATAATTTACAGCAGCTTGTGCATCATTTTCATCTGCAGAATCACGTCTTAAATCCTTCACTACATTCTGAACATTAACATTAGAAAAAAGAACATTTTGCAACCCGCCACCCATTGTGCTCAAAACGTTCATCATCCTACTAGGCCCAATTCCAGACTTATTTAAAGTGTCAATTAATTTTCTTGTAACCGGAGTAATATTTCTATGTATCTCAATCAAATTTACCTTGGTAGGGGTCACTAGGTGATGATTGTGCTCTAATTCAACAGTAGAAATACGCCAACTGTCATTTTTCTTATTATGAAGAACAAATATTCTAGCTTTGCATAATGTGCGTCCTATAGAGTCTCGCTGCCTAGTTATTTTCTTGCTACCATCTTCATCATCAGGCAAACTCTTTACAGAATTTGGTGTACTGGCTTTTTTACAAACATACTGTGACGCCCCCAGAATAGGTATACAACACCCATTCTGAGTCGCCAAATACATGGTACAGAAAGCAAACTATAACTTCAATAATACAATTGTCGTGCAAAATACGACAACACATACTGTGAGTTTAAATACAAATATTGTCTTTTAGACAATATCCACACTCAAATAAATCCTCATTACAATTATTCAAACACTATTTTACAGAAATAGTGAGGACTGCTAATACATCTTTCTAGAACCATCACTCCATACCCCGACTAGATCCTGCTATGTTCTCACCTCCTGAGAAGAAAAATGGAACAAAAAGGAAAAGGGTGAGCTCAACTAGCCCAGTAAAGAATATTATGACTAAGATAATATACAACAAATTATCGTTAGTCTTCAACAGGGAAAAATCTGATAAAATATAATCGACAACAAGTTTTAGATCAACAACTGCAGCGGAAACAACAAACCATTAGAAGAGTCAAGTAGAGAAAGAATTCTACTATCTTCTAAGATTTAAAAGTCCATCATCAATATTTTATCCCTGTAACATCAATTAATAATCATCTTTAACCAAATATTCATCTTTGCACTACAGGCCAAAGATATTCATTTGTATCATCAGTCGGTCATGTTCATCTCAACACCTGTTCATCTTTGCACTACAGGCCAAAGATATTCATCAAGTAATTATACATCTTTGCACTACAGGCCAAAGATATTCATTAATATCATCATTTAGGACTGAGGATGATGAAAAATATCTTAAAGAGAACGAATCCAATGAGACAGAAGGACAAATAGTAGGGATTCGTATAACAGTTTATCCAAGATCAATAATACTTCATAATAATCAATTGTGAAGCAGAATTCAAAAATAAAGATCAAAACATGGATACAATCAAAGATAGTAACCATAATAGACATCTTGGACAAAAAGGGAAAATTTTATTTTTCGGTGAATAGTGCCGTATTCGTGAATAGTGCCGTATACGTGAATAGTGCCGTATACGTGAATAGTAACCCCCGACACAAAAAGTTCCAAATTTGATAAAAACTCATATCAATATTTCAGCATAATGATATTGAAGAAAATAATATCATTAAGAAGAAAATAATATCCCTTACCTCAAAATATCAGTACTTCTGGTCGGAATACCGGTATAAGGCTGAAAGAAACTTGCTCTGATGAATAGAAACTCTCAAAGTATCTAAATACTCACAAAATACACTCAATAATCTAGAGAGAGAAAGAGAGAAAACTTGTTTCTGGTGTAATTTTCAATTCTAACTTAGCCCTCTATTTATAGGAAAATTTTGGTAGGTTTGACCTGCAACCTGATGGCTTTACCTGCTACTATTCCCACCTACCACATTTGAAATATAATTCAGCACATTTCTTCACCAACCACAAGTGGGGCCCACCAATTCTAGAATTTTCCACCAAAATGATAAACTCCGAAAATTCAACAATTTCTGAACCAGTCATCTTGTAAAATTCATAATAAATCATACGTTCATTTTTAACGGTTCAAAATTTGTGGACATATACTCAACTTATATATGTATAACATATCCAAAAATTACCACGATCCAACGGTCGGATTAAAAATTATAACACCCGCAATATTATCTCAAAAACCCTGATTTGATTTTTTAATACCTCCATTCCGATAAAAATACTGATAAAACACCTCAACATTAACTCCTTCATTTTTAACCACAAAAATATATCCCTCATTTATATCCACATAAAATAAATATTTCCTTATCATATGAATCAATAATTAATTATTCACAAATAATATTACAGAATCACATTTATGACAACCAGGCCGTTCCCAGGAAAGAGGGGGCTTTCCAATAAGGATTTCTCCTTACTGGCGCGCAATTAGATGACCAAACCTCTCCTTAGACAGAACTTTCTAGACATTGCCAATAATGTTATCTAATAATATTATTCAAATAATATGAATTATTGATCTGATAAATGAAAATACTGTGCAGCAACAATTATTGAAACAACAATAATATAAAATATCAACGCAGCAATTATTGAATCAATAAAATAAAATATTGAATAATAACTACTGTAACAATTATTGAGTAGTGCCTTCTTACGTAAGAATCAATAATTGGTGCAATACCGTGTGCTACTGTATTTTAACCACCGGGTATTCCAACAGTATTAACGGTAACAACTACGCCGTTATTTATAAACAACTTATACTTGTCGTTTTCTTCATCCAATCGCTTTCCGTTATGGGGCCCACACAAGGCTGCGTCGTCGTACGAATATTCCCCGACAGCAAGAATATTCCACGACCAACCGAATATTCACCGACCAAAATAAATATTTTATAACCACTTGCTTATTTTGCAAAATTTGCACATTTCACCCATAACCAAAGTATTATATCAAATTAACCCCTTATTATTCACAATAATATTTAGAGAAAATTTGATTTTATTCATTAATAAGTTGGGGTCTTACAACCTCCCCTCCTTATGAAATTTCGTCCTCGAAATTGACGTACGTACCTGATGTTTCAAAAAGGTGAGGATACCTCGCTTTCATTTCTGATTCCAACTCCCAGGTCATTTCTTCAATAGCATGGTTTCTCCACAAAACCTTAACTTGTGGTATAACCTTCGTGCGTAGGACATGCTCTTTCCTATCCAAGATCTTAACAGGTACCTCCTCGTACGTTAAATCTTCAGCTATCTCGTCTGGTTCTAACTCAATAATGTGGTTCGGGTCTTTAACATATTTACGAAGCATAGATATGTGAAAAACATTATGAACACGAGACATGCTTGGAGGTAATGCGAGTCTATATGCCACATTTCCTATTCGCTCAAGAATCTCAAATGGACCAACAAATCTTGGATTGAGCTTTCCTCTCTTCCCAAATCTTGTAACTCCCTTCCATGGTGCAACACGTAACAATACATGATCCCCAATATTAAATTCCACGTCCTTCCGATGAAGATCCGCATAACTCTTTTGTCGATCCTGTGCCGTTTGTATACGTTGTCGAATCGTTTGGATCTTCTCTGTAGTAATGCGTACCAACTCTGGTCCCAACAATGTTGCTTCACCCACCTCGTCCCAGCATACTGGAGAACGACATTTTCTTCCATACAACGCCTCAAATGGAGCCATACCTATGCTCGCCTGATAACTGTTGTTGTAGGAGAATTCCACCAATGGTAGGTACTTATCCCAACTCCCTTTGAGATCTAAGACACAAAGTCTTAATAGATCTTCAAGAGTTTGAATAGTCCTCTCTGATTGTCCGTCCGTTTGAGGATGGTATGCTGAACTGAATCGTAAATCCGTGCCCATAGCTTTCTGCAAGCTAACCCAAAATCGTGAAGTGAATCTTGGGTCACGATCCGAAACTATGGATACTGGCATGCCATGCAATCTCACAATCTCGTTCACGTACATACTAGCAAGACGTTCAAGGGAATAAGTCTCACGTATCGGCAAGAAATGAGCGGACTTGGTTAATCTATCAACAATAACCCAAATCGCATCTATGCCTTGAGAAACCTTGGGAAGACCCGTAACAAAATCCATAGTAATGTGTTCCCACTTCCATTTCGGAATCTCAAGTGGTTGCAATGGACCCTTTGGTACTTGATGCTCCGCTTTTACACGTTGACAAGTTAAACATCTCGAGATAAACTCCGCGATCTCTCTTTTCATATTGCTCCACCAAAATGTATGTCGAAGATCGTGATACATTTTGGTACTCCCAGGATGGATTGCAAACGGTGTGTTGTGTGCCTCCATCATTATTCTATGCTTCAAGTCAAAATCGTTAGGAACACAAAGTCTGGAGTTGACTCGAAGTATTCCTTCTTCATCGATTCTTGCTTCTGGAATAGCACCTTCTTGCACTTTCTTCTTCATACGCATCAGCTCTATATCCGTAGCTTGAGCAGCTTTAACTTTATCGATTAAAGTCGGTTCTACTCGTATATTTGATATCATCATGTGGGTACTTGGAGCCTTCATCTCTATCTCCATCCTTTGCAAGTCATACAAAATGGGCCTTTGTGTTAAAAACATTGCACTCGTACCCGCATATGATCTTCTACTCAATGCGTCAGCTACTACGTTTGCTTTTCCAGGATGGTATTGGATGGTATGATCGTAATCTTTCAACAGCTCAAGCCAACGTCGTTGCCGCATGTTGAGTTCCTTTTGGGTGAAGAAATATTTGAGGCTTTTATGATCTGTATAGATCTCCACTTTCTCCCCATACAGGTAGTGTCTCCAGATCTTCAACGCAAAAACGACTGCTGCCAACTCCAAATCATGAGTAGGATAATTCCTCTCATATTCTTTGAGTTGTCGTGAGGCATAGGCTATGACTTTCCCATGTTGCATGAGAACACATCCTAACCCTTTGCCTGAAGCATCGCTGTAGATAACAAATCCATCCGAACCAGATGGTATTGTCAAAACAGGTGCCGAAATGAGTCTCCTCTTGAGTTCTTGGAAACTCTTCTCGCATTCCTCACTCCATACGAATTTTGTATCTTTCCGAGTCAGCTGAGTTAACGGAGTAGCGATTCGAGAAAATCCTTCCACAAATCTCCGATAATAACCAGCTAAGCCCAGAAAGCTACGTACTTCGGTTACCGACTTCGGTTGCTCCCAACTTTGTATGGCTTCAATCTTCGCCGGGTCGACAGATACTCCATGTTTTGACACCACGTGCCCAAGGAATGCTACTTCCTCAAGCCAGAACTCGCATTTCTTCAGTTTGGCATATAGCTTGTTTTCACGAAGCCTTTGCAGTACCAGCTTCAAATGGCGCTCATGATCTTCACGGCTTTTGGAATAGATGAGGATGTCATCAATAAAGACAACAACGAACTGATCCAAATATTCTTTGAATACACGGTTCATCATATCCATGAAGGCAGCAGGAGCATTAGTCAATCCAAAAGACATTACTAAGAATTCATAATGCCCGTACCGAGTTCTGAAGGCAGTCTTTGGAATATCCTCAGTTTTAATCTTCAGCTGATGATATCCAGAACGAAGATCGATCTTTGAAAAGAATTGTGCTCCTTGCAACTGGTCAAACAGGTCATCAATGCGAGGTAGCGGATACCTATTCTTGATGGTGACATGGTTCAATTCTCGATAGTCAATACAAAGTCGCATACTCCCGTCTTTCTTCTTTACGAATAAAACAGGAGCACCCCAAGGAGACGTACTAGGACGAATAAAACCGATGTCCAACAACTCCTGTAGTTGGACTTTTAACTCCTGAAGTTCAATAGGAGCCATTCGATATGGGGTTTTAGAAATGGGCTTTGTACCGGGTTCAAGGTCAATAAAGAATTCAATTTCTCGTTCCGGGGGTAGACCGGGAAGTTCTTCAGGAAATACATCGGAAAATTCTCTAACAATAGAAATATTATTCAAATCTGACTTGTCTTTGTTCAAATCCATAACATGGGCTAAGAAAGCTTGACATCCGTTTTTCAATAAACGAATAGCTTTGTGGCTCGATATGACAGTGACTGATTTTAGTGGTTTAGTAGTTTGAATTCGTATGACAGGTTGGTTAGGAATATGAAAACTAACAACCTTACGAAAACAATCAATTTTAGCATGATGAGTGGTTAACCAATCAATTCCTAAAATCACATCAAAAGCAAGTATCTTTAAAGAGATAAGATCAACAGGTAATGTGATAGTGCCAACTTGGATCATGCAAGATTTATAAACTGTAGATGTAACGAAGGTTTCACCCAACGGAGTTTCAACAGATAAGTTAAAGTCCAATTTCTCCGGAGTCAAGTTTAAACGTTGAGCACAAGCAGGAGAGATAAAAGAATGGGTAGAACCGGTATCTAGTAAAGTATAAACTTCGCAAGAATTCAAGATTAGCTTACCCGTGATCACCTCGTTCGGGTTTCTCGCGTTTTGGCCAGTAACGACAAACGCTCTTCCAGGAACCGCTGATTTCGCCTTATCCGGGACAGCCCTTGGAATCACCACTCCCGCTGAACTTGGTTTCGCTATAGTACAATCTCGAGCGATGTGGCCTTCCTTCCCACAGTTGTAACACACCTTGGATTGTTGTGGACAGTTTGGGCTGATATGTCCCTCTTTCCCGCATTTGTAACATCTAACTGGCGGTCGTTCTCCTCCCCTAAAATTTGTTGTTGGTGCTGGTGCTGGTGCTGGTGCTGATCTTCCCGTCATTGTTGAATCTCCTCTTTCTGAAATTTCCACTTGACTCACCTCTCCTATTATCATGGCCACGATGACCACCCGAGTGGTTACCGCCTTTGTTCGTATTTTTCCCTCCTCGTTGGTTATCATCGCTCTGATGATTGCTGTCACCGGTATGACCCTGGTTGTGGTCCCTCGGTTGAGTATACTCATTATCTCTCTCTAATAATTGGGCCCTGTTGACAACGTCTGAATACAGAGAAAATTTATGAGAGATAAGGTATTGACGAATCTCAGGTTTTAAACCTCTCAGAAACATCCGCGTCATTCGTTCCTCATTTTCGACCAAATGAGGTGCAAACCTGGATAACTCTGCAAACTTCGCCTCGTACTGGGACACCGTCATGTTGTTTTGTTCCAGTCTAATAAACTCAACCTCCTTCATATGACGAATACTTTCGGGAAAGTACTTGTCATTGAACAATTTTTGAAATGTTTCCCAGGACATGTTGAGTGCGTCAGGCTGGGTACGCTTCACAGACTCCCACCAGTAGTATGCCTCACCGCGGAACATAAATGTGGCGAATGGAACCTTCTGTTCCTCCGTGCATCCCAAGACATCAAATATCTTGGTAATTTGCTTGACCCACGTTTCCGCCATGATCGGATCCGGCTTTCCCTTAAATTCTGGTGGTCCCAATTCTTTAAACTGCTTAGCTGTGACAAACCGCGCGTTGTTATCATTTCCACCCGTATTCTGCACACGAGTCTCCCTCGTCTGATTTTGCATGAACTGCAAAAAGCTCCTAAACATTCCATCATTCATCGTTTGCTCGGTAACGTTGTTTACAGGAGGAATATTGCCTTCCTGTTGCACGTTCCCCTGGGTAGTGATCAAAGGTGTCTCCACGGTCTGATTTACTCCATTATTAACGTTCTCAGCTGCCATTCTTAAATACTGCCATAAAACAAGGGTTAATAGTCATGTCATATATTATCCCTATACTCTGACCGACCAAATAAACACCAAATAAACTTAGTCAGGTCATACTAGCGAAGGAATTCCCCGTCTCTCCCCTCCTAGTTCTTGTCTCACATCTCAGCCAGGGATCATATCCCTAAGCTCTGATACCAACTGTGACGCCCCCAGAATAGGTATACAACACCCATTCTGAGTCGCCAAATACATGGTACAGAAAGCAAACTATAACTTCAATAATACAATTGTCGTGCAAAATACGACAACACATACTGTGAGTTTAAATACAAATATTGTCTTTTAGACAATATCCACACTCAAATAAATCCTCATTACAATTATTCAAACACTATTTTACAGAAATAGTGAGGACTGCTAATACATCTTTCTAGAACCATCACTCCATACCCCGACTAGATCCTGCTATGTTCTCACCTCCTGAGAAGAAAAATGGAACAAAAAGGAAAAGGGTGAGCTCAACTAGCCCAGTAAAGAATATTATGACTAAGATAATATACAACAAATTATCGTTAGTCTTCAACAGGGAAAAATCTGATAAAATATAATCGACAACAAGTTTTAGATCAACAACTGCAGCGGAAACAACAAACCATTAGAAGAGTCAAGTAGAGAAAGAATTCTACTATCTTCTAAGATTTAAAAGTCCATCATCAATATTTTATCCCTGTAACATCAATTAATAATCATCTTTAACCAAATATTCATCTTTGCACTACAGGCCAAAGATATTCATTTGTATCATCAGTCGGTCATGTTCATCTCAACACCTGTTCATCTTTGCACTACAGGCCAAAGATATTCATCAAGTAATTATACATCTTTGCACTACAGGCCAAAGATATTCATTTGTATCATCATTTAGGACTGAGGATGATGAAAAATATCTTAAAGAGAACGAATCCAATGAGACAGAAGGACAAATAGTAGGGATTCGTATAACAGTTTATCCAAGATCAATAATACTTCATAATAATCAATTGTGAAGCAGAATTCAAAAATAAAGATCAAAACATGGATACAATCAAAGATAGTAACCATAATAGACATCTTGGACAAAAAGGGAAAATTTTATTTTTCGGTGAATAGTGCCGTATTCGTGAATAGTGCCGTATACGTGAATAGTGCCGTATACGTGAATAGTAACCCCCGACACAAAAAGTTCCAAATTTGATAAAAACTCATATCAATATTTCAGCATAATGATATTGAAGAAAATAATATCATTAAGAAGAAAATAATATCCCTTACCTCAAAATATCAGTACTTTTGGTCGGAATACCGGTATAAGGCTGAAAGAAACTTGCTCTGATGAATAGAAACTCTCAAAGTATCTAAATACTCACAAAATACACTCAATAATCTAGAGAGAGAAAGAGAGAAAACTTGTTTCTGGTGTAATTTTCAATTCTAACTTAGCCCTCTATTTATAGGAAAATTTTGGTAGGTTTGACCTGCAACCTGATGGCTTTACCTGCTACTATTCCCACCTACCACATTTGAAATATAATTCAGCACATTTCTTCACCAACCACAAGTGGGGCCCACCAATTCTAGAATTTTCCACCAAAATGATAAACTCCGAAAATTCAACAATTTCTGAACCAGTCATCTTGTAAAATTCATAATAAATCATACGTTCATTTTTAACGGTTCAAAATTTGTGGACATATACTCAACTTATATATGTATAACATATCCAAAAATTACCACGATCCAACGGTCGGATTAAAAATTATAACACCCGCAATATTTCTCAAAAACCCTGATTTGATTTTTTAATACCTCCATTCCGATAAAAATACTGATAAAACACCTCAACATTAACTCCTTCATTTTTAACCACAAAAATATATCCCTCATTTATATCCACATAAAATAAATATTTCCTTATCATATGAATCAATAATTAATTATTCACAAATAATATTACAGAATCACATTTATGACAACCAGGCCGTTCCCAGGAAAGAGGGGGCTTTCCAATAAGGATTTCTCCTTACTGGCGCGCAATTAGATGACCAAACCTCTCCTTAGACAGAACTTTCTAGACATTGCCAATAATGTTATCTAATAATATTATTCAAATAATATGAATTATTGATCTGATAAATGAAAATACTGTGCAGCAATAATTATTGAAACAACAATAATATAAAATATCAACGCAGCAATTATTGAATCAATAAAATAAAATATTGAATAATAACTACTGTAACAATTATTGAGTAGTGCCTTCTTACGTAAGAATCAATAATTGGTGCAATACCGTGTGCTACTGTATTTTAACCACCGGGTATTCCAACAGTATTAACGGTAACAACTACGCCGTTATTTATAAACAACTTATACTTGTCGTTTTCTTCATCCAATCGCTTTCCGTTATGGGGCCCACACAAGGCTGCGTCGTCGTACGAATATTCCCCGACAGCAAGAATATTCCACGACCAACCGAATATTCACCGACCAAAATAAATATTTTATAACCACTTGCTTATTTTGCAAAATTTGCACATTTCACCCATAACCAAAGTATTATATCAAATTAACCCCTTATTATTCACAATAATATTTAGAGAAAATTTGATTTTATTCATTAATAAATTGGGGTCTTACATAAGGTATTGACGAATCTCAGGTTTTAAACCTCTCAGAAACATCCGCGTCATTCGTTCCTCATTTTCGACCAAATGAGGTGCAAACCTGGATAACTCTGCAAACTTCGCCTCGTACTGGGACACCGTCATGTTGTTTTGTTCCAGTCTAATAAACTCAACCTCCTTCATATGACGAATACTTTCGGGAAAGTACTTGTCATTGAACAATTTTTGAAATGTTTCCCAGGACATGTTGAGTGCGTCAGGCTGGGTACGCTTCACAGACTCCCACCAGTAGTCTGCCTCACCGCGGAACATAAATGTGGCGAATGGAACCTTCTGTTCCTCCGTGCATCCCAAGACATCAAATATCTTGGTAATTTGCTTGACCCACGTTTCCGCCATGATCGGATCCGGCTTTCCCTTAAATTCTGGTGGTCCCAATTCTTTAAACTGCTTAGCTGTGACAAACCGCGCGTTGTTATCATTTCCACCCGTATTCTGCACACGAGTCTCCCTCGTCTGATTTTGCATGAACTGCAAAAAGCTCCTAAACATTCCATCATTCATCGTTTGCTCGGTAACGTTGTTTACAGGAGGAATATTGCCTTCCTGTTGCACGTTCCCCTGGGTAGTGATCAAAGGTGTCTCCACGGTCTGATTTACTCCATTATTAACGTTCTCAGCTGCCATTCTTAAATACTGCCATAAAACAAGGGTTAATAGTCATGTCATATATTATCCCTATACTCTGACCGACCAAATAAACACCAAATAAACTTAGTCAGGTCATACTAGCGAAGGAATTCCCCGTCTCTCCCCTCCTAGTTCTTGTCTCACATCTCAGCCAGGGATCATATCCCTAAGCTCTGATACCAACTGTGACGCCCCCAGAATAGGTATACAACACCCATTCTGAGTCGCCAAATACATGGTACAGAAAGCAAACTATAACTTCAATAATACAATTGTCGTGCAAAATACGACAACACATACTGTGAGTTTAAATACAAATATTGTCTTTTAGACAATATCCACACTCAAATAAATCCTCATTACAATTATTCAAACACTATTTTACAGAAATAGTGAGGACTGCTAATACATCTTTCTAGAACCATCACTCCATACCCCGACTAGATCCTGCTATGTTCTCACCTCCTGAGAAGAAAAATGGAACAAAAAGGAAAAGGGTGAGCTCAACTAGCCCAGTAAAGAATATTATGACTAAGATAATATACAACAAATTATCGTTAGTCTTCAACAGGGAAAAATCTGATAAAATATAATCGACAACAAGTTTTAGATCAACAACTGCAGCGGAAACAACAAACCATTAGAGAGTCAAGTAGAGAAAGAATTCTACTATCTTCTAAGATTTAAAAGTCCATCATCAATATTTTATCCCTGTAACATCAATTAATAATCATCTTTAACCAAATATTCATCTTTGCACTACAGGCCAAAGATATTCATTTGTATCATCAGTCGGTCATGTTCATCTCAACACCTGTTCATCTTTGCACTACAGGCCAAAGATATTCATCAAGTAATTATACATCTTTGCACTACAGGCCAAAGATATTCATTTGTATCATCATTTAGGACTGAGGATGATGAAAAATATCTTAAAGAGAACGAATCCAATGAGACAGAAGGACAAATAGTAGGGATTCGTATAACAGTTTATCCAAGATCAATAATACTTCATAATAATCAATTGTGAAGCAGAATTCAAAAATAAAGATCAAAACATGGATACAATCAAAGATAGTAACCATAATAGACATCTTGGACAAAAAGGGAAAATTTTATTTTTCGGTGAATAGTGCCGTATTCGTGAATAGTGCCGTATACGTGAATAGTGCCGTATACGTGAATAGTAACCCCCGACACAAAAAGTTCCAAATTTGATAAAAACTCATATCAATATTTCAGCATAATGATATTGAAGAAAATAATATCATTAAGAAGAAAATAATATCCCTTACCTCAAAATATCAGTACTTCTGGTCGGAATACCGGTATAAGGCTGAAAGAAACTTGCTCTGATGAATAGAAACTCTCAAAGTATCTAAATACTCACAAAATACACTCAATAATCTAGAGAGAGAAAGAGAGAAAACTTGTTTCTGGTGTAATTTTCAATTCTAACTTAGCCCTCTATTTATAGGAAAATTTTGGTAGGTTTGACCTGCAACCTGATGGCTTTACCTGCTACTATTCCCACCTACCACATTTGAAATATAATTCAGCACATTTCTTCACCAACCACAAGTGGGGCCCACCAATTCTAGAATTTTCCACCAAAATGATAAACTCCGAAAATTCAACAATTTCTGAACCAGTCATCTTGTAAAATTCATAATAAATCATACGTTCATTTTTAACGGTTCAAAATTTGTGGACATATACTCAACTTATATATGTATAACATATCCAAAAATTACCACGATCCAACGGTCGGATTAAAAATTATAACACCCGCAATATTTCTCAAAAACCCTGATTTGATTTTTTAATACCTCCATTCCGATAAAAATACTGATAAAACACCTCAACATTAACTCCTTCATTTTTAACCACAAAAATATATCCCTCATTTATATCCACATAAAATAAATATTTCCTTATCATATGAATCAATAATTAATTATTCACAAATAATATTACAGAATCACATTTATGACAACCATGCCGTTCCCAGGAAAGAGGGGGCTTTCCAATAAGGATTTCTCCTTACTGGCGCGCAATTAGATGACCAAACCTCTCCTTAGACAGAACTTTCTAGACATTGCCAATAATGTTATCTAATAATATTATTCAAATAATATGAATTATTGATCTGATAAATGAAAATACTGTGCAGCAACAATTATTGAAACAACAATAATATAAAATATCAACGCAGCAATTATTGAATCAATAAAATAAAATATTGAATAATAACTACTGTAACAATTATTGAGTAGTGCCTTCTTACGTAAGAATCAATAATTGGTGCAATACCGTGTGCTACTGTATTTTAACCACCGGGTATTCCAACAGTATTAACGGTAACAACTACGCCGTTATTTATAAACAACTTATACTTGTCGTTTTCTTCATCCAATCGCTTTCCGTTATGGGGCCCACACAAGGCTGCGTCGTCGTACGAATATTCCCCGACAGCAAGAATATTCCACGACCAACCGAATATTCACCGACCAAAATAAATATTTTATAACCACTTGCTTATTTTGCAAAATTTGCACATTTCACCCATAACCAAAGTATTATATCAAATTAACCCCTTATTATTCACAATAATATTTAGAGAAAATTTGATTTTATTCATTAATAAATTGGGGTCTTACACATACAACCTAGACGACACATTATCAGTACCAGCATGTTTATGACTAGTTACAATTTTAATCTCAAAACGATTTTTTTTAGCATACGACCTGTAAAAAAACTCAACTTCTTCCAACTTAGAAAATAATTGACCAACGTATGGCACCAATTCAGATTTATTACTTTCAACTTCACTTACAAACTCAGATGTATTTTCATAATTTAAGCTAGCAACAGAATCTGAAGAACTTGATACAAACCTTTTATGAGCAGGTATGTTGTGTGCCATTCTGAAATAAGAAGGAAGAAACGCCGGATAAGAATTTCAGTTTGGACTTGAGATTAAAAGTGTGCAACCACGGAAGCCAAAAAAACTAAAGCTGTAAAAAAGGAAAGAAATATCGAGAGAAAACTAAGACATGATATCTGTGAGAGGAAAAGTTGAAGAGAGAGATAATTCAAGAACGGAAGAAGTGAGGATGGTATTTAAAACAAATGTCCCTGTCGCTGCAGCTTGTAGCGGCACTCTTCAAATTCCGTGAAAGCTGACAAGTTGGTCAAACTTTTTGTCATAAAGTTAAAAAGGTGGTCAAAAAGCAAAAAGTCGGTCAAGTTTCATAAAGTTGAATAATGCCTGCCGTAGGAGCTTGTAGCGGCAGGGCGTGAATTAATACCCGGGGGCAAATCTGTAACTTGGCGTTGATTTCCTTTTTATATTGGCTGTCGCTACAGCCTGTAGCGGCAGGGGTGTACTCCATTTAATCCGAGCCATTCATTGTAAGGATCAACAGATATAAACTTGTTTGCTGAACAGTGCATCGAGCAAACGTGTGCCATGGATTAATTCCCTATATATATATGTGACGCCCCCAGAATAGGTATACAACACCCATTCTGAGTCGCCAAATACATGGTACAGAAAGCAAACTATAACTTCAATAATACAATTGTCGTGCAAAATACGACAACACATACTGTGAGTTTAAATACAAATATTGTCTTTTAGACAATATCCACACTCAAATAAATCCTCATTACAATTATTCAAACACTATTTTACAAAAATAGTGAGGACTGCTAATACATCTTTCTAGAACCATCACTCCATACCCCGACTAGATCCTGCTATGTTCTCACCTCCTGAGAAGAAAAATGGAACAAAAAGGAAAAGGGTGAGCTCAACTAGCCCAGTAAAGAATATTATGACTAAGATAATATACAACAAATTATCGTTAGTCTTCAACAGGGAAAAATCTGATAAAATATAATCGACAACAAGTTTTAGATCAACAACTGCAGCGGAAACAACAAACCATTAGAAGAGTCAAGTAGAGAAAGAATTCTACTATCTTCTAAGATTTAAAAGTCCATCATCAATATTTTATCCCTGTAACATCAATTAATAATCATCTTTAACCAAATATTCATCTTTGCACTACAGGCCAAAGATATTCATTTGTATCATCAGTCGGTCATGTTCATCTCAACACCTGTTCATCTTTGCACTACAGGCCAAAGATATTCATCAAGTAATTATACATCTTTGCACTACAGGCCAAAGATATTCATTTGTATCATCATTTAGGACTGAGGATGATGAAAAATATCTTAAAGAGAACGAATCCAATGAGACAGAAGGACAAATAGTAGGGATTCGTATAACAGTTTATCCAAGATCAATAATACTTCATAATAATCAATTGTGAAGCAGAATTCAAAAATAAAGATCAAAACATGGATACAATCAAAGATAGTAACCATAATAGACATCTTGGACAAAAAGGGAAAATTTTATTTTTCGGTGAATAGTGCCGTATTCGTGAATAGTGCCGTATACGTGAATAGTGCCGTATACGTGAATAGTAACCCCCGACACAAAAAGTTCCAAATTTGATAAAAACTCATATCAATATTTCAGCATAATGATATTGAAGAAAATAATATCATTAAGAAGAAAATAATATCCCTTACCTCAAAATATCAGTACTTCTGGTCGGAATACCGGTATAAGGCTGAAAGAAACTTGCTCTGATGAATAGAAACTCTCAAAGTATCTAAATACTCACAAAATACACTCAATAATCTAGAGAGAGAAAGAGAGAAAACTTGTTTCTGGTGTAATTTTCAATTCTAACTTAGCCCTCTATTTATAGGAAAATTTTGGTAGGTTTGACCTGCAACCTGATGGCTTTACCTGCTACTATTCCCACCTACCACATTTGAAATATAATTCAGCACATTTCTTCACCAACCACAAGTGGGGCCCACCAATTCTAGAATTTTCCACCAAAATGATAAACTCCGAAAATTCAACAATTTCTGAACCAGTCATCTTGTAAAATTCATAATAAATCATACGTTCATTTTTAACGGTTCAAAATTTGTGGACATATACTCAACTTATATATGTATAACATATCCAAAAATTACCACGATCCAACGGTCGGATTAAAAATTATAACACCCGCAATATTTCTCAAAAACCCTGATTTGATTTTTTAATACCTCCATTCCGATAAAAATACTGATAAAACACCTCAACATTAACTCCTTCATTTTTAACCACAAAAATATATCCCTCATTTATATCCACATAAAATAAATATTTCCTTATCATATGAATCAATAATTAATTATTCACAAATAATATTACAGAATCACATTTATGACAACCAGGCCGTTCCCAGGAAAGAGGGGGCTTTCCAATAAGGATTTCTCCTTACTGGCGCGCAATTAGATGACCAAACCTCTCCTTAGACAGAACTTTCTAGACATTGCCAATAATGTTATCTAATAATATTATTCAAATAATATGAATTATTGATCTGATAAATGAAAATACTGTGCAGCAACAATTATTGAAACAACAATAATATAAAATATCAACGCAGCAATTATTGAATCAATAAAATAAAATATTGAATAATAACTACTGTAACAATTATTGAGTAGTGCCTTCTTACGTAAGAATCAATAATTGGTGCAATACCGTGTGCTACTGTATTTTAACCACCGGGTATTCCAACAGTATTAACGGTAACAACTACGCCGTTATTTATAAACAACTTATACTTGTCGTTTTCTTCATCCAATCGCTTTCCGTTATGGGGCCCACACAAGGCTGCGTCGTCGTACGAATATTCCCCGACAGCAAGAATATTCCACGACCAACCGAATATTCACCGACCAAAATAAATATTTTATAACCACTTGCTTATTTTGCAAAATTTGCACATTTCACCCATAACCAAAGTATTATATCAAATTAACCCCTTATTATTCACAATAATATTTAGAGAAAATTTGATTTTATTCATTAATAAATTGGGGTCTTACAATATATATATATATATATATATATATATATATATATATATATATATATATATATATATATATATATATATATATATATATATATATATATATATATATGTACCGGACCAAAATCCGGACCATTTTTTTTTTGCTTTTTTTTAAAACAACTAAAAAAAATTAATATTTTATGGAACTGAAATTTTTATATAATACAGTGTTTTGAATGTGATTTAGATATGCAAAACAAAACATGTATGTATAGTCTGTGCAGACTGTACATACATTTTTTGGTATAGGTATCCAAATCACGCCCAAAACACTGTACTATGAAAAAATTTCAGTTCCATAAAATATTTTAAAAAAAAAGTTATTTTTTTTAAAAAAAAAGGTTCGAATTTAATCAGGTCCGGGAGTCCGGACCTGATCCGTGTTGTATATATATATATATATATATATATATATATATATATATATATATCCTAATAGCCATCAACAATAATAACAAAAAAATTCTTCAAATTGAAATTTGTTGACTTACGTGACAATTTAAAAAATATTATTTACTACTTTCATATTAAGGAACTCTTTATTATTTAAGGAAACGGGTCACTTAATAAAGACACTATTGTTATTTTATTCCATTATACCCTTAAGTTTTTTATTTTTATTTTATCAAACAATCCGATCAATGGAAATATACTAAAATTGTAAATTATTACAAACGATGAAAGAATTACAATATAATGAATTGAAATGATACTCCTTTCAAATAAAATAGTAGATAATCAAAAAAGAGTGCAAATCGTAGTGGACACCGTATATACTCTTGAAAAAGTAATAATCCAAAAGTAATAACATAATATGCATATTTTAGAGTTCTTCAATACGAGCAAATGAATAAACGACCGTCATGATAACGCCACATGCATCCAGATCTAAATAATTATCTTCAACAATTCATGCATCGAAAAAATTATCAGGAACGAAAAAAAAAATCTTCCAAATTAGAGAAAGTAAAGTCTCTCAAGAGATGATAATGAAATTCTCTCACAAAATAGGAAAAAATCAATCATATTCGGGAGAAAATAATAAGTCTCACAAAAGGAGAAAAACAAATTTACGAAATAAATTATTAAAGCACAAGAAAAGAGATACTGGGAATGGTCTCTCCAAAATTAAGAGAGCCCTTCACACTTCTAAGATGGAGGTTAGATTTTTTGTCTAAAGAGAATAGAAAGAAAAGAGAAAAGGAGAATCTCCTTGCTATAAAGTATTTTGATTTACATTAATTCAAGTTATTTAAGTATATACTCATATAGAATCAAATATAAGGGTAATTTAATCAAATGCATTCCCATAAAATAAAAGGGGATGAGAAAGTACTTGAGATAATTATAGAACATCTAAAGCCAATTTGTAACTAATTAAGAAAACCTTAAAATTTATGTGGAAACGTTCAAGGAGAAAAATATGGGATTTATTGATAATTCATTTAAGGAAATTGATATTTTTACCGAGTCTCTCAGTGAGACCTGCTTACTATTCATGTTAAAGTGATCATGTGAAAATATTAATTTTTTATGTAGAAATATCGATTCTCTCTGTCTAAATATTATTATTACAATTTATTTATGTAAGTCTATTTTCAAAATTGTAAGGTGTGAAAATCATTCTGAATATTCCAATAACTTTGAAGTGTAATACAAAGAAAGAATGTTGTAAAGTTGCCTTTCGAGACCTATTGACAGACGGCACATGTACACCTAACCTTCACAAGCTCGAGAGGGCGTCATTACTAAACCCACTCTTTTCCATAACTCTGCTATATAAATCATAGATGCTAATGTGACAGAGTCGTATCAATTTTATTCCCAAAGTTTTAGCCCACTATTACTTCATTCAATATTCACTCTCTATCAGCACCAGCACCAGCATTACAAATTCACAACATGGCTTGCTTTGTTAAGCAATCCCTCACAATTTCTAATCACTCGCAACATAAATTCTTGGCCTCCAAACCTCATTTCTCACCTTTACCCTCCAATCTTTCTTTAGAAAAACCAAAAAAAACAAACTTTTTACCCCCAAAACCGCTTTACATTTCATCTGTCAGAGGATTTGGATACTTAAACAATTCACAGGATTCGGACCCTGCTCCCGAAATTTTGATAAAGTGCAATGCCTATGAAGCCCATAAAAGCCAACCCATGCCCATCAATATCGAAATTGATGAAAAAGCTCAAGAAGCGGGCCAAGCGGCTGCCCAAAAGGTTAAAATTGGTGTATATTTTGCAACCTGGTGGGCTTTGAATGTGGTGTTCAATATATACAACAAGAAAGTCCTGAATGCCTTTCCATTCCCTTGGCTTACTTCAACTCTGTCTTTAGCTGCCGGCTCCCTAATTATGTTGCTTTCTTGGGCTTCAAGGCTTGCTGAAGCACCAAAGACTGATTTTGAGTTCTGGAAAACTCTGTTCCCTGTAAGTAGATCAGAAGACTATATAGATCAAGTTTTTTTCTTTCTTTCTTTATTATTATTTAAAAAAAAAAAACTGAGCGGCTCAAATGCTTAATGTTTTGTGTTTCTGGGGTCATTGTTTAGGTGGCGCTAGCACATACAATTGGGCATGTGGCTGCAACAGTGAGCATGTCAAAAGTTGCAGTTTCATTTACTCACATTATCAAGAGCAGTGAACCTGCTTTTAGCGTGTTGGTTTCAAGTTTCCTATTAGGTGAGACTTTTCCAATGCCGGTTTACCTTTCGCTTGTGCCAATTATTGGAGGCTGTGCTCTGACCGCGCTCACTGAGCTCAACTTCAACGCTACGGGTAAGCAAGAAAAAAAAAAGGTCCTTTTTTTTTTTTTGGGTTTTTTGAATTGTATTTAAAACTTGAATATTTGTTGTTTTGGCTGCAGGGTTTATGGGGGCCATGATATCGAATTTGGCATTTGTGTTTCGGAACATATTCTCCAAAAGAGGGATGAATAAGGGGAAGTCTGTGGGTGGGATGAACTATTATGCTTGCCTGTCTTTGTTGTCCCTTTTGATCCTAACCCCATTTGCAATTGCTGTAGAGGGTCCCCAAGTGTGGGCAATTGGCTGGAAAAATGCAGTCTCTCAAATTGGACCACATTTCGTATGGTAAATACCAACTGATATTCATTTATTGTTCAAAACTTTTTTGGCATTTATATACTAGAAGAGTAGTTGAATTTTTTTTTCTTCCTGAATTATATATAATAGGTGGATGGTGGCTCAGAGTGTATTCTACCACCTATACAATCAAGTTTCATACATGTCCTTAAATGAGATCTCACCATTGACATTTAGTGTTGGGAATACGATGAAGAGGGTTTCTGTCATTGTGTCCTCGATTATCATCTTCCACACTCCTGTTCGACCAGTTAATGCCCTTGGAGCTGCCATTGCAATTCTTGGAACTTTTCTCTACTCGCAGGTAATTTTAGCTTTCCCTGGATCCTTGTACAATGAGACAAATAAATAGAGGTTGTTTATCTAATGAGTATATACCACTCTATCTTATGCAGGCAAAACAGTAAGCAATTTGTGGGAAAGGGTGTGAAAAATCCAAGGGAAGACTAGAGGATGGAGAAGCAAAACTGATAATTCTCTAGCTTGAAGAATTGATTGAAAAGGCTCTAAGACTATAATTCTAAAAGCATAGGGTTCTTATAAATGGAGTATTTTGTAAGATATACTAGGAGTAGGAGAGCAGTGGTATGTATAATATATTTGTGTCCATCAATAACTCCATGCGACAGCTGAAAACTTTGGATGATCTAAGCCTATGTCAAGAGGAGTCTATACAAAATTGGAGGCTCCTAGCGGAATGATGTTTTTTTTCTTTTCTTTTTGCTAATTGAACCTAGGTCCTCTTGCCAAAAATGATGCTTTTTTTTACCAATTAATTATCTAGTCACTGCTTAGAATTTTGTATGATATTATGAGAGACTTTGTAATAAAAGAATTGTAGATATACTTGAATAATTCTTTATTTTACTTCTTTGTCTCTTAAATTTGAAATTGTAGAGACTTTATTTTATTTTATTATTTGTTTCCGAATAACTATCCGAATTCATTAGCATAATTAATTAACATTATTAAATAAATAATTTAAAATTTACTATTATGATATTAATATAACATAATACAATCAAAATTCAAAAGACAAAAAAAAATAATTTAAAAATTACTATTATGAATCACCTCTTGATAGCTAACTTTTAATCTCTTAGTGTCAAATAAAATTGAAATATAAATCTCCCGGTGCCAAATAAAATAAAAAAATAAAAATAAATAAATAAAAACAGGAAAAGAGACTTCAATTTATGAACGAACCAGCACTTTTTAACCAACGGAGAACCAATCCCCGATGATCACCGATTCACCAAACCTAAACAAAAAAAAAATGGAAGATTAGATTTCTCAAACTGGGTGGGCGGCCAATATAATAACAATCGCTAAATCAGCAACTTTGTGGGCCTTTATAACGTCTTGTTGGGCTCGCTTATTATAGTAGGCCTGATAATCATTTCTATTTATCAATTTAATTATTAGTTGAAAATACCATTTCACACGAATTTAATTCCCAACAGCTGGTGATAAATTCATACCTTTCCTACAGTCCAACTAAAATAAAATGAAGTTATAAGCCGTAGTACTTATATTTTTTGGAACTATAAAATTTGGTGAAATCCAAACCATACGACATGGCCCATATATGGTTGCATATTACTTAATTATTTATATATACAATAACCATATATTGTGAAATTAAGTTTTACATATTGTATTATGGCAACTAAAAGGAATTAAACTAATGACTATGCATGATTCATGTTTCAGGTAATTGCTGTTTGCTTTCGAGGAAAGAGACTTTAATTTTCTTGATTTAATTAAAAATTTGAAATTTTAAAATTAGAAAAGTTATTTATTTAGTTAATACAATCATAATTATTATAAATTATATAAGTAATATAATTATAAAAATTTTAATTCTTGAAACTTGCTAATTAATATTAATTCTTAATTAAAAATTTTGTGAGTTTATTATTACAAGAGGTTACTAAAATCTTAAATATAATCCCCAACTATGAATTAGAAATGCTTGAAATTATGTTATTTACATAACATCTATTTTTATAATTGAGTTAATCAAGTAAGAAAGGTTACAACTGTGACGCCCCCAAAATTAGGTATACGTCACCCATCTTGGGTCGCCACTTACATGGTACAAAATATAAATACAAACTTAATTATACAAATGCCGTGTAACATACGACAATACATAAACTGAGAGTTTTAATAGGAATATTGTCATCTAGACAATATCCATACTCACGGAGTCCTCATTACATTTATTATCACACTATTTAACAGAATAGTGAGAACTACTAATGCTATCTTCTGGACCATCACTCCTTTCCCTGACTCGTCCCAGCTATATTCTCATTTCCTGAAGAGAACATTGAAAGAAAGGGTGAGCTCAACTAGCCCAGTAAGAAATATTATGACTAAGATAATGAAGAATAAATTATCAATAGTCTTCAACAATGTTAAACTGATAAAATACAATAGACATCAAGTTTAACTGCAGCGGAATAAGCAATCCATTAGAAGAGTCAAGTAGAGAATAAAACCTACTATCTTCTATGATTTAAAAATGTTTTCATCAACTTTTATCACTGAGACTCAGCTTAATAAATAAACCACATCTTCTAATCATCCTTGTATTACGGGCCAAGGATATTCATTAAATCATCAATGATCATGACTATACCGAAAAATCCCTGGTCATAATCATACCAAAAACTGTCTATCAATGCATTACAAGCCACTGAGGACTTTTACCACACCACTTATAACATCATAGTTCATGATTATACCGAATGATCCCTGGTCATAATCATACTAAGTCCATCTATGCACGTAAGCCAAAGATGACTTTTAACATAAAATAAACATGAGGATGAAGACAATGTTATATGAATTCAATTAAAAAAGTTCAAGAATTAGTTTATCCAGGAATTAATAATATCCAAATTGTCAACATGATACTTCTTTGTAAAGTAATAGTCAAGAATGCTCAGAAGAATATTTTCATGAAAAGATACTGGATGAAACGCAAATATCAAGGATATTCCACTAATATCATGGAGTATAGAAATCAAAACTTTAACCAAATGAGTATAATAAAGAATATATGAAACTGCAAATGGATTTTCACCAGCCATGCGGTAATCCACGTATACAGATCATTTTCACAATTTAATAAGGAATGAATATAACGGATCATTCACCATGCATGTGGCAATCCACATAGACAGGTTATTCTAACAGAATAATAAAGAATGGAATAACAGAAGGATTCACCATGCATGCGATAGAGACCGCACAGACATGTTATTCCCAACAGAATAATAAATGCGGAATAATAAATATGGAACCAGATCAGGTGAAATTCACACTGACAGGATATTAATAAATGCGGAATAATAAATGATGGAACCAGGTCAGGTGAAATTCACACCGACAGGATATTCCGACAGAATCGTAAAGAACGAAATAATAAAAGAATTTCACCAAGTATGCGGTACTTCACATAAACAGGTTATTCCAACATAATAATAAAGAATGGAATAACAGAAGAAGATCACCAAGTATTGGGTAAACCGCATATACAGGTCATTCCACCAAGTATAGGGTAAACCACGCATACAGGTTATTCCAACAGAATAATAAAGAATGGAATAACATAAGTTCTCTTCATGAATAAGAAAGAATAACACCCCTTACCGTTTTAAAGAAGAACTGAAATAAAGAAGTAGTTAAGTGACAGAATACTCTTCTTCTTTCTCTCTATAGTTTCTCTCTCTAGAGTTCAGTGAATTCGTAAGAAAATAATGAAGGAATGAGCTTCTATTTATAGGAAAATGGAATGCATAGTAACTAATCCATGAACGGTCCAGATTGATTTACTTTAATCTGACGGTCCATATTTAAAGAAAAATCTTTTAAATAAAATATAATATATTCTATTTATAGAATAACTTTAATAAAGTATTCTGTTTTATATAAAAAGATTTTACTATGCAAAATACTATGCACAATAGAATATAATATATTCTATTTATAGAATAACTTTAATAAAGTATTCTGTTTTATATAAAAAGATGTTTCTGTTTTATTACGTTAATAATACGAATAAAACAAAACTTCATTATCGCTAAATAATTCATATTATTAATTGACAACAATTGAATCAAACTGAGTGACTTCTCACATAAGCATCAATACCGTGTGCTACTATGTAACCACACGTATTACTGTACTTTTACTACCGAGTAGTTCAACAGTATCAACGGTAAAACTTCTGTCGTTATTTTTAATAAAATATTTTTGTCGTTTTCTCAATCCGACAATAATTCCGTTGTGGGGTCCACCAATGATTGTACCGTCGTACGAATATTTCCCGTGAATAGTAACTTCTGAATAGTACTTCGACACAAAAAGTGTCCCAAATACTCGAGTGAACAATACTAGAGTGAATAATAATTTGGGTGAATAGTAACCCGTGAATAGTAACTCCTGAATAGTAACTCCGACACAAAAAGTGTCTCAAATACTCGAGTGAACAATACTAGAGTGAATAGTAATTTGGATGAATAGTAATCCGTGAATAGTAACTCGTGAATAGTAACTCATGAATAGTAACTCCGACACAAAAAGTGTCATAAATACTCGAGTGAACAATACTAGAGTGAATAGTAATTTGGATGAATAGTAACCCGTGAATAGTAAGTCGTGAATAGTAACTCATGAATAGTACTCCGACACAAAAAGTGTCCTAAATACTCGAGTGAACGATACTAGAGTGAATAGTAATTTGGGTGAATAGTAACTCGTGAATAGTGACCAGGTATTTTATGACAACTTGTTTACTTTAAAAAAAATTCACATATCACCCTTAACTTTAACCTTTTATCAATTTAACCATTTACCAAAATAGAAAAATTGAATACTTTTATTTCATAAAATTCTGGGTCTCACAACAACTTTATACTGTTTGTGGAGGTTTGGATAACGATATTAAATTTAAATTTTGTTTATCTTATATTTTATTTATTTTAATTTTTACGACGATTGTGATTCTACTTGTTAATAGTTTTGGGTCCGCCACTATATATATAGTTTTGGGTCCACCACTATATATATATATATATATATATATATATATATATATATATTATCAAGAAGGCGATACAGGATATGATGAAAAAATAATTAGAATTCTGATGGATCAACCATGCATGAAGTTACTTTTCAATGCCAACGACATTTTGATCGAAATCTATATATGTATAACAAGTTGTGATTGATGAATAAACTCAAACTATTTAGCAAGACCGATTAATTGCTACTGGGTAACTTTCAGGACTCGAAGGGGGGGACATAGGGATCTTCTAAACCTTAAAAGCTTCAAACGTACTCGACATTTTTTTTTCTTTTTTGTTGTTAATGTTGCAATTCTAAACCCTAAATTCTTTAAACGGCAAAAAAAAAAATAATTCTCCAGTAATCAACACTATATGCAGTTACATATTGTTGGTTTATATCTTTTGTGATTTTAATAATGACAATATATTTGGGTTTGTGTAATGATCTTATTTAATTTATTTGGGTTAAATATTTTTATGCATATTAATTATATAAATATATATTAGTTTGCATGAGTTATTGCATTGATTAATCACTTTGTATGCTAGCTCAAGTTTACTAACGTGATTAAAGTTTTTGGAATCTAATATATATATATATATATATATATATATATATATATATATATATATATATATATGTTAGTATCTATCCTGATTTGCTTTGGAGTATCTAACCTGTTTTGGTATGAAGACTAATTCTAATGAAAATTGGAGTATTTTAAAGAGATTGTAAATCTGGTATTGATATTCCTTAAGTTTCTCATATTTAATTGTTGGGTTATATTCTTCCAATATATATATATATATATATATATATATATATATATATATATATATATATATATATATATATATAGAGTCCGGATCCAGTCCGGGATCCCGGACTCTATAAAATCCGGACCTTTATTTATTTATTTATTTATTTTTTTTTTTTTGAAACAACTAAAAAAAAAAAAAATAATTATGGAATTGAAATTTTTTCATAATACAGTATTTTGGGTGTGATTTGGGTACGTATAACAAAACATGGTGGTACTGTCTGTGCAGACTGTACCACCACTTTTTGGTATAGGTATTCAAAACACGTCCAAAACATTGTATTATGAAAAAATTTCAGTTCCATAAAAAATTAAATATTTTTTTTAGTTGTTTTAAAAAAAAAAAGCAAAAAAAAAAAAAAAAAATTTGGGTCCGTATTTTAGGACCTGTCCGGGAGTCCGGACAGGATCCATTGTGTGTATATATATATATATATATATATATATATATATATATATATATATATATATATATATATGGTTACCAATTCGAATATTGGTTTGGAGATTTTATAGGAGTTGGTATATTTAAGGAATCTCATTCAAAGTTGCTAACAGCTAGTTGAACTCTTTCAACTAGACTTTGGATATTCTTCTTTGTACAGAGAGTTTTCTGTAATCTTTTGAATATTAAGTTTTAATAAAAAAAAATGTCTCCAATACTAGTTGGTATTGGACGTGGATTAGGCTACTAGACTAAAGGATAGGGGCTGAACCATGTAAAAATTTTGGTGTGATTTACTGTTCTTTTGCTTTTGTTATATGCTTTAAAAATCTGCAGATTTTGGTTTAAGTCGAAAATTTTTTGTACTAATATGGACAGATATTAGCTGTCCGTTTATAACAGACAAAGAACATAACTAATATAACAGACAAAGAACATAACTAATATAACAGACAAAGAACATAACTAATATGGACAAGGTTAGACCGTCCGATTATAGCAGTAAACTTTGAAAATTGACCCATGTATATCACTTTTGAATATTTACACCTATTCACCTCGTCTAGGTGTGATTAATTACATAATTTCACATATGTTACGTTTCTATATATTTATTTATTCTGAAAATGTATTACATATATGTTTGCAAATCACAGCTAATTTCTTAAACAAACTAGGATATATAAATGACCAGAAGGTAACGTACAATTAATATCTATCATATTGTTCTTTTAATTTGACATTGCACTTAATTGGCTTGGAATTATATCATAATCACACGTCGAAATAAAGCTCAACATAATTTAATTGAAACGCCCAAAAGGGATATACGTACACGACCACATATATACGCAAATCAAAATTTTATAACATCAGTCATTCTCGAGATTAGTACGTAAATTGAACCTTACAGGAAACCAAATAAACCAAAATCCGCTCATACTAAACTAAAAGCATTTCAAAATATATTAAATTTGGGGGAAAAAGCTCAAGCCGGCTACAAGTTTAAATTAAACCATTCTTAGAAACAAAACAAACAAGAAGAGAAGTTGGAAAGGGTAACACAATTTAATTATCAAAACCCTACTCATCAAAAAACCTAGTCCTAAGCCAATAATTAAGGAAATTAGCAATATATATATATATATATATATATATATGTTGAGTTCTTCAAGCTCCTTTAAGAAGTCAATGCCCGAACCTCTTCCCTTTGCATAAACTTTGTCTTGTGCTTAATTAGGTTGCCTTATATTAGCTCCAAAAGAACACCATATATAGTCAAAGGAACAATGAGGGTGCGATCTTGACTTCATTCTAACTTCTACTCTTAGATATTTCACCAACAATCTTTCTCCTCTTAATTATATCACCTCCAGAACTACAAGCACAAACGAATTAGTTCAATAAAATTTCACTATTTTTATAATTATGAAAACTTATCCAATAAAGTAAAAGTTAATTAGGGACGGTGTACATATTAATCAACTCACCAAAAATATATCATTAATTCATAGGCTTGTGGCTCTGGCACTGTTGCCTGCCACTGCATCTTCAATCCTTTCTACTGTGCAGGCGATGAGATTGTTTACAGTGGCAACTGATCCAAGTGAAATTTTTGCAGTAGGAACCGAATCAACTAAAATCTGAAATGCGACAGTCAAGAGGGATCCAGCAGAGCGAGGTTCACAGTCTTCCCCATCTTGCAAAGGAGGTCCATCCGGGAGTATAGCAAATCCTGAGGGAAGAAGGGCCACATAGTCCGGATCTCCCCCATTTATTACCACGTTCATAGACATGATATCCACAGGGGCATAAACGATAAAGGAAGCCGTTGGGTCGCTGAAACTTTCTTGTAATATCAGCATTGTACTTTGGCTTGAATTCGCACTCTATCAAAATTTGTCAAGGTTAATTAGTTGGTATATATATATATATATAAATATATATATATGGATGATTCTGATAACCAAGTTAGTGGAAACTTAATTACATGTACTCGAAGTAGAGAAACACAGTTGCCAGTTTCACGGCCATTAGCAAAATGTGCCATTTCTTGAGTAACACCCCCATTTGAAAGAATGTCCCACTGTTGATAATTAATTAATGTAAGTAATCAAAGTGCACTGTGAGATCTATATATAATCACATAACTTAAAATTTGTAATGCTTCAAAACTTTAGGTAATTAAGTACCTGACTCCTCGAGTTCTCGTCACGAAGAAAATCAAAAACAGTCTTTGGGGGAACCGGAAGCCAAAATGAAGTGGCAGCACTTAGCACAATACCAGGGGGTCTACCAGGATCATCTATGCTCTTTCGCGTCATGATCCTCACATTGTCAGCTAAATTTCCAGACAATGTCGTCCATTTATGCGCTGTAGACCCGCTCACTCCTGCACTAAAGCTTATCACCATTCTCTCAGCCAGCTTCAACATACTCTTTCTTCCGTCTGGACTTGTCATCACTATATATATATGAATTAATTGTAACCAATAAAGAGTAATTATTAATAAGGACTTCCGTCCTTCAGGTTTTGATGTAAATACTATATATAATTAAGTAATATAGAGATTAATAGCAATGTAAGATTACCTATATTGTTAAAAGAATTAGTTGGAACATTTGTTGCCATGGCACTTGCAAGACGTTCACACTGTCGATCTAGCGTGGCAACCCATCTCTTTGCCCCAAATCCCAGTCTGGCATCAATTAAAGGCTTGTAGAGATTGTGAACGCCTCTGTCGTCTACCTCAACATGCTCGATCCATGTAACCTAGAGTATAAATAAGGTGGACAAAATTAGATGAGATTAGGGTTTAATACTCCCTCCATTTTAAAATATTAGAGCAAATGACTTCTGATTTTGTTCAAAAACAAATCAGCAAAATAAAGTACGAAAGGAGCAAATGGTTGATGGTTAAAAGAAATGAAATATTAACATAAACACTTGCTTAGGCTAAGGATTAAAAAAACAAAAAAAAAACATGAGTTTTATAAAGTAATTGTTTAGGTTAATTAAGTATACATATTATTTTAAATTTTGGTAAATAATTTTAGAAAATGCAAATGAATGAAAACCCTTGTAGATAATGTAGCTCTTAATGTTGTTCCTACAGAAGTTTAAATGAATGTAAACCCTTAAGCTATATATATATACTGAGTTGTACTCTTGTAGTGATTTATGATAAAGTTGATATATAAAAACTGTTCTTAATTTTTAAGTTTATTGCAAAATACTCGAATGTTTAGAATTGAATTGGATTGATTACAAGAAATAATTAATATATAGTTTTATGTATTTATTACCTGTGAGTATCCATTTGGCATCTCTTGAATCAAACATCCAGATGGCCTTCTCCGGCATCTCACTGCGGGACTTGGGCGTAAATTGTCCAAGGAAACATCAACCACTGCCCAAGTCCCATCAGAATGTTGTTTACAGTACCTCAAAAAATAGCTCTCACGAGTCGGAACTAGAGGTGATGGAACTTGAAATTCTGCAGTCATCTAAATTTAAAAAGCACAATTTGATATTTGTTAAGAATCCTTTTTTACATAGCATAATATACAAATCTAGCTAGCTAGGTAAATTCTAAGCAAATTTCTAATTACCACTTGTAGGGCTCCATTATAGTTCCCAGCTACTCCAGTCGATAAGACTTCCAATGTCATTGCTCTCGAAACAATGCCAGAAAACATCGTTGACCATTGATTCTGGTTAACACAAGTAAATTCGATTAAGAAATATTTATCCCATCATAACTTAGAAATTCAGAATTATCCTATATCAAAAATAAAATTAAAATTAGTCTTTTATTTTGGATTAGATGGGATACGTAGACCATACCACGTTCATCAAGATCTCAACAAGGTTAATGTGGTTCATTATAACAACGACAGTTTCACGCGAGGCTTCATATTGAAAGCCTGCCGGTCTGGGGCCAAGGCCTCGGGGAAATGCCCTAATGTATTCCTCCTCACTTAGCAGATTAGTTGCACCATTAAGCCCTGGCACCCACAACGGTTCACCCGCCTGAGCCATTCTCGTTAGCTCTTCCATTGCCGCAACAGCAAGCTCGATGATCATGGGCTTAATTTCCTCGGTAGGTGGTCCATTGATTGACCTTAATATGTCTCCTGCCGCATACATCTCCCCTCCAATACCACCTGGCTGTTGCGGCCCAAAACTATTATTTCCAAACCCTAGATCTAGTGGAGGGGGAGCTACTAGGTCCGGATGAGAGAGCATGGGGTAGTTTGGTGTAACCTTACTGCCAACGTACTTTGCAGCTATAGAAGAAAGCCTATCAATCTGAAATAAAAATTCAACCAAAACGTTAAAAAAAATAAAACTACAAGCACGAAGATTGTTAAAGCCCGTAAAAGGATTAAAATTGTTTTAATAGTATTGATTAGTAGTACCTCTTCTCTTAGATGGGCATTTTCCAACCTCACATGATGTTCATCGTATGATATTTCACCTATAGCAGTTGGACCGCCACAATTAGGGCATGATGTATTGCTAAGAGCTTCTCTAAACCTAATATTTTCAGCTCGAAGCCTTTCATTCTCAGCTCGGAGATTGGTATTCTCATGGCGCTCATTTTGTGTCTGTGAGAGAACAAAAATTAGTTTATTAATTGTACATATCTTATATACACCAGTATATGTAACGGATCAAGGACAAGTACTTGATCATATATAAGCTTGAACGCCCATTATGTCTCGCACCTAAGAAAATGTTACGGTCCCTAGTATTCATTTAAGAATAATGCAAGACATTTAAATGTATTGATTATTTTTTAATGAATTTAATTAGTACCTTCATTTGGGTGCGCTTGTTTTGGAACCAAAACTTGACTTGAAGAGGCACTAGCCCTAATCTCTTGCCAAGTTCCTTTCTTTGCTTGTCATCAGGGTGCGGGCACTCCTTAAAGAACCTAATGAGTCAAAATCAAATTAGTACATTATAACAATCTTAATGTAATTTAAATAACTACATAATCGATTAAATATTTTAATTATAAGAATTGATATTTTTACAAGTAAAAGTGATATATATTTCTACATGATCTCACATGAATTGTAATGGATTCTACACTTGCACTTATGTGAGAAAACTTATAAAATATCAATTTTCAACTGTGAAAATAACGGTTATCTTTAATAATTTGCCAATTTAATTAATCAACATAAGTTCACATACGCTTCCATTTGTTGGATCTGTTCTTGAGTATGGCGATGGTAGCGCTTTCTCTTGCCTTTGCCCGGCTGACTGGCAGTAGCATCTTGATCCTCACCGGACGCGCCACCTCCGTCTTGGTCTTGGTTTTCGCTGCCGCCGCCAGATCTGCTTTCGTCTAATTCGTCCATATCTCCTCCGGCTCTGATTCTACCCATTGTATCTCCTTCGGAGTTGCTTTGCGCCATTTCTGCTAGTGGCAAAATTAGCTGACCCTCCATCATCATATTATTAGGCTGCTGCTGGAATTGAAGGTACAACTATAATAATTAATTTATACCCAAAGTCATAAAATTAATGTACAACAATAAAATTATGCTTATATATAACTACTCTGATTGATCATTTTCAGTCCGGTACACTCAAATTGGTTTCTCTTTGTGTTTGTATGTGAGAGAGAGTCTAGTAGTAAAGACAGTGGAGTGAAGTAGAGAAAAGGTGGTGAATGATCAAAATTATTTTAATTTATTATTTGAAGTTGACTAAGTACCAAAATGAGTAAGAAACAGTTGACCAGAAATTTATAGGAATGGGAAAAAAGTCTCTCTCTCTCTATACGCGTTTTTCAAAGTTCGAGACGGATTTACTTGAAAAGGCCAAAGACTTTTGTTAAGAGGAGCTCATTACTCTAAGCAACCACTATATTTTAAGCCTTTTCCGATATAAGAAGACAGATGCTAACAATTTTCCATGACAAGAAGACAATAAAATAAATAAGAAAAGAAAAAGGAAACAGGGGTACTGGTGTAAGGACATGATGTCATAAAATTAATTAATAGAGAGATATCGAGATAGTGTAAATAAGAAATTAAGTGGTTGACCTAGCTAGCTAGGTAGCTAGCTACTCACCTGAATAAGGGAATTATACCCAGCAGAAGAAGAAGATGTTCCATTGTATCCATTGCCAAGGGTTTGTCTCGCCGGAGTCAGAATTCCGGCAGGCATCTTTCACACCGCTACACAAACCCTAAAAAAGTTGCTAGCTAGTGGAGCTTTTGTTGAACCACTCTAAGAAGACGTACAAGTCTATCTATATGTTTATATATATAATTGAGAAGAGGTTCAGATCTGTAAACCGACTCTCCTTCTCTGGGTCTTTGACATCGGAGAGTGCAAATGTGGTGGTCGGTAAGTTGAAATTTATATATAGGACGGTAGCTAGCTAGCTAGCCAGGCCACTAGGGTACTGAGAGAATTGAAGGTTGGTTCAAGAAGGAAAAAAGAAAATTACGAGAATGGAGGAGAAAGAAAAATGTGGCAGCTAATATGAGGTAGGAGTTATTGCAATAAGCCAATAGGTAGAGAAATTGCATTGCATTTATTAGACAAGAGCTAGCTAGCTGTAATTAATTACTACACAGAGGAGAAATAAATATAGAGAGAGAAAAGGAGTTATTATGGTTTATTATGGTTTACTATATTTTCTCATCATCTTTGTACGTATGGGGTTGACGGCTAGCAAACACTTTCGTTTTATATATATATATATATACAAAACTCCACTTAAAACTAACACAAGAATAAAATAATAGTAAAAATATTTTTATTTTTTGTCTACAATATAATTTCTCTCTTAAGTGTGTGTTTGAGCGTGGAATTAGATTTGCTCGCGCGCGCATATATATATATATATATATATATATATATATATATATATATATATATATATATATATATATATATTCAATCTTAAATCCCTGATTAACTTTTGTGTGAAATTCAAACTTGAGTTCCAAGTATGAAAACAGGCAAATACTTGCACCGTAGAAATGACAATGCAAATACATATATAGTTGGTGTTATATATGTATGTATACTACACATATATATATATATATATACGTGTATATATATATATAGACACACTCTAATAGTTTGCATTTGGAGTTACTCCGCAGTTAGTCACTTGCTCATGCATTAGTAAACAGATAGTGTACTTAATTAGCACATTCTACTTAGTGGGGCGTGGATATGGAGTAGCATATATAGATTGGTACGCAATGAAACTAATGGAGTAATTAAGTAGATCATTAATTAATCTGCATATACATGTGTAGAGTGTATATATATATATATATATATATATATATATATATATATATATATATATATATATATATATATATATGCAGACAGAGTTAGACACTCTCCCATTGCAGTATGTCATTAACTGAGAGACAGCCCAGTCTGAAATTGAAAATGAATTAATGCATGCATGATACCCCAAAACTCCATTAACTGCATTCATGCCTCTCACGATACCTATCTGGCTATATCTCCTCTCTCCCGCCACCTGCTCCCTCCTTCCTCTTCTTAGCTTTCACATTATTTACCATACCCAATCATCCCTTGTACTCGTCCAAGTTTAATCTTCAGGGCCGCCCCTGAGTTTTTCAGGGCCTAAAGCGACAAAAAAAAAAATTTGGGCCTTTGCGAATTGCTATTAAGATAAGTATAAAAAAAACTAACTTTTTCTAAACAAAAGAGCATAAATACGAAAGAATACCAAATATAATAACAGACTATTTCAATATTTTCAAAGCATCATTCAGATATCACATTATCACTAATTCAACAAAAGTAATCAGTTCAAAGACATAATATTATCAACAGAGGGGTGGATGATATCATCAACAGCTCCTCTTGAATATATAACACTCGCTTATAATGGGCAAATTATAAATAAAGAAGCATAAAATTTTATAGTTCAGGTAATGGAATATAACCTTACTGAATTTCAAATAGTTTCACAGAGATTAATCAGGGGTACATATCCAAGCTATGACAAGAGTTTACCTATTTGGTTATTTTTCAAATAGTACTCATGGTAGATAGTGTAAAACTCAAAATTTTTATTTGATTAATAATAGTATAAACAAATCCATAATAGTATAAACAAATCTACTCAATCAGTCATCAAGCCCAATTAAATTAAACAATGCTTCCAAATCTCAATCAGTCATCACTCACCAGATTATTTGCTTTTTATTTAAGTATTCTATGTAAGTAATGAAATGAGGAGAATATTTAAAGGGGGGCCTAAAAATTTGTGGGCCTAAAGCCCGGGCACCTTGGGCTTTAGCCCAGGGCCGGTACTGTTACTCTTTAAAATTAATTTATGATATTTTCATATATAAAATTAACATAATTTATTTAATTTATAGAAATATAAATTCTTGTAACTTATCGTGCATTAAATTTAGATAATTGATTTAAATTTATATATTATTTAATTAACTTTTTATCCCAGATTTTTGAAAGGGGAAGTATTCTATATATATATATATATATACTGCCTCCTTGACAAATGCCTTTTTTTTCTTGTAAATGAAGTCAAGTTAGACTTTGAGATAATTTTATTCCAAAAGTTTTTGGAAATAATAATTCTAGTTTCTAATCAACAAATTGTATTTTGCTTGCACAAGATGTCTATTACACAAATCTTCATTATGAGTAGAGTTGCTCATTAAATTAAATTGTATATTAGTAAGCCTCTACGAACGTGTTAATTAGTTGTCCATTTATATCTCAACAAATTATGAGAGACGTACCCGTCAGTACTACTACCTTGATAAGGTTGACTTGGCATGAATAGTTTATCTTTGTGAAGTCAATTCAAAAATCATGCATGGAACTTGTTTGAGTCCATAAAATTCAAATAAGGGTATGATGGTACCGGCCGGTATCTATCAGGACCCCTCAAAACTTCGCAACTAACTGTAGCTAATTAGACAACGTCCTTTTGCATTAATGTTCAGAAGGAGAAAAAGAAAATGACAACGTTCGCATTAAAGGGAAATTTTATATATAATGCGACGAGAACTCTTAGCATATATTGTCAAGAACGCAGAATAATTAATCAGTTTATACAATATATTTGAGAGTAGAAATTAATCCATTTTTCTTAATTTATTTTTTAAAAAAACTATATCTTCCCTTTAATAACGTTATTCGTTTGGTTATATATATATACAAATTAAAATACTCATGTTTAACCGTATAATTCTTGACCCAGCGATAACTCTTAATTTATATAAAAAAATATCCATACTTAATTACAGGCACATCACAAATTAAAGTGCAAGTGAAGAAATTTGAAGCGTAAATATCACTAGTCGAATACTACTAAGCTATATATTATAAAGTGTCTATGGCATTTTTGGTAAATTTGTGTCACACTAGCTTTCTTGTTTTTTTTCCTCTTTTAATCCCTCTCTTTTGTCCATGTAACTTTAGATAAAGTACTCTTTTATTATTTTATTTGTCTATTTAATCCTTTAAATTTAATAAAATTTTAATTTTAATATTTTACGTCCGCAACGCATGCGTTACTAGACGCTGGTAACATTAATATTTATGCGGTGAAACCTTAATTTTTGGGTGACGTGAATGAAATTCAACAAATGTCCTGTTTTCAGCTTTTCTAGAAACCTTCAAACCAAAATTGTGGGTGACTGGCGGTCTTGTGGGTCAAATTTGGTATGTATGTGGTTTGGGTTTGGACTTTATAATTAACTTGGACGATTTCTTCAATTTTTTTAGTACTCCTATTAATTATTCACCATTAATAAACAGTCCGTCCAGTACTGTGGAATTAGTCAAAGCCTAAGTAATTAATCAGTCTTTCTCATTCACAAGATATTGCATTTTATGAAGAAAAAGTCGTGACTTGTAGGAGTACTACTGATATAATGAATACTAAATAAGAATAAGTTTTGTCAATAACCCGAGTTTATATATCAAATATTTTAATTTTATTTTAATTTTTGAAAATAACATAATTGTATTGTTCAACATTTAAAAAATTCATATTAATTTTAAATTTAAATTAACTTTAAATAGTCAAAATTCATACTTGGAGCGAGAAAATATATAAATCTATCTATATATTCATGAAAATTTGTGGAAATTTTAATAGTTGCTTGAAAAATTGAAACTAATTAGTTTGGACCATGTGACGTGATAAAAGGTTTTGAAGCATTCAAATTAAAGTCTTTATTTTTGTAATAAAATAAAGGAACACATCGATCTTGAAACTGACCTTCATTAAAAATGGCACTGAACAAAATTTACTTGTCTTTCTATTCTAGCCCGGCCATTTATTTTCAAATCCTGTCTGTGTGGCCCACTACTATATTAGCCACAGACGGCCCATATTACTGGAAAAGTCACATTCAAATTCAGAAAGAAATATGGACGCGCGCCACAAACTTTATAATTGGCCTCATAAAATTGATGTAGTTTAAATTCGAAAAATGCTGGGCCATTGCTTTTCCGCCCAGCCCAGCTATAGAATCAAGGCTCGCATAGCTGGAGTATTTGGGCAACTCATGTATAAAAAACATTGTTTATCATGACTAATATATGTTGACAATTTTCATACAAATTAAAAAAGCCAAAAATTAAGAGAGAATATAAATTTCTTTACCAATCTATTATTGGGTTTTGGGTTGAGAGAGAGAGAGAGAGAGAGAGAGAGAGAGAGAGAGAGAGAGAGAGAGAGAGAGAGAGAGAGAGAGAGAGAGAGAGAGAGAGAGTTATTGTGAATCACTCATTTGTGATGTATAATCAATGGTCTATGTAAGAAATATTTATGTAGTTGATTTGTTTACTTTGCTCGTGTAGTGTCATCTTATTTATAGTTTGAAGGACCCTAACTTTATACTAATTAATTATTCTTGGTTGGATCTTTCAAATATGCGCCAGCGCAAGGGTTAACACGAATATTTCCACATTGTACTCTATTACGTACGTACTTCGTTCAGTGTCAAGCGAAGAGCTTGTATATATAATACTCCATAGGCCGAGTTTAATTCTCTGTCGTCATTTGTGCTTGATTGATCGAGGCAACACCATTAATTATTTCCCACCATTATCTCTCTAATCCAATAACTCACAATGTGAGAACCCTGCTTTTACTGTCAAAGAGCATATGTGTGTTGGGATATTTTACATTGGATAAATTCAAGAGTACAGGTGGGTTAATAAGTATGGAAGATCCTCAAACTAATAATAGGTTAACCTTTTAGGTAAGGAAGTGATTTAATATTTTTATTAGGCGAATCTACACAGGTGCGCGCCAATACCTCCCCTCCATATCGTACTATTCCGCTACAATATACCCAATAACTAAATCATTTAGTGAGGTACATTAATGTAAAAAAATAAAAATACTAATCAATTTAGATAATCTTGTGTGCCAACTAAATACATTTTTTAAAAAATTCTTCTATTTTTAATTTTTTAATATGCGTATAAATTATATTTTATTCTATCTTTTTATTAGAGACGGAAGGACTAATTACTACTATTACTTTCTATATATATCAAATTTGAAGGTATCAATATATCTGAACTAAATTTGGTGCTTGTTTGCCAGAACAGTGAGTCAACTTAAATATTTCTATTTGTAGAGTACTAAGAAATGAAGCAAAAAAGAAAGGTTGATGTAAAAGTCAAATATTCTTTGATCAATAAAATGTTAAAATATGAAAAGGATATTTTAATAAACTCAATTAAGTGATCAATGGGTGAAAATTTTGGAGTTGTAAGAAAAAATATTACCTCTGTCGATATAATTTAACTTTTGAATGACCACGATATATTAAATTTTAAAATAATATAAATTTATTTAATTTTAGTTAACAATTATTATATTAATTGTATAGTTTATAATCATAAACTTTATTTTATTATAAATTTTTACTAATCATATTAATTTTAAAATTTAATACTACCTCAATTCCATAACAATAGTCGTTTTAGTTTCATGTTAAGAAAGTCATTTCATATTATCATTTAAGAATAAAAATTTGTATGAAATTCTATCATTGAAAACCATTAATACAATAAAGAAAATTTATTGGGAAGTTAGTGGTGATATAGAAAAATAAATAATTTATTTTTCTAAAAAGTTGTAAACGATAAATAAATTGAAATAAAAATTTTCTTTTAAAAAATCAATTATTATGAAATGGAAGTAGTATATTATTATTTAATCTCAAAAATTAAATTATATCTTTAATCTCAAAAGGAAGAATGTATTGCGGATGTAAATGTCAAATTAGCATGCTCATAATAATATAAATAAAACGCAAACTTTTAGTCCACCTCACCGAACAGAAAATGAACAGAAAATGAAATATTTAAAATTGTTGAAGGCCCTCTGGCTATGGACACTAGCAAATAAATAACCTAATTTCTGTCCGAAATTTGATTGGCACATACGTGTATTTGATTGAAAACATGAAAGCTAAGTGGTACGCAGCAAATAAAAAGATGCCTGTTAACGTCAAGTTTCGTCTGCGCGTCCAATCACAAAATCCACGCGCTGAATCCTGCACAATAACAGATCACACAGAAGCTTGACGGCCGTACCGCCGGGGGATAGCTCCGGTGTGAGAATAAGCACAGACCGTTCACAAGGTTTAACAATGGAGGTTTATATGTTTAGTGCTCAAAGTAGATATTACCTGTTAATTGTAACCTTGACCTTGTATTTATAGAGCTCCCATCACCTTGGTATCCTCTTCTTTGGATTAGAGTAGGACTCCTAAATATGTTAGCTACCATATTTGGGTCCAACACAATCTCCTTGAGAAGTGCAAGTGGAATCCCTTTCCACCACTACATCCAGAGTTACCTTGTTGACGTAGGATTAGGGTTGACACCCTTAATCACGTAAACTCCTTGTCGCACCAACTCTGCATGTGAACTGCTCATACGCTCAGGCCCAAACCAATAACCAAACCCAATAAGCCCGAACTCAAACCTTACGATGACCACGGGCCCCAGCCTATTGGGATCGGGTAACCGACCCCGATCTTACATCTCTGAACATACGAGCCCGACCTCCTATGACCCGACTCAAGCCTTCAGCCCAAAAGAGGGTCGGGAAAACACTCCCGAACATTGCCCCCCAGTCTCTTGTTATAAGATATTTATGACACGAGACTTGAAAGGACATGAATTCTGATAGTCACGCCATAATGATGAGTTGTCTCGAGAACCCAAACGGTTTTTCCTCGGTCCGCGAGCTAGTACACGTTTTCTCATAACTGGGCCCACCTGCCATAAATAGCCGCCTTTGGAAGCCGTGCCAGACGGGCTATATAAGCCCCCCAACATTCAGCAGCGTCACTTTTTCGAGCCTTTAATATTTTGAATCTCTGTCGAACTTTTCCGGCAAGAGCGATTTCCGGCGAGACACTCATTTTTCCAGATTTCTTCAGTCCGTGCCATTTCTCCACTAAGCTCTTGTCTCGTACCTCTCTTCCCTTCAAACCACCATAAATGGCTGATTCCAGCGATCCTCGTCCCACACCAACCATAGCAGCCGGCACTCCCACTCTTAACTCCGGTGACCTTCTCCAAATCGAGCTGGAGGCTACTCCGGTCGAACTCTCCGTGGAGAACGCCGAAACCAGAATTCGCCAACTCTACGCTTCGGAAACCGACTACGCTGTCATCAACACCAAATCTTCCATCACCCACTCTCAACTGTCGGACATCCAAACTTTATTCAACATCCCCAAAGAATACAAGCTTCGGGTTCCCGAGGCCAGCGAGAGGATGTACCACCGACCCGAGGGCGAATGGGTAGCCGTCCATCTGTATGCCCTAAGGTACGGGGTTCGGTTCCCCCTCCACGAATTCATCTCTTCTTTCCTCTGCCTGGTAGGGATCGGGTTCTCCCAGCTGGCTCCCAACTCCTATATCCAGCTGATCAGCTTCATCGCCCTCTGCCAGGAGGCTGGCATCACCCCCGGGCTGGATTTCTTCTTCGTCCTGTTCTCGGTGGGTCGGTCAAAGGAGCCCGGCCTTCGGCATCTGAACCGTGTTCCTGGACGGGACACCTTCGTGAAGACCCCATCCAGCAACAAGGGGTGGCATTCACAATGGTTCTTCATGAGGGGAACCGATCTTAACCTTCTCCCCAACTGGGCCGGTCCTGAAGATGTCCCCATGAAGGTCAACAAATTTCCGAAGAGTCGTTCGGCAGCCTTCAAGAAGTTTTACGCCCTTCTGAGGCAGACTAATTGGGGTCTAGGAATCGTGTCCAACGAATCCTGGCTCTACGAACACGGCTGTAAGTTAATCTATCCGACCTTGTTTTCTTATTCACCCGATCTTTTGCTTCGATTTTCATAATGATCCTTTTATTTTATGTTGTAGTGACCATCTTCAAGCCAAACAATACTGAAGAGGCCCTGTCCCCACTGCCGATCCTTGTCGAGCCAATCCATCTCCCAGCCGCTGATGACTCTCCTTCAGACGAGGCTGTTCTAATTGCCGAAATGTCTGTCGGTTCGTCAACCGGCCCTCTTCCCGAACCTTCCAAGGCTGATGCTTCCACGAATAGTGTGTTGCAGATGAAGGGGGCCGACAAGATGGCTTTACTAAAGAAGTCGAAGAAAAGACCTTCTGTTCGAGCTCCCCCCAAGGCCATCGTTGCGCCCCCGCCGAAGCCTGCTCTGAAATCAACTCCTCCACCTCCGATCATAGTGACGGTGGCCGAAGATTCGGAGGGTACCGAAGATCAGCTTCTGGAACCCGCTTCGAAGAAGCCGCGGTTGGTCGAGGGGCCCTCCCATGCCGAGGAGGTCGTTGCCCCGATCAATGCTTCTTCCCCGAAGTCCAAGGCTAGCTCTTCCGGAGGATCCCCAACCACCTGCTGGCCGAAGAGCCCAGCTGACAAATTTCCTTTCCATTTGCTTGATCAATTCAGGCTTTCCGGTGATGATGAACGGTTTAAGAACTTTTCGTCAGAGGATTTTCTGGTTACCTATCTCCGAGCCCAGACTCAGGTATTTATCCTCATTTGTATATATGTCTTCATTCATTTTTTTTTTTGCTGTCTGACCAATTCGCCTATGTATTTAGGCCAACGCCATCCTTGCTCGAGCTATCGCTCCCCTTGCCCGATCTACCAAGAGAGAGGTCCAGCTAAGAACCGACGTGGAGCTTCTCCAGGCCGAATTATCGGGTCGGGATTCGGAGCTGAAGAGGGAGCGGGATCTCCTTGCGGATACCCGTAATAAAGTATCCCAGGCTAATCGCCGGATTGGCGAACTCGAAGAACAAAATTCCCTACTTCAACATGAGTTCGTCGGTCTCAACGATCATGCCAAAAAGCTGGTGCAGGATAAGGAACTTCTGGTCGAAGAGAATAGGACCTTGGTGGGAAACCTTCAGGTCATCGAAGGGAAGTTTGCGGGGGTTCACGCTCAGCTGAGTAACTTGATCCACGCGAACAACACTTTGATGGCCGAACAGACCATCATCAAACAGGCTGCCATCAGGGAATACGAAGAATCGCCTGCCCTGACCGATAAGATTATGACCCAGTTTGCCGAGGGTGTTGAAGCTTATCGGGAGAAGGCCCGAGCGAAGCTTGTTGATGCTGGTTTGGACGCCTCGATCCTTGATTCTTCAGACGAGGAGTCCGAGGCCGAAGCCGATGCTGGTTCCCCTTAATTTTTTCTTGAATTTTCCTGTTTTTTTTTTTTTTAAGTTTTGTAATTCAACCTGACCAGAGAGGCCGACGGTGTATGTACCCGAAACCTATCTGATCAGGAATTGTAAAACCTTTATAATATGAATGGAGACAAAAGATTTCTAAGTAGTTATCTCGATCAGTTTAACTTTATTTTTATCGCCCAGTTAGGTCATTTCTGACCTTCTGGTCCATTTTCGTCTAAAGTGTACTGTCTCGGATAGGTAACTTTTATCGATCAGTTATACTTGTGGCGTTTTATCAGCCAGTTAAGTTCTTTCGGACTGTCTGGTTGTTTTACGCTCGAAGCTTGTCTGATCGGACGTGTATCTTTGTCGACCAGTTACACTTGTGGCGTTTATCGATCAGTTAAGTTTTTTAGGACCGTCTGATCGTTTCACGCTCGAAGCTTGTCTGATCGGACGTGTATCTTTGTCGATCAGTTACACTTGTGGCGTTTATCGATCAGTTAAGTTTTTTAGGACCGTCTGATCGTTTCACGCTCGAAGCTTATCTGATCGGTAAAGCAGTGCAAGATTAAAACGAAGTACAAACGTTTCTCTTGAGAGAAGTTTTCATTTCATTGATAAATCGCATAAATTACACCGTTATCAGGAAAGAACAGGCATGTATTTACTAGTAATATCTCCTAAGTCTTCCAGCATGCCATGTATTCTTTACTTCCGACCCATCCATTGCTCGAAGCCGGTAAGTCCCTGGCTTCGGCACTTCTAATATCTCATAAGGCCCCTCCCAGTTAGGCATTAACTTTCCTGTGTTCTGGGGGGTTGACGCCTCTGCCTCCCGAAGCACCAAATCTCCTATCTCGAACCTCCTCAACTTCACCTTCTGGTTGTAATGTCGGGCTGTCTTCTGTTGATAAATGGCCAACCTCAACACCGCGGCGTCACGAGCTTCATCTAGCAGATCCAGATTCATTTTCAAACCTTCATCGTTGTATAGTTCTTTGAACTGGCTGACCCGAAGGGTGGGTGACCCAATCTCTACCGGTATGAGTGCATCGGTCCCATAGGCCAGACGGAAGGGGGAGTCTCCAGTTGTTGTCCTTGGGGTCGTCCGGTATGCCCACAAAACGCTAAGCAGTTCCTCGGGCCACCGACCCTTCAGTTCATCCAATCTTCTTTTTATGCCGTTGAGTAGGGTTCGATTTGTCACTTCCACTTGACCGTTTGACTGAGGGTGGGCAACCGAGGTCTTCCGGTGTTGAATTCCCAATTCTTTCAGGAAGCTTTCAAATTTTGACCCCACGAACTGTCTACCGTTATCCGATACTACAGCCATCGGGATGCCGAACCGATAAACTATTCCTTCTTTCACAAATTTAAGACATTCCTGTTCGGTAATCTTCTGCAGTGGTTTGGCTTCGACCCACTTTGTCATGTAATCGACAGCCACTATTATAAAGCTGACTTGCCCTTTGGCCTTCGGCAGAGGTCCTAGGATGTCGATTCCCCATACTGCGAAGGGGATAGGGGATAAGACCGAGTAGAGTTCTTCGGGGGGTTGATGCGGGATGTTGCTGTTCAGTTGACACTTGGGACATTTTTTGACGAGTTCCTTGGCCTCTGTGTAAATGGTTGGCCAGTAATACCCCTGTCTTAGAATTTTATTCGCCAGTGACTTGGCGCCCATGTGATCTCCACAGATCCCTTCATGTACCTCCCGAAGTGCGTAGATTGCCTCTGACGGTGTTAAACATTTAAGTAAGGGAGAGCTGAAGGCCCTTCGATACAAATCTCCATCAATCAGTACAAAATTCGAACTTCGATGCTTGATCTTTCTTGCTAGGATGCGGTCTGATGGTAAGGTTCCGTCAGCCAGATAATAGATGTAGGGCGTAAGCCAACAGTCTAGCCGATCAACACATAATGTCTCCTCTTTTGAGACACTAGGCTGCTCCAATGTCTCTAGATATACCGAACCGTTGAAGGAGTTGGCATCGGTTGTCGCCAGTCTGGCCAGGGCATCTGCTATTGTATTGTCAGATCGGTCAATTCCCTGACAGCTGACCGTGTGGAAGTATGTCAGTTTATTCTTTGTCTCGGCTAAGTACTTCGTCATTCTCGCCCCCCGAGCCGCATACTCTCCCGATATCTGTTTGACGACCAGCTGCGAGTCACTGTAGATGACCAAGTTTTGTACTTCTAGGCTTCGGGCCAATTTTAACCCGGCTAGAATGGCCTCATATTCTGCTTCGTTGTTGGTCGCTCTAAACTTAAATCGAATAGCTTGTTGGACCTTGAATCCTTCGGGGCTCGTCAATATGACCCCTGCACCACTGATGTCTGACGTTGACGAGCCATCGACATATAGTGTCCATGAAGTCTTTATGGGTTGTGTTTCGGCCACCGATCCCACATCTGGCTCCGAAAATGAACATTCCACGACGAAGTCTGCTAGCGCCTGCCCTTTGATTGCCGTTCGGGGATGATACTCTATCGCGAACTGTGTTAGCTCCATTGCCCATGCCGCCAGTCTTCCAGAAACCTCAGGTCGGTGTAAAATTTTCTTCAACGGCTGATCGGTGTATACAACCACCACCCGACCCTGGAAATAATGCCGAAGTTTTCTGCTTGCAATGATTAAGGCATAGGCGAATTTTTCCAGGTTCGGGTATCGGAGTTCTGCGTCCCGAAGTACGTGGCTGACGTAGTACACGGGGAACTGATTTCCTCCTTGGTCCCGAACCAATGCCGCCCCCACTGCCATCGAACTCGCCGCCAGATAAAGATATAGTGTAAGATCCCAACTTATTAATGAATAAAATCAAATTTTCTCTAAATATTATTGTGAATAATAAGGGGTTAATTTGATATAATACTTTGGTTATGGGTGAAATGTGCAAATTTTGCAAAATAAGCAAGTGGTTATAAAATATTTATTTTTGGTCGGTGAATATTCGGTTGGTCGTGGAATATTCTTGCTGTCGGGGAATATTCGTACGACGACGCAGCCTTGTGTGGGCCCCATAACGGAAAGCGATTGGATGAAGAAAACGACAAGTATAAGTTGTTTATAAATAACGGCGTAGTTGTTACCGTTAATACTGTTGGAATACCCGGTGGTTAAAATACAGTAGCACACGGTATTGCACCAATTATTGATTCTTACGTAAGAAGGCACTACTCAATAATTGTTACAGTAGTTATTATTCAATATTTTATTTTATTGATTCAATAATTGCTGCGTTGATATTTTATATTATTGTTGTTTCAATAATTGTTGCTGCACAGTATTTTCATTTATCAGATCAATAATTCATATTATTTGAATAATATTATTAGATAACATTATTGGCAATGTCTAGAAAGTTCTGTCTAAGGAGAGGTTTGGTCATCTAATTGCGCGCCAGTAAGGAGAAATCCTTATTGGAAAGCCCCCTCTTTCCTGGGAACGGCCTGGTTGTCATAAATGTGATTCTGTAATATTATTTGTGAATAATTAATTATTGATTCATATGATAAGGAAATATTTATTTTATGTGGATATAAATGAGGGATATATTTTTGTGGTTAAAAATGAAGGAGTTAATGTTGAGGTTTTTGTCAGTATTTTTGTCGGAATGGAGGTATTAAAAATCAGGGTTTTTGAGATAGTTTGCGGTGGTTATAATTTTTAATCCGACCGTTGGATCGTGGTAATTTTTGGATATGTTATACATATATAAGTTGAGTATATGTCCACAAATTTTGAACCGTTAAAAATGAACGTATGATTTATTACGAATTTTACAAGATGACTGGTTCAGAAATTATTGAATTTTCGGAGTTTATCATTTTGGTGGAAAATTCTAGAATTGGTGGGCCCCACTTGTGGTTGGTGAAGAAATGTGCTGAATTATATTTCAAATGTGGTGGGTGGGAATAGTAGCAGGTAAAGCCATCAGGTTGCAGGTCAAACCTACCAAAATTTTCCTATAAATAGAGGGCTAAGTTAGAATTGAAAATCACACCAGAAACAAGTTTTCTCTCTTTCTCTCTCTAGATTATTGAGTGTATTTTGTGAGTATTTAGATACTTTGAGAGTTTCTATTCATCAGAGCAAGTTTCTTTCAGCCTTATACCGGTATTCCGACCAGAAGTACTGATATTTTGAGGTAAGGGATATTATTTTTCTTCTTAATGATATTATTTTCTTCAATATCATTATGCTAAAATATTGATATGAGTTTTTATCAAATTTGGAACTTTTTGTGTCGGGGGTTACTATTCACGTATACGGCACTATTCACGTATACGACACTATTCACGAATACGGCACTATTCACCGAAAAACAAAATTTTCCCTTTTTGTCCAAGATGTCTATTATGGTTACTATCTTTGATTGTATCCATGTTTTGATCTTTATTTTTGAATTCTGCTTCACAATTGATTATTATGAAGTATTATTGATCTTGGATAAACTGTTATACGAATCCCTACTATTTGTCCTTCTGTCTCATTGGATTCGTTCTCTTTAAGATATTTTTCATCATCCTCAGTCCTAAATGATGATATTACTGAATATCTTTGGCCTGTAGTGCAAAGATGTATAATTGCTTGATGAATATCTTTGGCCTGTAGTGCAAAGATGAACAGGTGTTGAGATGAACATGACCGACTGATGATACAAATGAATATCTTTGGCCTGTAGTGCAAAGATGAATATTTGGTTAAAGATGATTATTAATTGATGTTACAGGGATAAAATATTGATGATGGACTTTTAAATCTTAGAAGATAGTAGAATTCTTTCTCTACTTGACTCTTCTAATGGTTTGCTGTTTCCGCTGCAGTTGTTGATATAAAACTTGTTGTCGATTATATTTTATCAGATTTTTCCCTGTTGAAGACTAACGATAATTTGTTGTATATTATCTTAGTCATAATATTCTTTACTGGGCTAGTTGAGCTCACCCTTTTCCTTTTTGTTCCATTTTTCTTCTCAGGAGGTGAGAACATAGCAGGATCTAGTCGGGGTATGGAGTGATGGTTCTAGAAAGATGTATTAGCAGTCCTCACTATTTCTGTAAAATAGTGTTTGAATAATTGTAATGAGGATTTATTTGAGTGTGGATATTGTCTAGAAGACAATATTTGTATTTAAACTCACAGTATGTGTTGTCGTATTTTGCACGACAATTGTATTATTGAAGTTGTAGTTTGCTTTCTGTACCATGTATTTGGCGACTCAGAATGGGTGTTGTATACCTATTCTGGGGGCGTCACATATAGGGGTTCTGAAGGGATTGGTTTCATCAGCAGAGGTGCCGAAGAAAGATATCGTTTGATCCCTTGGAACGCGTCCTCGCATTCTGAGGTCCACTGGAAGCTTTTCTCGTTCTTGGGTCCTTTCAAGGTGTCAAAAAATGGAAGGCACCTCTCAGCTGATTTAGAGACGAACCTTCGTAGGGCCGCTATCCGACCCGTTAGTCTCTGCACATCCTTGTATGACTTTGGTGATTTCATATCCAGGACTGCCTGGATTTTCTCTGGGTTTGCTTCGATTCCCCTTTTGCTGACCAAGTATCCTAGAAATTTACCCGATCCTAGCCCAAAAGTGCATTTGGTCGGGTTTAGCCTTAGCTTGCGTTTTCGGACCGTCTCGAAACAGTCCTCCAGATCTTCAAGATGTTTGCGGACTGACATGCTTTTAACGATCATGTCGTCTACGTAGACCTCCATGCTCCTCCCCAATTGTTTCGTGAACACCAGGTTCATCATTCGTTGATAAGTTGCCCCGGCATTTAATAGCCCGAAGGTCATTTTCCTGTATGCGTATATCGCCCGATGTGTGATAAAACTTGTCTTCGGGATGTCTTCCTTGTTCATCGAAATCTGGTGGTACCCAGAGAATGCATCCATAAAACTCAACATACCGTATCCCGACGTGGCGTCGATCAGTTGATCTATGTTGGGCAAAGGGTAGAAATCCTTCGGACACGCCCTGTTTAGATCCGTGTAATCAATACACAACCTCCATTTCCCATTTTGCTTCTGGACCAATACCACGTTGGCCAACCACTCCGGGTAATCAATCTCGAAGATGAATTCGGCCTCCAGGAGCTTGGCGATCTCTTCGTCGATGATTTTTTACCTTTCTGGGGCGAAAATCCTCCGCTTCTGTATGACCGGTTTCTTGTCCGGGTCCACGTGCAGCCGGTGTAGAGCCACTGATTCACTTACCCCCGGCATGTCGCTGGGTTCCCATGCAAAGATATCGGCATAGACTCGGAGTAATTCTATCAGCCCGGTCCGGAAGGGTTCTGATAACCCCGACCCGATCTTAATTATTTTGTCTTCCTGCCCAGGTACCAATTCTACATCATCAGTTTCTTCGGCCGGAAGAGCAAGTGGCTCTGTGCTTCCCTCCGTGAATGGTTCGATCTCAATGGCCATTGTCTATTTTTGTTTGCAGACCCCGACCCCTGAAGAAATCAAGCTGTTTCGGTAACACCTTCGGGCTATATCTAGGTCACCTTTTACCTCCCCGATCCCGTTCGGTGTCGGAAACTTGATTTTAAAATGGGGTATCGATGTTACCGTTTGCAGGGCTGCCAAGGTAGGCCTTCCGAGGATCGCGTTGTATGCCGAGTCTATTTGGACGACAAAAAATTTCACCACTATTTCGACTTGATTAGGTGCCGTACCAAATTTGACTGGCATCTCGATGGTGCCCAACACAAGCACTGGATCTCCACTAAATCCGTACAAGGGGCCTTCCCCTCCCAAATCCATCTTCTTTCCTTGCAGGTCTAACCTCTGATAGGCGTGAGAATACAGGATGTCGACCGAAGACCCGTTATCTATCATCATTCTTTTCATATCCACTATCTCGACCTGAGCCGTTATTACCAAAGCACCATCGTGGGGCTCAATGAGATCTGTCGGGTAATCTTCGTCCGTAAATGAGATAGACGTTCCCGGATATGCCCGATCCTTTCTAGGGGTTGACCCCGAAACAGATAGCACTGCTTCCAGAGTCCCACTTCTTTTTCTTCCCGATACCCGTCTAACGGAACCCCCCGAAATGACATCAACTACACCTCGGGCTGGGGGGTTCTGCGGCGTCTGGGTATCCGGGATCTGATCTGCGGTCTCCTCTCTGGGCACCTCGGCATTTCCCCGGCCTGCCACGTATTGTAACAGTTGTCCGTTTTGGACATTTTTCTCGATCATATCCATCAGATTAACGCATGCTTCGGTCGAGTGTCCGGTACTCTGATGGTATTCACAATACTTATCCCGACCACGCTTTCCGGGCTTAGTTCGCCTGGGGCTTGGCTCGTAGAATGGTTGGTTTTTCATTTCCTGCAGGATTTTCGACCGATCCGCGGTGAGGGGAGTATAGACCTTGCTGACGTTACGGTTGGGTAGTGGAGGCCGGTTGCTACCTGAACCTCCCCCGTTGAAGTTTTTCTTTTCCGTTCGGTCTGATTTCCACTGGTTATTGTCCGAACGTTGGTAGGTCGGTTTTTCCCGATCTTTCGATTTCTCGTAAGGTTGTTGGTGTGGTTTGAAATTTCCCAAAGCTTCTTCTATAGCGATGAACCCTTCTGCCCGATGAAAGGCCTCGGTCAAGTCTGCCGGAGGGTTAATCACCAAATCCTTTACCAGCTTCTTAGATCTCCCGATGTCTAAGCCAGTCGTAAAAAATCCCAGTGCCTGTGGGGAATTCAGCTCCGCTACAGATCCCACTGCCTCTCTAAATCGTTTGACGAACTGACTTAGGGTCTCGTCTGATTTCTGCCGTACCTGCATGAGGGACGCCGTGATCTTCCCTCGTCTTCGGTTGCTGCCAAACCGAGCATGGAATTTTTCACGAAGATCGTTTCATGACCCGATTGATCCTGGTGCCAGGGTCCCCAACCACTCCCTGGCACTCTTCTTAAGTGTTGTAGCGAACATGTGGCATTTGGCTGCATCCGAATGCCCATAGTACGACATCAGCCGATCATATCCATCCGAATGGTCGTAGGGATCTCCCAATCCGTCATATGTCTCCATCGGGGGCATCTTCTTCTTTGGATCGGCTATCACCCGGTTGATTTCGGGCGAAAAGGGAGATCCTAAACCTGCCGAAGATGTCCCCGTCGAGTTTTTTGTCCCTAGCAACCTTTCTAATTCAGACACTCTCCGGGTAAGGGGGTCGGATCCTTCCTTATGAGGGGACGATCGAGGTTTGTCCCTCCCATAATCAGGAGACGCTTCCCTTTCTATCTGCCCCGTCCTGCCTCGGTATTCTGATCGGCGCCCGGCCGAAGGACTCCTCCTTCTGCTCCTTCCATCTCTAGAGCGACTCCGGTGCCTGCTCTGTTCTCTTCTTGCCTCTCCCCGCCGAGGCGATCGAGACCGGCTTCGATTCCTACGCCTTCTGGAACTCACTTCTTGATCACCGACCATGTTGGCCATCTGTCTCTCCAACTCCAATTGTTGTAGCTGGAGCGCCAACATGGCGTCTTTATTCTGGTCCAGTCTCTTCTGCAAGAGAAACTCTCGTTGGTCTCGGCTTCTTGCTCCCCGGTCTTGCCTCACGAGGGCTTGAGAGTGCCTCTCGTCGGCCTGACTCGCTTGATGAGGCGTGTGTTGACTCTCGGGGAAGAGCTTCCGCCGAAGATCATGGACCGGTAACTCTTCTACCTCCTGTATTTTAGACCCCAGTCGGTCCTTCACTGACCCCCTCGCCTGAGTTGTTTGGTGGGACTGCTGGGTCTTGGCCCTTTCCGAGACAGCGATATTATCTCTACTCATCATGATTGCTGCCGAAGAAAAGTATTTGTGGTTGCAAAGAAGCACGCCCTCCTTCTAGCGCCAATGTTAACGCCAAGTTTCGTCTGCGCGTCCAATCACAAAATCCACGCGCTGAATCCTGCACAATAACAGATCACACAGAAGCTTGACGGCCGTACCGCCGGGGGATAGCTCCGGTGTGAGAATAAGCACAGGCCGTTCACAAGGTTTAACAATGGAGGTTTATATGTTTAGTGCTCAAAGTAGATATTACCTGTTAATTGTAACCTTGGCCTTGTATTTATAGAGCTCCCATCACCTTGGTATCCTCTTCTTTGGATTAGAGTAGGACTCCTAAATATGTTAGCTACCATATTTGGGTCCAACACAATTTCCTTGAGAAGTGCAAGTGGAATCCCTTTCCACCACTACATCCAGAGTTACCTTGTTGACGTAGGATTAGGGTTGACACCCTTAATCACGTAAACTCCTTGTCGCACCAACTCTGCATGTGAACTGCTCATACGCTCAGGCCCAAACCAATAGCCAAACCCAATAGGCCCGAACTCAAACCTTACGATGACCACGGGCCCCAGCCTATTGGGATCGGGTAACTGACCCCGATCTTACATCTCTGAACATACGAGCCCGACCTCCTATGACCCGACTCAAGCCTTCAGCCCAAAAGAGGGTCGGGAAAACACTCCGGAACAATACCAATAGCTTGAAAATTCCATTTGAACTAACAATGGTCAACAGCACACAAAACCCTTTCAATTCCTCGAATTTATTACTGCACGTTCTCTCTCTCTCTCTCTCTCTCTCTCTCTCTCTTCTATTTGTTGTTGCAAGTTTGCAACTGTTTTTTAAGGAATTAACTTACCAATAATAAATAAATATATATATATATATATATATATATATATATATATATGAACCGTTTTATAACACTTCAGTCTCATATAAATTAAAAAATATAAAATAAAATATTTGAATTTAAAAAATTAAATTAGTAATAATATTATTTTGAGTCATAATTGTCTGACTAAATGACCGAAAAAATATTAATGTGATAGTGATTTAAAACTTTATTAATTTAGATGGAATAGACTTAACTCGGAACCCGTTTATAACACTTTTTCTCATTAGCTCCCCCTTTTTGATCAGGTATATGCCTATATATAAATGATCAGTCTTCTACAAAAGCTAGCATCGATCATAAATTATAAATCTACTACGTACCATGCACTAATTTCTTTCTTTCACATACATAAATCCTTAATTTCTCATCTAATTAATTTATAGATGGAGGAGGATGATTTGACAAATTCACATGCGAACAAATCTGTTGATTCCAAAGAAACTTCAGATGATCAAAATTCTGAAGAAAGTGGTTGGACGGGTTACTTTGAAGATTTTATTTCCGCCAAACAGAAAGAAGAAGAATATTCCGATCGTAATATTACTACTTATGGTGGCGCTACTGCTTGTTTGGCTTCTGATGCTGCTTCTTTTGTGGACGTTGAATATAAAAAATCCTCCAAAACTGATAAAAAATTCGCATGTTCTTCAACCGATAGCTTGCCAAAGATGTCTAAGAAACTGACTTTCAAGAAAACAAGAACAAAGGAAATTTCGTGCGACGAGTCTTTGGAAGACACTGCTACTTCTCCTGTCAATAGACCCAACCTGGTCATGCTCATGCAGGTGAACCCATTAACTGATAAATGTCTTCATATATCCTGTCAATAGTAGTATATATGCTTATATATATGATCTTAATTTATGCTTGTAGGTACGTAGCCAGGTTGAACTGTTCAATTAATTTTGCAATAAGGTTTTTGTTCTTTCCTTTTTCGGGGTGTACATATATACTATAATATATGACAAATGATTAATTTGTGTAGGGAAAAGAAGGTAGCACCGGTCATGGTTTAGAACCGCAGACAGATAAAAGAAGTACTAGTAATACTGAATTGGTTTCGGAAGGGAAAAATGACGACGTTACAGACCTAAGAAAGAAAGGGCTGTGCTTGGTCCCCGTGTCCATGTTAGTCAACTATTTTGGTTAATCTAGCTCTTTATATATGTATGTATAATATGTGTGGATCTGCTTAACAATAGTATGTTAAAGACCTTTTCAAGAATAAATTAGAGCATAAACTCAAATTAAGGGATCTAGTACTGAGCAATATTAAGGTAGATGAGTCATTTGGTTAATTAATTAGAGTTTGTACTTTTGACAAACTTCATAAGTTTAATTATTTCCGTGCCTTTTGAGCAAGTTAAGGGGCACAATTATTTTAATCCCAGTACATGTAATATTAGTTAATTAGCTGACAAGGGTGATTAAGCTAAAAAGCTCATTGATTAAGCTAGCAGCTAAAAGGACAAATGATCCGAACGTCGTCTTTTAAAATAGGTTAATTAATTCATAGGAACACCAATATTTATATAACAGTTCATGCATTTCTCATGATTTCATCCTTGATCGACTTGCTTCCAACGGTAACCCTAAGCAAGCATTAATTAATAATAATAAAATAAAAAGCATTTGCAATTCAAATCTTCACAAAATAGCTAATACTGATTTTCTCATCTTATCACTTCTCTTTCTTTAATGAATTTATCAGTAAATTACGCACATTCTAAGTGAAGGTCACGGTGTAATTTAAAGAATTAACAAGAACAACTTTAATTTAATGAAACCGTTGTGACGACGTGGACATGGTGCTAATTCTTGGCTTCGCTACGACATTCTTCCACTTTCAAGGAAGATTAGAATTTACCATTATGGTAAAATATGTACTATTTTTCAGGAGTTTATTTGTTAATTGTTGTTACGATATGATCGACGTTTTTATATATTATTTTGTTTGAAATGATTACCCTTTTAATTTATTTTTTATTAATTGTAGTGTTTTTATCATTATAATTAATTGTTTACAGTTTTAATATATTTTAGTGGATTTAATTGTTTATCAAAAAAAATTATATATTTTGGGCACGGAAATTTAAAAGGAAAAAGTTACATGGCTTGTATCAATACCAGTTGATTTATGAATAAGGGAAAAGTTCCAGTATAAATTATGTTCATATAATAATTAAAAGATAATAAATCATTAATTTCGCCAATGAAGTTTTAGATTGATGGTTAAAATTTAGACTCTCAAACTATTATATCCCAAATTTTAATGTAGTATTTCAGATGTAATTCATTTAACTTGTACCGGTATCACTCGTTGAAATTAAATAAATAAAACAAATCCCACCTCAAAAGCAAAATTTAGTCTCATTTTAAAACGAAGATTAATTAATTATATACACACGTCGGTTAAGTTGTTAACCTGTTCATTAATACTTCATTTAATTGGGTAAGAGAGTTATATTCCACAAAACAATCCAAAAGATTTCTTGTACCCACAAATAAACAACGGAAAATAACAAAATTATTAATAATGAAAGAGGAAATTAAAAGTGATTAATTAATAAGACTGATATTTTAAAAATTAACAACTCACCTCTCCAACCGCCTGCAGGCTCCATTTAAATTATTCAGAGTTATTCTAAAGCAAGTATGTAGGTACTTATTGGAGAATAAATTCACCGAACGTGGCTCGCTAAGAAATATCTAATGGAGTTTTACTTGTCTGTTAATAGACATTTCTGTAATGATAGTAGTACAAGTGATACTTAGGCTTGATTATTAATATTTACTTTTAATTTGTTGTAGTTTTACTTTTAATTTCCTCTTTCATTATTAATATTTTTAGATATTTACTTTTCTTTCTTTCTTTATTAATATTTACTTTTAATTTCCTCTTTCAATATTATTATTAATATTTACTTTTCTTTCTTTCTTTATTATTTAAAAAAAAATCATGATTACAATTACGTAACATTATTTGATGGTTTATAAATGAATAAAAAATAAATGAACAAATAAAAATACAACGAATCAAATACTCATGGCTAACCAGATCCAAATATCCAATAGAGACATATTTGATAGTCTACATTTGCAACAAAAATCATATACGGATGACATGTAAAATTTGAGTTTTATACCTTTTATTAATAATAACATGATATATAGAGAATCCAAGAGAAAATTAAGGGATTTAGATTTTAATATAATTAGTAAAACAATTTTATCATGGTAAATAATAAATACAAAATATTTCCAAATTTCTTGATTTTCTCTTAAATTCCTTACGTGTCATGTTGTTCTTAGAGTACATAAAACTCAGGTCTTAAATTCCTTACGTGCCAATTTTTGGTGTAGACAAAAGAAAGAAAGAAAGAAAGAAATATTTTTGACTATTCATGCAACTGTAGGTCTAGTTTCCTATTTTTTTTTCTTTTTTTATACTGTGCGTGCATAATTTTTTGTGTATAATTAATGTCCCTAATATTACTCTTTCTATTATGCCCCTTTAAACTTTTTTATTTTTCTCTCTTATTATCTATCGTTGATCTCCTATTTTATAGGATTCCATTTCTTTCTTTCTTTCTTTTAACACACAAATAGTGTGTGCCAGTGTTCATAAATTAAAATAGGATTCCATTTCTTTCTTTTATAATAAACAAAGAGTGTGTGTCATTTAAGAATAAGTCTTGGCAGACATGAAAGTTTGACCGGAAAATTGGACCGGTCTAATTTTTTTTTTTTTTGCTAGTGACCCTTAAAAAATGTATAGTATTTATTCCAACAGGAATTTCTATAAAGTATAGTGTTTTAGGTGTAATTTGGATACATATACAAATACAGGGTTATACAGTCTAAAACACTATATTAGGTGTAATCTGTATAACCCTGTATTTGTATATGTATCCAAATTACACCTAAAACACTATATTTTATAGAAATTCCTGTTAGAATAAATACTATACATTTTTTAAGGGTCACTAGCAATAAAAAAAAAAAAAAAATTTGGACCGATCCAATTTTCCGGTCTAACTTTCCTGTCCGCACAGCATTACTCGTCATTTAAACTAGTGTTCATAAATTGTAACCGAAAAAATTAGGAAAAACAAAATGCTAGTACGTACAATGTCCTGTGAAGTCGTTAAGAATAACATGCATGATTTCCTCGGCCTACCACTCTTTGATTGGTCAACATCGTATGCTTGTAGCTGTAAGCAGTGGGGGACTCGAGAGTTTCTAAAATTAAATTAAAAAACAAATACTAAAATTTAAACTTAATATTCTCGTCCAGAACTTCACAAACAACATATAAAAGCGTAAACTTGTCCTGCTTGATTGACTAAATTATAAAGCAAGATGTTATATAAATAACCTAATTTCAAGAATTATTTAATTCGTAGTGGGGGGACTACATTTAAGATTTTAGTACCTCTTGTATTATTAAAATCATTTTAAATTAAAATTTGATGTTGATCAGTGAGTTTCAATAAATTAAAATTTTAAATTACTAGTATTTATTATTTAATTTGTAATAATTATAATTATATTAACTAAATAAATAACTTTTCTAATTTTAAAATTTAAAACTTTTACAATTAACTTCAGGAAAATTAAAAAGTTTATTTTCTTGAATCCTAGCATTAATTACCCGAAAGATGAATCACAAATAATCATCTAATTTTATTCCTTCTAGTTGCCATAATATATTATATTATTATATAAAATTAAATTATTACAGAAAATAAGATTAAATGATATATAAGAGATATGCATGGACGGACGGACTCCTTAGCTTGTTGACGTGTGTGTGTATATATAATTATATATAGCCTAATACATATCCAACCATAGCCCAAAAACTATCTCAAGTCCAACCATTAATTATCGTAAGAGGAAAAATAAATAAAAAAAAAAGAAAAAAAAAAGCAGCGACTGCAGTTGCAGTCAGTGGCACACATGTAGGTCCGCCGCTGCTTGTAGGTACGCTAGCACAATTTTCTTACGCGATTAAATATGTAATTATTAATTATTAGGATTATTTGATTCGATTATGATTTGATTTGTAGATAAACTCTATAAATATGTCATAATTTTTTAAGTTAGTCATGACTTATTTGATATGAAAGAAGAAAATTTGGAGGTGAACCATAAACTGTGTGGCTGGAGTACGCCAACCATATGAACCAGCCATCTTGGTTGGATAATATTTTTTTTTTCTTGGATAGAATTGTATTATTGTAATTTTGGATTTAGATTGATTAGCCAATCAATATGGTGATCAATCAAATTATACTATAGTAATTTCGATTTAAATAAATAGGTGAACAAATCAATATGGTGATCAATCAATTTTATATTATTATAATTTTGGATTTAAATAGATAAGGGAATCAATATGGTGATCAATCTATTTATATTATTGGCTAATGAAGTCTTAACTTAGTTGTTAAAACGGAGGTTCTATGACCTTTAGTTTTTAAGTTTGATTTTCACTTGTGTGAGTTTGTTTCTTCTTTTATTGTGAAATGTTATTTTGTTTATTTTATTTATTTATTTGATCAAATAATCCAAAAGTCAATAATAGATTGATAGTGGACACCATATATACTTTTGAAATACAGTTATATTCTCGAAATATTTATTCCTCCTTTATATGAAGTGTGTTTCCTCCTTTATGTGAGGTTTGATTGCCGATGAGTCATTTAGTCTAGTGTTTAAGATTGAGGCATTGTGTCCTTTAGGTTTCAGGCTCAATTCTCATTTTGGTGAGTTTATTTCTCCTTTATGTAAAGTGTGTATCCTTCTTTACGTTTTAGGTTTGTTTGGTTTGTGAATTTATTTCTCTCTTCTACTCTTCTAGTGAAATAATTGTGATATGATTGATTATGAGATTATTATATTCTACTCCCCAAATTATTGTATATAATTGTAATTGTGGATCTAAATATATAAGCAAATCAATATGGTGATCTACCAAATTATATTATTGTAAATTTGGATTTAATTGATTATTAGCATTATCAAAAGGGTGATCAATCATGTAAACAACCTCTTAGATTGTTTATTTTTTTAAAATAAAAACGTGGCTTAGATTAATCCAGGAGCATGCAAAGAAATGACTAGGCTAACGACCCCTAGTAGACCTCTTGTTTAGTGGAATTAATGTTCCAAACAAGTTTGAATTCAGGACATGGCATCAAACCAAGTTTGAACGATCTGTTTCACTGTATATTGATAAAGGTGGGTATTGAGTTATTTAAAATTTATTAAATATAAAATTAAGTTTGATTGAGACTCGTTTAGCTATTGAGTCTAGCACAATCTCGAATTGAGCCCGAGAATTTTAAACTTTTCTGACAAACATTATCCTAGCATCAATAGAAAATTATAATTTGAGAAAGTTCGAGTAATTTATCAAATTTTAAAATTTGTTCATATTTGAATTATTTATATTTCGAGTCAAGCTCGAATCGAATTTTTAATCGAGCGAGTACGAATTGAACCCGAACTATTTACTCATTTTATATTCTTACATATGGAACCATTTCTATCACCTCACTCATTTTCTTTATAAATTTGTTTAGTTCGTATTCGAGCAAGTGTATGTAATTACTCTCTCCATTCCTAAATAAGTATCGTTTAAAGTTTTTACACATGAATTAAGAAAGTTATTTAATACTATCATTCAATAATTAAAATGTGTAAAATTTCATCGCTACCCTTTATGGGAACTTGGAAAATATTAATATAAGGGAGAAATTTTATTGGGATAATTAGATAAATTAGGGGTGATATAGGAAAATAAATAATTTATTCTCCTAAAAAGATATATACGATAAATAAATTATAATAATTTTTTTTTTTCTAAAACGTCACTTATTTATGAAAGGAATAACAAATATGATAGAAGAATTAAAAAGGAAACAAAATGCTTTAATACCGGTTCTCTTGACATGAAATTTTGTAATAGGATATGCTCGTCTATCAAGAACAACAGTCTCATTTGATTTTGCTTATCCTTACGTATATTAATGAATTAGATCATTTTTGGAATGACTAAATATATATACTCCATATTTCCATAAAAAATCTTGTTAAATTTTTTCAATCTAAAAAGAGTTTCATTTGTTCAATATAAAATGACACTATTAAACTAAACACACGACAAATTTAGGGTGAAACATATATATATATATATATATATATATATATATATATATATATATATATATATATATATATATATATAGTTCGACTTTCTCCAGCGCACTGGAGTGAGCGAATTAAAAACGAACCGGCTATAGTGATGATTTTTTCCGTCGCTATAGCATAAAAAACCGGTTTTTTATGCTATAACGACGAAAAAAATCGTCGTTATAGCCAGTTCGTTCTTAGTTCCCTCCAATTTATTGAAAAAACGGACTATATATATATATATATACACACCGGATCCGGTCCGGGAGTCCGGATTTTCTTAAAATCCGGACCTTTATTATTTTATTTTTTTTTGCTTTTTTTTTTCAAAACAACTAAAAAAAAATATTTAATATTTTATGGAACTGAAATTTTTTCATAATATAATGTTTTGGGTGTGTTTTGAATACCTATACCAAAAAGTGGTGGTACAGTCTGCACAGACTGTACCACCATATTTTGTTATACGTACCCAAATCACGCCCAAAACACTTTATTATGAAAAAATTTCAATTCCATAAATTTTTTTTTTTAGTTGTTTCAAAAAAAATAAAAAGCAAAAAAAAATAAAAAAAATAAAGGTCCGGATTTTATAGAGTCCGGGATCGCGGACTGGATCCGGACTCTATATATATATATATATATATATATATATATATATATATATATATATATATATATATATATATATATATATATATAAAGTTTGTAAATGAAACTCCTTACTGTGAAAGAGAATGAATACTCCATCCATCTATAATTAAAAATACATTCATAAAGCTACGATTTTCAAATAAGAGCACAAAATGTCTAACTGCACATCCATCTTTGTTTCCACGATTGGAGGAGTCACATAAATTAATGGCGCAAGAACGCTCAATCATTGACCTAATGGTGGTTGAATACAATTAGATTGTGAAAAAAATAACAAAAATGATTGAATGTCATGAGTTCTAGTGCAGCAGAAGCCACGTGTATGACTTTTCACGAAGCGGATTATAATGGTTAGTTTAACTTATTAGTACAAAAATAGATAAACTCCTAGGCGATACTTATTTGCAACTACTAATTTCAAGTATTTTATTTATTTTACAAATTTAGACTTGATACTATTAGCCTATGGATTATAAAATGACTTAATAGTCTTAGGATTATAATTATAATTCTAGACTTATAATCCTAAGATTAATAGTTTTGAACTTACAAACAAACATAGCCCAAGCAAAAACACTATAATTGATAATAATTGTCCAAAAGATTCTCTCCTAAAACCAAACATAACATATTTATAATGTTAAACTACTTCCTAGGGCTAATTGGAAAAGAAAAATAATTAAATCATAAACTAATTAAAATTAAAAAAGATAAAGTCCAAAACATAAAAGGGCTAAAAATAAATTAAGCTACTGAATTTTCTTAAATACTAAATAAATAAAATACATCAAATAAAATAAAAATCCATAAATAACAAAATATACTCCCTCCGTCCTATAGTTATAGGCTGATTTTCTATTTTGGATGTCCCAATATATAGGATACTTACTACTACCTCCATCCCATAATAACTGTCGTTTTAGAAGAAATTTTTTTTCCCAATTTATTTGTCATTTACAACTTTCTAGGAGAAACAATTATTTACTTTCCTATATCACCCCTACCTTCTCTCATTGTCCCAAGAAATTTTTTCCTTGTATTAATAGTTTTCAACTTCCCATAAAGGGGTAGTGATGAAATTTCACACCAATTTTAATTAATAAATGATAGCACTAAATGACTTTCTTAATCCATGTGCATCAAGCTAAAGCGACAGTTATTATGGGATGGAGAGAGTATTTATAAAATTTAGTTGGTTCATTATTTTACTTTTATGCCCTTATAATAAATATTCAACTATTTTTTTTTGAAGAAACAACATTCAATGTCATTATTTTTATCACCAAATTTAATGTTATTGTATTCTCAATAAAAGGATTCAACTTTTTAAGCTCAATAAATGAATTTGGAATAACATAAATGGTCAGTGCACGTTGATCAATTAAGTTGAGAGTTTCTGTGTGATAAGTAAAGAATAATTAACTTATTCATTAATTCCATATTAAGGGATATATATGAAAATTTTCTGTTAAAAATGGTCTTAAACTAATTTTCTTAAACTATGTGCCAAAAAAAATTAGCCTATAACTATGGGATAGAAGAGTATAAAAATTCTAATTTTCATTGTTATTTTCTCCTGCACCAGTCATAAGATTTTCTTATTTATTAATGTGCTACTTTCAGTACTTTGTCAAACTTTATCTACATAATAAACATAAAGAATGTAAACGTTATATTAAAATCCTTTTATTAACCACATCTGAAGAGTGTTAACCAACACAAGTGTGAATTTTCAACTGCCTCGAGGCCATTTAGGCTATAAGCCCCTGAGAAAAAGAGGAAAGAAAGACCATACATCAAACTTCGAGACCCGAGATGGAAATACTTTCTAAATGCCGAGCTCAGGATGATGAAAATAAGGTGACTAGTTAATCTTTCTTAGCTTTGGGAATAAAACACTTGCTCAATAAGTTTACTATTCCAGTGATTTTCAATAAGGTGGAGAAAAGTTTAAGCGGGTTTTACTTCGTTTTCTCGTATTAACAGACCAGAAATAGCAGATGTCAAGAACGAGAATATGTTTCCTGTTTCTTCATATGAGATAAGGTCGTATTCACAAGTCTGTTTGATTGGAATTTAATTTTTTGCTGATGCACCAGAAAGACCTGGACACGCAAGCAACAAAGACACTAGCGTATTCACAAGTCTTTCATTTTTCATATTCTACATGTTTCATTAGAAAAGTGAAATCAATAACCTACTCTTAGAGTAATGCCATATGATAACAATGTTCGAAAAAGCTAAAATCGGTACGAGGCCTTTTTCTCTGGGCTATGCGAGACGTAAGCCTTGAGGCGGAACGAGACGGAAGCCTTGATTTAAAGACCTAAAAGTCCCCAAAAAATTATGAAAAAAATACTAATAAAATCATAAAATAATTCATCATTACAATTAAGGTCATAGAATACATAAATAACTAACGTCACAGTAATGTATCATTACAAAACATCAAAACAACATTAGCAAATAATAATTCATGTACACAAAAATTGATATTGTTATTGACAGTCTAAAAAATCAAATGGAATTATCATATGCTATTTACACAATAAAAACTGTTAATGCTATAATTGCCATTGTGATACACTGTAAACTATAATTGCTATTGTAATACACTGTACAGTGTACACTATTAAAACAATAACAATTAAAACTAAAACAAAACTCAGAGCATTCACTACAGTCGTTACATTCAGACGCGAGGAGAAGAGGAACTAAGAGAAGAAAACAGAAAAGAAAGTCGCGACTCTCGATCGAATGAGAAGGAACTGAGAGAAGGAGAAGCCGAGAAGGAACGCGATCGAAGGAGAAAGAAGTCTCGCAAAGAAGTCTCGACTCTCAATCGAAGCAGTAGAAGAAGTCTCGCGAAGGAGAAGCCGAAAAGTAGAAGAAGAAGAAGAAGAAAGTGGAGCGGAAAGTCGATCGAAGATACCTGGAGAGTTGATCGACGAGAAGAAAGTCGACCCAAACAGTCTCGCGACCAAGCCAAATCTGATATTAGGTCTTTATTTTATGCGAAAACAAGGCGTACGCCTCGAGGCGCAAGCTTCGACAGATAAAGGCGTGTGTTCGACTTAGTCCAGAGAAAGCGTAAGCCTCACAAACCTTTTGCTCCGCCTCGCTACGAGGCGCGCCTCGAGGCCTCGAGGCGTACGCGTCGAGCGTTATTTCGAACATTGTATGATAATAGTAAAAAATTTGTCCATCTAATTTGACAATACTCTGGTGGTTGCTTCTAGCCTTTTACGGTGACCCTACTGAGAGAAATCGACATACTATTCATAAAAGAAGGCCTATTGACAAGTGAAATTATATCACTAAATTTTTACCTTCTGCAATTGCTTGATTTACTCGATAGATCAACAAGGTACCTCTCGATCCTTTAACCTTTTGCTCCCTTTAGGTCTTTCTATGGTAGCTGCTTTCATTCCAGCCAATTTTGCATTGTATTTGGATCTAAGGCAGTCATTATAGTTCCATGGACTATTCCAATCAGTGGTGTCTTCATTGGCAAGATGAATACATTTTGTTCTTCCACTTACTAAAGTGCTTCACCTGCATAACCTTTGGTAATATGCTCTCATTCATCTTATCCTCCCTTGTTGGGGCAGAGAAATTGCGATCCAAAAAATCGTTATCTGACTGGAAAAAGCACCCTTGTGGCTAGACCTGGCAATATAGTTGGTTAACTGCCGAGTCAATCCATATTAACTGGAACCAAATGGGTTGATTAACTATATTTATTTATTTGGGTTGATTAAAGTTTGGAACCATATTTTTAAAATAAAATATAGTTCCAACTCAGTTAGCCATTTTTCGACCCATATTTTATTCCAAATCCAAATCAAAAGTTCTTTTCACCCATATTTACATATTGAAGAAGCTCAACCACCCACCCCCACCGTCAGTCACACCCACCCCCTACCCCTACCCCACCCACCCACGCCCCTACCCCCCACCACCCACACCCACCCCTTACCCCCCACCACCCACACCCCCTACCCCTACCCCACCCACCCCACCCCCTACCTTACTCCACGCCCTACCCCCACCCACCCCCCACCCCCCACACCCCACCCCACCAAAAAATTATATTATGTGATTATGTATACACCCCTTACCCCCCCCACCCCCACCCACCCACCCCCACCAAAAAAAAATATTATGTGATTATGCATATACCCCTTACCCCCACCCACCCCCACCCACCTCCACCTCCACCTCCACCTCCACCTCCACCTCCACAAAAAAAATAATATTGTGTGATTATATATACAGCCCACCACCCCACCAACCCCACCTACCCCCACCCACCCACCACCCCCACCACTCCAAAAAAAATTAATATTAAGCGATTATGTATACATCACCCACCCTCTACCCCTACCCCCTCCACCCTCACCCCACCCCACCCCACCCCACCCCACCTACCCCTTCCTTATATCCGTCTCTCTATCTATATTATATATTAATTTCATTTTTAAAAAAATTTGTTTAAAAATCAAAACATCTTAAAATGGTTAATATGGTTTTTAACCATAACCATATGGTTCCAACCCACATTATCCATATTAAAAATGGTTAATATGATTTTAGTTCTTAAATAGTTGGTTAATATTTTGAAAACCAAAACCAACTCATAACCATATTTTGCCAAATCTACTTGTGGTAATATTTTTGCATGAACTTCCACTTGTGCCTAGAAGGGTGATTTGGTTTGGGATTTTCCCTATCCCACTTCCTCCTCTCTTCCTCTGTCATTTTTCTTACCCTCTGAATTTCCTCCTTTTCCTTAAACTCTGCCTCCAACTCCTCCCTATTCCTCTTGATTCTCCCCTTATTTCTTGCCTAACCAGCTTCAATTTCCTCTGCCATTTTTGATTCATAATCTGTATCAATTATATCAGAAAAAAGGCCTCTCATCAATCATTATTTGCTTTGTCTCTGCCTTCCTCTCTTCCATCCTATTCTTTATTGATTCCTTAATTGCACGTTCCTCTGCTTCAACCCTCTCGCGCTCAGCTATAGTTTCTCTCTCCGTCTTCAAAACAAATACCGACTTCTCCATTGCTATAATTACTTCTTCAAATTCTGAGGTAGTCTCATACTCATGAGATTCTTCTTCATAGTCTTCTTTTTATTCCCTTTTTTTCTCCTGGAACAAATGCAGCTTTCAATGCTTGAAGCAAAATAAGGACCATCTTTAACTGCAACTTTCAATACTCGAAGCAATTTCTAAACTTCTGTCAATTTTCATCAACTATATCCACTAATTTCAACTTTAATATTAAGATGCAATTGCAAAATGTGTCCCCCATTAGTCAGCCTGAAGAAAATTGACAAGCAAATTTTACACCTTCAGGTCAAAAACATACTATATAGTAGTTTTCAAAAAAATAGCACAATCCAACATTCTATAAACAAGACAGACTAAAGGTGTAAGGTCCTCGTTTACAACCTTACATTTTCGATAAATCATTTAAAAAACCATGTATTTCATCCCATAGTCATGTTCATATATATACTCTCCAACCACTTACCTTTGTTCAACCTTTTTCCTGTTTTAGATTAGCTAGTCATCATGCATAATTTGTTTTGTGTTCCATCAGATTTCACCTCTGTAAAGACAAGGGAAAGGGAAAGTTAAAAGAGGAATATACACTTTTTTCCTAAGCTATATGTGTATTTGCCAATTATGGGGCTTAGTGTTAAGTTATTTACTTATTAAAATAATCCATTATACCTTATTTTCCATTCTCCTAGACATTCAAAGATTTTATTCCTTTTTGTATCCCTACTTTCTTTAGGTTAGCATTTATCAATCACCAAGTAAAATGGTTTAACCACAATATATGACCTGACTTCAAATTGCATAGTAGTGCTGATATTAAACAAAAACAATTTCCAAAATAAAAAGGTTGTTTTCCTTGAGAGAACACATCGGGTTAGCAATCGTTTTTTAGTAAGCTATATTAGGACCAATAACAACTCTGGATATAAAATTCCATCATTCATCATGTTTTAGTTCAAGACTAAGTAGTAAGCACACATTACCAAAAAAACAAGCACAAAATTGTAAAAGACAACTGACAAAAAAGTACCAATCAATTTCTACCAACGCCAATGCTCTGCTCCTACTGCTGGATATGGAGACGAAGGTTCAGTATCATTGTTATTTCTTAGGTTAGATCAATGGAACATAAGGATCTTTGGTTGCTGATTACCACTTTAAGAATTCTAACCAAAAGGATCTTATTTTAGGACAATCAATCAAGCTACAAACACCAACCTCTCAAAAACAAACAAAATCATTAACAGAATATTAAAAAAATTCAATAGTAATTATAACAAAAAAAAAACTAAATCAAAAGGATTTGCTTTCCTTTTTAAAATTTTTGAAAAAAAAAACATTTTTTGTGAACTTGCTCAATTTCAACAAACCCCAGAAAAGATATACAATACAGAAGATATAACTATGTAATTAACTATCCAAAAATACAAAATTATATTTCAACCAACCGTGTCATCTACGTGAGAGGAACTGAGTTAATTAGCATATATGTGAAACTCATCAAATTGATTAAAAAAATTCTCATCAACAACACATCCCCAATTTGAATCGATAAAACATTGATAAAAATTTCTTCATATCATCAACTATCATCTCATATGAAAATCAATATAAAAACTAGAAATTGTTAATTACTTGCGTATGAGGAGGTCGTTGTTGTAGCTCTGGATGATGAGGGCGTGACTGGATGCGATTAGGGTTTGCGCAGGGCAGAGAAGGGGCAAAAGTGTAAAGGGGCAGAAAGGGCCAAAAGAATGGGAATGCAGCGTTGATGGATCCGGCCTTCCGGCGTTTGTAGGGTTGAAACGAAACTTTAAAAAAAATTGGCACTCAAACGCGCCTTCATTATATCATTTCATTATTAAATTAATATCCTAACTAAAATTAAATTCATTAAAACTTAAAATTTTATCAAACTTCATAATTAATTGTATTAATAATGTGATTTAAAAAAACATAATAATTGTAAAATTATTTGAAAATTATAGTAGATTCATTAAGAACTAATTGTCATAATTAAATCAAAATTTTTAAAAATTGAATTTTTTATTTTTATTCAAATTAGAATTTCAAAAAAAATCAGTATAAATACTAATATATATTAATATAAAATTCCACTACAAACTTAAAAAAAATTAAAATAATTATTTTTCATAATCATAACTAAATAAATATGCACTACATTCAAATGTTTAGCTTAATAATTGATCGAATGAACTTATAAAATATAATTCAAATATTTATTATTTAAATAAATATTTAATAATCTAATAAATAAAATTATAATTTAATATTTTATTTAATAATATAATAAACAATTATTCATACTGTTCATATTCACAAATATTTTTTATTTATTGATTATCATTATTATTGGACTCTATATTATAATTCTTATTATTTAGATTAACAATTATTATCTTTTATAATAAAATTTTATATTACATATTAATTCATGCACCATGTTTTGTCATTTTGTAATATTTCATCCACAACCCTAACCAATCATCATTTACTTTCTTGGCTGCATAAGCTACTACTAGGTAAAACCCTTAAGGGCAACTTGATACTTTAGATAAAACACTTGTAAATTAGAGGGAAAAATATTTGAAGAAAGTTAAATTTGTTCGACTAGAATGTGTAAAATTTTAAAATTTGAACGTAATACCTTTTTTTTTAAGAGTTAAAATTTGATATATTAATACACTATAAGCATTCATAAAATAAAATTAATAATATCTAAAATAAATACTTTATTAAATAAGGTTTTATGATCCTAACACCGCCATTTCTATATACAATGTCATACACACTTACCCAGCGTGTCACTTTAATTCTTATTTTGATGAAGTCACCAAGAAATATCAAGCCAGTGCATTTTGTAGCCGGAAGTAAATTTAAGGTGAATTTAATTGAAAAACAAGTTTAGAGTGCAAATTGATTGAATTTTAAATTGCACTTTAGTTGATGTTAATGTCAAGATTCGTTCATACGCTTCAATTATCAAAGCGCGTCAAATCCTATACAGAAACAAAGTCATACTGTGAGAATAAGTACATGCTAAATAAGGTTTAACAACATAAGTTTAATGTTCTAGTGTCATAAAATAATATGGATGTGTACTTGATAATTAGGGTATAGCCATGTATTTATAGTAATCACACATCATTTCTCATTATATATTATTCTTTAATGGGATTGAACATAACTTCCTTAAAAAGGAAAGACAAATTATATCCTGACACTTCTCTTAGAAATTGAAAATTAAATGCAATTAGAGATCTTAGATTTCTTAAAATACTCAACCGCTCAAACATGTTTTTACGTAACCTCCACGTGAATTTTGAACCCACCACATAATTCGGGTCCAAATAATTACGCCTCAACAGTGACTTTGTAATCAACCGTTAATATACAAATTAATCATATATGTTAAACTCGATAATTGTAGGACGAATTTGGTTATAGTAAAATTGTTACTAATTTGACCGTAATCAATTTTTATAACCTTTTACTGTATTGATTATAACAAATATTACATTAACCATTATAATAAAAAATTATAAAATTTATCAATTCAACATTAATTATAACTAGTACGTAAAATTAGTTGTACCTTGCAGGATAAAAAGTTAAAGTTAATAACAAGTTCACCAATCATAACTCAATCCCTTTAGGTTTAGGACATTGCAAAATTGGTTCTAGGATGAATTCAAGAGTCAAGACTGGTTACCAGCGGGACCAACGGAAAGAAAGTTGAATTATTGGGGGAGAAAAGAGTAATTTAAAGTTGTGTTTTGTAAGTAACGCCTTGCAGATACAGCGTGTCTGTTGATGTTGTTGAAGTTGTCTCTCGTCGTTTACAACTCTCTATTGTCGCCGGCCAAACACGGCAATTATATAAACTCATAGTACAGTATAGCATAATAAAATAAATTTAAGTATACCCCTGTAATGAAATGTTACAGAGGACCCCATTATTTCTAAACTTCTACTCTGCTCACCTTTACTCTCTCTGTCTATAGGTGATCTGGTCAAGATGAACGACCTTCTTACGGTGAGTTTATTCTAACTCCCAATTCTTCCCCGTCTTTTTATCTATAATTCAATTGTGTAATTCTTGTATTTTTTTAACTTATTGAAATACTGCTTGTTTAATATTAATTGAATCTCGAATTCATCTGAATCTGTTGGTTCTTAGATCCTAATTTTAATTGGAATTTGTAACTTTTTTCCGCGAATTCGGTTTCCGTGGTGTTTGGAAGCAGAAGTGGGTTTTCAACTTGATTATGATTTCTATTTTTGTGTGCCAGTGATTTTGACGTAATAATTTGTGGGAAGTCGGTGTAATTGAACTTTTCAGCCAAAACCATTACCGATTACAAGTAAATTGAAGATATAACTTCTGTTTGATTGTTAATATAACTGGGAAAGGAAAAGGCAAAACAAAACGAAGCAAAGCAGACTGGGGATACCTTTTATATTTTACATCAATCACTTAAATTTAGGTTCTTTGGATTTACATTTTTATTCTTAACCTAACAAGAAATTAAAGGCCAGATTGTGTCGTTACTTTTGATTCTGTTAAACTTGCTCAAGTAATTTCATCTATTCCTTTGGGTTGTGTAATTTTTCTGTTGTTTTCTAACAGCTCACTTCTTACAAGTACCAGCTATTTGGTTCTTCCGAGCCCATTTTGGTTTTTAAAGTTGTTCAGTCTGTGACTTTTAATTTATGTCGTCATGTACTGTTTTAGGACTCATTTGTCAGCGATGTCAAAGATCATCCGCCTAGAGAACCTGATATTGAGATGGGCACCCGACTTCCAAGGAGTAACTCAGACATGGGAATTGAAGCTTTTAACAAGCAGGTCTGTGTCCCAAGTTATTTTAGGTTTAAATTCCTTAATAGTTTAATTAGTTCAATCAGTCAAGTGCACTTTGATACTATGGAACAATGTTACACAATAAAAGGATTGTGTTGGTGAGTTGGTGAAGAGGAAAAGAATTGAGTGGAAGAACCTCCAGAGAAGATGAAAACTGCATTTAGAGAATAGAATTGATCATGCAAATTCTTCTTTTCCCTTTAAACTTGTATTGTTGTACTGCTATCTGTGTTTTGCCTGTTTCTTAATGACTCTTGTTCTTTCTTGTTATAGATACAGGAGGTGGATAAACAAGTGGATAAGCTTTCGGAATTACTTCAGAAACTTAAGGTACAGTTGCATGTCCATGACTATGTCCTTTTATATTGCACAACAACATATTGAACCAATTTTTGAGACAAAGTACATGACATAGGAGTTATATTGGTAGCCTTAATCTGATTTAATGGATCACATATACAATGGTCTTGAGTTATACAACAGAACTACATGTAATCAATATATACTTTTGATAATGGACATGATATTGAAGTAGATGTCAAACATTAGAGTATAGGAACTTGGGAAGAAGACTAGATTATGGGCTCATGATCCCTGTATTTTCGTTAGGCAACTATATTTGAACTGTTATTAGTTAACTATCTGGCTGAAGGAGAATAACTGAATAAAGTGCCTCTATCAGCATATCAAGTTGTTCCCACTATAATTTTATCTATAAAAGAAATAGTTCCACTATTATAAGGAGTTATCATCCAATGCCAGGCTTCTTGTCACAAATCCAAATTGTCTATACATGGGATCCTGCGCAATTGCTTTTTGCTTCCATTTCTATGGGCTGCACAGTAGTAATAAATTGAAAGAATTTATTATAATTTTATGTTTCTCTGAAGAACTCCTTTTTAATTGAGAGCTTCAATTTTTTCGAAGCTTTACTTTTTGCAACTGAATTCTAGAAAATCTAACTCCCTTTCAATTTTTAATCTCTCTTTGGGTGAATTTCTTTTGCTTATTTACATAAATGTTGTGGGGCTGACAAGTTATAGGTTGGCGATGTGTAGTTATTTCTGTCTTCCTGGTCCTATTTATACTTTCTCTCTATCTTTTCTTTCTCCCCCTGCTCCTGTTTATACACTATGAGTGCATGTCTTGGGCCCACTTGGTGCTTTAAGTGTGGTTTTATTCGTATGAACAAAGCTAAAAACAAGAACTCTTGGGTGTCAGTTGGTCAACCTTAAATTACATTGTATTTCAATCCGTAGTGCTCGATACTGGAGGCACCTAATGGCTTAAAAACTCCTATAGTGAAATGCTTATGCCATTCGAGCCTATTTTATCTCTTCCATTTATTTTTGAGTTTAAAGCAATGATTTGCTAGAAATTTAAAGTATTCTGCTGTTTTCTGGTATTTTTAGTTTGACTATATACACTGAAACTATGTGCACTTGTCTCCGTAATTTCAGGATGCGAACGAGGAGTCGAAGTCTGTTACAAAAGCATCTTCCATGAAAGGTGATATTTTTTATTTTTTCCACAATATCAATGTAGAGAATATTCATGTCACAAATGGTTCCTTCCCAGTTTTCTTATAAAATACATGGAATGCCAACATGATTAATTGAGGAACTTTTAAACTAAGTTAATAGATGTTTTAGCACATCTCCATCACTACTCCATATATTAAAGCCTTAGCACCCACCAATTAGTTGATAGCTTGGTGCACCATAGCAACTAGTCATGTTTATTATATTCCCGCATCAATAACTGCTAACAAGTGTATCTACTTGATTACAGCAATCAGGAAGCGGATGGACAAAGATGTTGACGAAGTGGGAAAGATTGCACGTAATGTAAAAGCAAAAATAGAAGCACTAAATAAAGAGGTTATATTCTATTCATATGATTTTGGATGTCCTGCACAATTTTAGAGAGCTGTGAGCATCTAATGTTGAAGTGATTCAAATATCTCTCTCTAGAACTTAGCCAATCGGCAGAAGCCTGGTTGTGGAAAGGGTACCGGTGTTGACCGGTCAAGGACGAATATGACAAAGTATGATTGCAAGTTCATTTTTGAATCTCATTTAAATGCATTACGTACTACTCGTTTAGCATCAATCGTTATTTTTCTTCTTCTTGAATTTTGCAGTGCTTTAACCAAGAAGTTCAGGGATCTAATGACCGAGTTTCAGGTTATATCAACATGCCTGGTTATTATGATAGTTAATTGCTTATACATATTCTTATCAATTTTTATTTGTATCAGACTTTGAGACAAAAGATTGATGATGAATATCGTGAGGTCGTGGAGAGAAGAGTAATTACAGGTTTGATTATTTAGGCCTGCAGGGCTGCCAAAATTAAAAGAAAAAAATTAAAATATAACGGCACTTATTAAGTGAAATTATCCTTCTTTCATCAATGGTTCATATTTACATTTCACATCTTTTCTGTTTGAATTTATGATTTTTCAGTTACGGGAACCAGGCCAGATGAAGAGGTGAGCCCGAATCTGAAATAAATATTTGGCTATTTAAACGTATTACATGCTTCCTAATTAGCCATAACTTATGTTTCTTCAGACAATTAGCCACCTCATAGAAACCGGAAATAGTGAACAAATTTTCCAGAATGCTATGCAGGAAATGGGACGAGGACAGGTACAATGTTGATTCATTTTCCAACTCCTAGATTTGAAATTGTTACCTATTTTGAAATTTTATGGCTGTCGATAAAATCTGTGGCATCTTCTTAATATGGGCTGTTTAGCTTTATGTTTGTATACTGAATCTTCAGGATGCACTTTATGGCATATAATCTCAAAAAAGACACCAACTGTGGTAGCTCATAGACTATTGAATCATTAAGTTATCCTTGTACATGCATTGCTGCAGTTCCTCATTATTCACAAGGGGAGGAGAATCTATGTACCAACATATAGCTTATTTGGGATTAGGAAGTTCTCATCTTTTGAGAGCTTAAAGCATAATAGCAGACTCGCATATATGTTGTCTCTTACTTTTTAGCTAAGGAAATGGGAAATATAGGTTATTTTATGGTAGCTGAGATCTTTTGGGATCTCAAAGTATTACATTTGATAACTCTACAATTTCTGGCATCACCATTGAAAATTCAGGACTGTATTTAGGGGTTTTCCTTTCTTTTCCTGTCCATCTTTTGTTGTTTTTTCTCTCAAGAGTTTATAGCCTGGGAGCGTGGTTTCAGGTACTAAATACGTTGGAAGAAATCCAAGAGAGACATGATGCTGTGAGGGAAATTGAGAAAAAGCTTCTTGACCTGCACCAGGTATATTTGCATCCACATCTAATCCTACATTTCCAAAATATCCAGAAATAAATAAAAAAATAAAATAAATTCCTTTAGTTGTTTAATATAATTTTGTTTGTCAGATTTACCTTGATATGGCGGTCCTGGTTGAGGCTCAAGGGGACCTGTTGGATAACATCGAAAGCCAGGTTTGCTTCTATCAAATTATTTTTTTACATGTGAACCTGATTGTAGCAAAGCAACATGTGTTGCTTTGGGTCGTGTGTTAATAGGAATCTTGTTCAGGTTTCAAATGCAGTCGATCATGTCCAATCAGGGACAACTGCACTTCAGAAAGCAAAGAAACTTCAGAAGAACTCTCGAAAATGGACGTGCATTGCCATTATTATTCTTTTAGTTATAGTGGCTATTATAGTTGGGTCCATCCAACCCTGGAAAAAGAGCTAGGGTGCTCGAGCCCTTCCCTTTAGTCACCCTGCCTGCCTCTCGTCTACCCGTGTACTAGTCATATATAGCCTTCCTTGAATGGGAATTTAATTAGGATCCACTATTTGCACGCGTGCCACAACTTTTCTCTTTAATTTATTTGGGTGTAAAGTTTGATTGATATAGTGGGGGCTTTTTGTGGTTGAGGATTTGAAAACAAAAACATTATTGTTTATAGGTGTGAGTGTTTATATGAAGCATTTGTATTTTATATTTTGATTCGAACACATCTTGATATGGTATAATATTTTTAGCTACTCTACTAGTATTAATTTGGCCTTTGGTTCTCTAATCTAAATAAGAATCTTAATACTTAATTTATCTTTTAAATTTTTATTTTGAACATTAGAAATCTATCCGTTACCTGATTAAATTGCAGGGAGAGACTAGAGTTATTCATGTAAAGAGTGCATGATTTTCTTGTAAAAAGGGAAGGGGTGCGGGCAATTCATTTTTATTTCTTTTATTTTATATATATATATATATATATTTTGTTTGTTTTCTTTTCCTTTTTTAAACAATTTTATTTCTGGTCTTTTGTTTGTTGCACGCGGCGGCATAAGGACCAAAACTCCTCCAAAAGTGCGGAGTTTCTAGCAAAGTACACTGGCCCAACTTAACTTTGATTAAATAGGTTCTCAAAAATAAAATAATCAATTTTATGTTCGTTCTTCCCTTGGACTGTGTTGTGCGTTGGTTTGAATATTGAAATAGTAATAGGATTGGTCTGCAAATAAATGAAGCTACCTGATGCAATTATTATCCTCCTTTCCTGATGATCACTAATCACTCTACTGTTTTACCCATTCCATTACAATAATATAGGTGGAGGTGGAGGTGGTTGCTTCTCTTTTTAAGGTTTGTAGTATTTTGTAATATCATCATCAAACTTTCTAGGGTTTTTGTTGCGCCACCTCATTGCCTTGCTGTGACGTCTAGGATGTCTCCTTGCCCCCCCCCCTCCGCCCCCCGCCCCCCGCCCTTCTCTCTCTCTCTCTATATATATATATATATATATATATATATATATATATATATATACTAGATTAAAATTCAAAAAATATTATATTATGTAAAGTCTCTTTGCAACTTAAAATAACTTACAATCGGATATAACAATTATCATAATTTACCACACTACCACAATAATTAATTTTCCTTTAAAAATAGATATTTAGAAAAATCTATACTTGTCTACAAAACTTACAATCATCAATAACAATTATCATAATTTACCACACCACCACAATAATTATTATTATTGTTATTATTATTGTTATTATTGTTATTGTTAGTATTATTATTATTATTAGTATTAGTATTAGTATTAGTATTATAATTATTATTGTTATTGTTATTATTAGTATAATTATTATTATTATTTACTTTATTACTATTATTATTATAATATTATTATTATTAATAATAATATAATTATTATAATTATTATAATTATAATAATAATAATAATAATAATAATTATTATTATTATTATTATAATAGTTATTATTATTATTATTATTATCATTATTATTATTATTATTATTATTATTATTATTATTATTATTATTATTATTATTGTTGTTGTTGTTGTTGTTGTTATTACTATTACTATTACTATTATTATTATTAGTAGTATTAATATTGTTATTATTATATTATAATTATTATTATTTTGAATTAAAATTAGAATGAATCTGAACCGTACTTGTGTTTTCCCGCCCAAATCAATCAGAATGAATCTGAATCTTTATTATATAAATTACTATTACTATTACTATTATTACTATTTTTTTTTATTATTATTATTATTATTAAAATAATAATTATTATTACTATAATTATTATTATTATTAGTACTATTATAATTATTAATATAATTATTATTATTAGTACTATTATAATTATTAATATTATTATTATTATTAGTACTATTATAATAATAATAACAGTTATTATAACAATAATAATTATTATTAGTACTACTATTATTATTATTATTTATTTGCGTGTGTGAATAAGAGAGGAGAGAGAAATATATTGTGTGTGAACATGAGAGAGAGTATGATTTAGAAGTTAATTTGATTTGGGCGGAAAAAAATATTAGCCTTTAGATTAAGTTGAAAAAATTAAGTTAGAATTAATCTGAGTCGTCCTTGTGCTTTGTCAAACCAAATATTCAAAATGGGTTCTGTTTTATTATATAGATTAGTATTATTATAATTATTAATATTATTATTATTATTAGTACTATTATAATAATAATAATAACTATTATTATTAGTAGTACTATTATAATTATTATTAGTACTATTATTATTATTACTCCATTTGTGTGTGTGAATAAGAGAGGAGAGAAAAAGATATTGTGTGTGAATATGAAAGAGAATAGGATGTAGGGGTGAAATTGATTTGGGCGGGAAGAAATATGAGCCTTTAGATTAAGTTGAAAAAATTAAGTTAGAATCAATCTGAGCTGTCCTTGTGCTTTGTCAAACCAAATATTCAAAATGAGTTCTGTTTTATTATATAGATTAGTACTATTATAATTATTAATATTATTATTATTATTAGTACTATTATAATAATAATAATAATTATTATTATTATAATTGTGACGCCCCCAAAATAGGTGTACATCACCAATTCTGAGTCGTCAAATACATGGTACAGAAACAAATACAACTTCAGTAATACAATTGTCGTGCAGAATACGACAACACATATACTGTGAGTTTGAATACAAATATTGTCTACTAGAGAGTATACAAATTCAAAAGGAGTCTTCATTATAATTATCACACTATTTCACAGAATAGTGAGGACTACTAATGCAATCATCTGGACCGTCAATCCATTCTCCGACTAGTCCCAGCTATATTCTCATTTCCTGAAGAGAACAGTGAAAAAAGGGTAAGCTCAACTAGCCCAATAAGAAATATTATGACTAAGATAATGTACAATAAATTATCATTAGTATTCAACAGGAAAAAATCTGATAAAATATAATAGACAACAAGTTTTAGATCAAAAACTGCAACAACAAAAAATAATCCATTTGAATAGTCAAGTAGAGCATAAAACCTACTATCTTCTATAATTTAAAAGATTTATCATTAATTTTATTGCTGAGATTCAGCTTAATAAATAATCCACATCATCGAATCATCCTGCACTACGGCCCAAAGATAATCGTGTTTTCATCAATGGTCATGATCATGCCATAAAATAATTCATCTTTGCACCCTTGGCCGAAGAGAATTCATGGCCATAATTATATCAAAAATTGTCCATCAATGCACTACGGGCCAATGAGGACTTTTACCACATCATTTATAACATTACGGTCATGATTATACCGAATAATTCCTGGTCATAATCATACCAAGTCCATCTATGCACTACAGGCCACAGATGACTTTCAACATAATATAAGCATGAGGATGATAACAATGATATAAAAATTCAATTAAACAAGTTCAAGAATAAATTTTAAAAATTTATAATTTAATTTATCCAGAAATCAATAACGTCCAAATTGTCAACATGATACTACTTTGTAGAGTAAAATTTAAGAATAATACTCAGTTGGTCATGTTCATCTCAACACCTGTTCATCTTTGTACTACGGGTCAAAGATATTCATCAGGTAATCATTCATCTTTGCACTACAGGCTAAAGATATTCATTAATATCATCATTTAGGATTGAAGATGATGAAAAATATCTTAAAGAAAATGAATCCAGTGATATAAAAGAACAAATATTAGGGATTCGTATTACAGTTTATCCAAGTTCAATAATACTCTGAAATAACCAATTTTGAAGCAGAATTCAAAAATAATGATCAAAACATGGATACAATCAAAGATAGTAACCATAATAGCCATCTTGGATAAAAAGAAGAAAATTTTATTTTTCGGTGAATAGTGTCGTATTCGTGAATAGTGTCGTATACGTGAATAGTGCCGTATACGTGAATAGTAATCCCGACACAAAAAGTTTCAAATTTGATAAAAAGTTCAAACCAATATTTCGACATGATATTGAAAGAAATAATATCATTTACGAAGAAAATAACATCCCTTACCTCAGAATAACCGTACTTCTGACTGAATTTCGGATATAGTGCTGACAGAAACTTGCACTGAATAGTAACTCTCAAAGTATCAAAATACTCACAAAATACGTTCGAGAATATAGAGAGAGAAAGAGAGAAAATTTATGAATTATAGTGTGATTTTCAATTCTAACTTAACCCTCTATTTATAGAAAAATGTTAGCACGCCGAAGCAGACTTGACCTGCAACCTGATAGCTTTACCTGCTACTATTGCCACCCACCACATTTGAAATAAAATTCAGCACATTTCTTCACCAACCACAAGTGGAGCCCACTCAATTCTAGAATTTTCCACCAAAATCATTTATAAATCTAATTTTCAAATCAGTCACCTTTTAAAATTCATAACAAATCATACGTTCATTTTTAACGGTTCAAAATTTGTGGGCATATACTCAACTTATATATGTATAACATATCCAAAAATCACAACGATCCAACGGTCGGATTAAAAATTATAACTCACGTAATATATCTGAAAAATACTGATTTAATTTTTAATACCTCCATTCCGACAGAAATACTGATAAAACACCTCAACATTAATTCCTTCAATAATAACTACATAAATAAATTCATCATTTATATCCACATCAAATAAATATTTTCTTATCATATAAATTAATAATTAATTATTCACAAATAATATTATAGAATCACAATTATGACAAACAGGCCGTTCCTAGGAAAGAGGGGGCTTTCCAATAAGGATTTCTTCTTACTGGCGCGCAATTAGATGACCAAACCTCTCCTTAGACAGAATTTTGTAGACATTGCCAATAATGCTATCTAATAATATTATTCAAATAATATAAATTATTGATTTGATAATGGAAAATACTGTGCAGTAACAATTATTGAAATAACAATAATATAAAATATCAACGCAGCAATTATTGAATCAATAAAATAAAATATTGAACCGTAACTGTGACGCTCCCAAAATAGGTCCAATCCACCCAACTTATTCTGAGTCGCCAAATACATGGTACAGAAACAACTACAATTTTATTAATACAATTATCGTGCAAAATACGACAACACTTAAACTGTGAGTTTAAATACAAATATTGTCACCTAGACAATATCCACACTCAAATAAGTCCTCATTACAATTATTAATACACTATTTTACAGAATAGTGAGGACTATTAGAACCACTTCTAGAACTATCATTCTACACTCCGACTAGTACTCGCTACATTCTCGCCTCTTGAGAAGAAAAATGGAACAACAAGAAAAAGGGTGAGCTCAACTAGCCCAGTAAAGAACATTATTACTAAGATAATATAAAACAAATTATCGTTAGTCTTCAACAGGGAAAAATCTAATAGAATACAATAGACAACAAGTTTTAAATCAATATTCGCAGCGGAAATAATAATTTATTAGAAGAGTTAAGTAGATGATGAAATCTATTATCATCTATGAATTTAGAAGTCCATCATCAATATTTTATCCCTGTAACATCAATCAATATACATCTTGAATCAAAGAGTCATCTTTGCACTACAGGCCAAAGATATTAATCAGTCGGTCATGTTCATCTCAACACCTGTTCATCTTTGCACTACGGGCCAAAGATATTCATCATAAAATCATTAATCTTTGCACTACAGACCAAAGATATTCAGTTATATCATCATTTAGGACTGAGGATGATGAAAAATCTTTTAAAGAAAATGAATTTAGTGAAACAAAAGAACAAGTACTAAGGATTCGTACTTTAAATAATCCAAGTTCAAAAATACTTCATAAATAACCAGAGAGGAGTAAAATTCAAGAAAGAAGACCAAAACATAGATCCAATCAAAGATAGAAACTATAACAGACAATCTTGGACACAGAAAAGAAAATTTAATTTTTCTGTGAATAGTGTCGTATACGTGAATATTAACTCCGACACCAAAAGATAAAAATTTCACAAAAAATAGTACTCGTGAATAGTAACTCATGAATAGTAACTCGTGAATAGTAACTCATGAATAGTAACTCCGACATGAAAAAAAATCTAAATTTGATAAAAAGTTCCAACCAATATTTCGGCATAATGATATTGAAGAAATAATATCATTTACGAAGAAAATAACATCCCTTACCTCGAAAAGACAATACTTCTGACTGGAATACAAGATATAAAATTGAAGGAACTTGCACCGTATAGCAATACTCAAAGTATTAAAATACTCACAAAAATACACTCGATATTATAGAGAGAGAAAGAGAGAGAAATCTTTAATTTCTGGTGTGATTTTCAATTCTAACCTAAGCACCCTATTTATAGGAAATTGCTTAGAACACCAAAGCAGAAAATTTAATAAATTAATAATATAATTTTCTTAATTTCCCTAGCACACCATACCAGCTGATTTCAACCATTAACATGTGCCACTCAAACGGAAAAAATATTTTTCTTAATAAAAATAATTAAAACTTCCAAAAATCAATTATTTCGGAACTACGAAATTTCAATAATTCATAATAAATAGCCCTTTTATCAGAAAATTCGAATCTCGCGATTTTTTTATAGAAAATTCAATTCTCTACAACTTTGCAGAAGAAAGTTTTTACAAATTCTAAACATAAATTGACTGAAATTCACATACGGACGATTTTACATGCAATAATCAAATTTCAGTCAAGAAATGGGGTCCACCGACACACAAAACATGTGTTAATCATTTAATGTAACAAAAATACTCTTCCTCCTCATATACTCATATATACCACATTCAATATAAAAAATATCATCATTATTATATAATATAATAAAATATTATTTTATCAGAAAAGATAAAATATCAATTTTTTAACAATTGTCACTTTAAAAATTTCTCTATCTATATTCACATAAAATTAATATTTTTCTCATCATATAAATCAATAATTAATTATTCACAAATAATATTACAGAATCACAGTACTGGCAACCAGGCCGTTCCTAGGAAAGAGGGGGCTTTCCAATAAGAATTTCTTCTTATTAGCGCGCAATTAGGTGACCAAACCTCTTCTTAGACAGAACTTTTTAGACATTGCCAATAATGTTATCTAATAATATTATTCAGATAATATGAATTATTGCTCCGATAATGGAAAATACTGTGTAGTGACAATTATTGAAACAACAGTAATATAAAATATCAACGTAGCAATTATTGAATCAATAAAATAAAATACTGAACAGTAATTACTGTAACTATTATTGAGTAGTGTCTTCTTACGTAAGAATCAATAATTGGTGCAATACCATGTGCTGCTGTGTAACAACGCGTATTACTGTGTTTTAACCACCGGGTATTCTAATAGTATTAACGGTAACAACTACGCCGTTATTTATAAACAACTTATACTTGTCGTTTTCTTCATCCAATCGCTTTCCGTTATGGGGCCGACACAAGGCTGCGCCGTCGTACGAATATTCCCCGACAGCAAGAATATTCCACGACCAAACGAATATTCAACAATGAGTATTTTATAACCACTTGCTTATTTAAAAATATTTGCGCATTTTACCCATAACTAATCTCATTAATCAATTCAACCCTTACTATTTCAAAATAATAAATAGAGGAAATTAATCTTCATTTATTAAAAATTTGGGGTCTTACAGTAATTACTATAACAATTATTGAGTAGTGCCTTCTTACGTAAGGATCAATAATTCAAAAATACTGTGCAAAATCGTGTGCTACTGTGCTACCACGCGTATTACTGTATTTTAACCACCGTGTATTCCAACAGTGTTAACGGTAACAACTACGTCGTTATATATAAAAACTCAATTTTATCGTTTTCTTCATCCAACAGTTATTCTGTTATGGGGCCCACAAATAGTTGCGCCGTCGTACGAATATTTCCCGACAGAAAGAATATTCCACGACCAAACGAATATTTCCCGACAACAATGAATATTTTATAACCACTTGTTTATTTTGTAAAATTTGCACATTTCACCCATAACCAAAATATTATATCAAATTAACACCTTATTATTCACAATAATAATGAGAGAAAATTTGATTTTATTCATTAATAAGTTGGGGTCTTACAACCTCCCCTCCTTATGAAATTTCGTCTCCAAAATTTACGTACGTACCTGATATGCCGAACAGATGGGGATACCTTGACTTCATTTCAGATTCTAACTCTTGAGGTATCTCCTTATACGTTAAATCTTCCGCTATCTCGTCCGGTTCTTAATCAATAATGTGGTTCGGATCATCCATATATTTACGTAACATCGATACGAAATAAACGTTATGAATACGCGACATACTTGGCGCTTAAAACAAGTCTATAGGTCACAGTTCCTACTCGATTGAGGATTTCAAATAGACCAATAAATCGAGGGTTGAGATTTCCTCTCTTCATCGACTCTTGCTCCTAGAATAACGCCCTCTTGAACCTTCTTCTTCACATTCATCAGCTCTGAGTCTGTAGCTTGAGCGGCTTTAACTTTATCGATTTAAAGTCGGTTCTAATCGTATATTTGCTATCTTCACGTAGGTTCGTATATTCGCACTCGTAAATGCATACGATCTTCTGCTCAATGCGTCAACTACCACGTTCGCTTTTCCCGCGATGGTATTGAATGGTATAATCGCAATCTTCAACAACTCGAGTTAACGTCTTCAGCGCATAATACGTTCGTTGTAGGTGAAAAAATATTTTAAGGGTTTTAGAAATGGGTTTTAACTGGGGTCAAGTTTAAACGTTGAGCGCAAGTAGGAGAAATAAAAGAATATGTAGAACCGGTATTGAATAAGGTATAAACTTCGCAAGAGTTTATGATTAACTTACCCGTGATAACTTCGTTCGGGTTCCTCGACAAACGCTCTTACATAAACTACCGACTTTGACTTGTCTGGGACATCCTTTGGCATCACTATCCCCGCTGGACTTGACTTCACTACAGGACAAAATCGAGTTAGCTGACCTTCTCTTCCGCAATTGAAACACACTTTGGGTTGCTGCGTACAGTTTGGACGGATGTGTCCCTCTTGTCCGCATTTGAAACATACGATCGGTGGTTGGTCGTTTTTCTTCTTTTGAAACGGGTGCTGGTGTTGCTGTCTTTCCATCATTATTGAACCTCCTCTTCTTGAAATTTTCACTTCTATTATCTTGGCCATGATTACCACCGAAGTGGTTACCATTCTTGGCATAATAATTTTCTCCACGATTGTTGTCACCGCTTCGATGACTGCTACCACTGGTATTATCATTTTTCCGGCTGCTTTCTCTTGGTTGGATTAACTCGTTATCGCGCTCCAATAACTGAGCCCTATTTACAACATCTGAATACAAACACAGTTTATGAGAAATTATGTATTGACATATCTCGGGTTTCAAACCTCTTAGAAACATCCGCGTCATTCTCTCCTCGTTATCAACTAAATGGGACGCAAACCGGGACAACTCGGCAAACTTAGATTCGTACTGCAACACGGTCATATTGTTTTTCTCCAGCTTGATGAATTCCACTTCCTTCATGTGACGAATACTTTCGGGAAAGTACTTGTCGTTGAACAATTCTTGGAACTTCTCCCAAGACATCTTGAGTGCGTCAGGCTGGGTACGTTTTACAGATTCCCACCAATGATCTGCTTCTTTACGCAACATAAAGGTGGCGAATGGAACATTTTGCTCCTCTAAGCATTTCAAGACATCAAATATCTTGGTGATCTGCTTTATACATGTCTCTGTCTTAAGTGGTTCTGGCTTTTCCAAAAACTCCGGTGGTCCTAACTCCTTGAACTGCTTAGCGGTGACCAACCGTGGGTTGCCAGTGTTTCCACCTGCATTATGAACAGGAGTCTCTCTCGTTTGGTGTTGCATGAATTCTAAAAAGCTCCTAAACGTACCGTCGTTCGTCATTTAGTCGGTGTCGTTGTTCACCTGAGGATTGTTGCCTTCCTGATGCACATTATCCTGAGTATTGATCTGTGGTGACTCAACGGTCTCCTGTGCTCCATTGCTATTCTCAACATTCTCGGATGTCATTTTCAAATACTGTCACAAAATAAGGGTTAATTGACATGCAACATATTATCCCTATATTCTGACCGACCAAACAAATACCAAATAAACTTAGTCAGGTCATACTAGCGAAGGAATTCCCCGTCTCTCCCCTCCTAGTTCTTATCTCACATCTCAGCCAGGGATCATATCCCTAAGCTTTGATACTAATTGTGACGCCCCCAAAATAGGTATACGTCACCCATTCTGAGTCGCCAAATACATGGTACAGAAACAAATACAACTTCAGTAATACAATTGTGGTGCAGAATACGACAACACATATACTGTGAGTTTGAATATAAATATTTTCTACTAGAGAGTATACAAACTCAAAAAGAGTCCTCATTACAATTATCACACTATTTCACAGAATAGTGAGGACTACTAATGCAACTATCAGGACCGTCAATCCATTCCCCGATTAGTCCCAGCTATATTCTGATTTCCTGAAGAGAACAGTGAAAGAAAGGGTGAGCTCAACTAGCCCAGTAAGAAATATTATGACTAAGATAATGTACAACAAATTATCATTAGTTTTCAACAGGAAAAAATCTTATAAAATATAATAGACAACAAGTTTTAGATCAACAACTACAGTGGAAAAAAAAACACAATCCATTAGAAGAGTCAAGTAGAGCATAAAACCTACTATCTTCTATGATTTAAAAGATTTATCATTAATTTTATTGCTGAGATTCAGCTTAATAAATAATCCACATCATCGAATCATCCCTGCACTACGGCCCAAAGATAATCGTGTTTTCATCAACGGTCATGATCATGCCATAAAATAATTTATCTTTACACCCTTGGCCGAAGAGAATTCATGACCATAATCATACCAAAAATTATCCATCAATACACTACGGGCCAATGAGGATTTTTACCACATCATTTGTAACATTACGGTCATGATTATACCGAATAATCTCTGGTCATAATCATACTAAGTCCATCTATGCACTACAGGCCACAGATGACTTTCAACAAAATATAAACATGAGGATGATGACAATGATATAAAAATTCAATTAAACAAGTTCAAGGATAAATTTTAAAGATTTATAATTTAATTTATCCAGAAATTGTCAAATTTAATCAATAGCGTCCAAATTGTCAACATGATACTACTTTGTGGAGTAAAATTTAAAAATAATACTCAGTTGGTCATGTTCATCTCAACACCTGTTCATCTTTGCACTACGGGCCAATGATATTCATCAGGTAATCATTCATCTTTGCACTACAGGCCAAAGATATTCAGTAATATCATCATTTAGGACTGGGGATGATGAAAAATATCTTAAAGAAAACGAATCTAGTGAGATAAAAGAATAAATATTAGGGATTCGTATTACAGTTCATCCAAGTTCAATAATACTCTGAAATAACCAATTTCGAAGCAGAATTCAAAAATAATGATCAAAACATAGATACAATCAAAGATAGTAACCATAATAGCCATCTTGGATAAAAAGAAGAAAATTTTATTTTTCGGTGAATAGTACCGTATTCGTGAATAGTGTCGTATACGTGAATAGTGCCGTATACGTGAATAGTAATCCCGACACAAAAAGTTTCAAATTTGATAAAAAGTTCAAACCAATATTTCGACATGATATTGAAAGAAATAATATCATTTACGAAGAAAATAACATCCCTTACCTCAGAATAACCGTATTTTTGACTGAATTTCGGATATAGTGCTGACAGAAACTTGCACTGAATAGCAACTCTCAAAGTATCAAAATACTCACAAAATACGCTCGAGAATATAGAGAGAGAAAGAGAGAAAACTTATGAATTCTAGTGTGATTTTCAATTCTAACTTAACCCTCTATTTATAGAAAAATATTAGCACGCCGAAGCAGACTTGACCTGCAACCTGATAGTTTTACCTGCTACTATTGCCACCCACCACATTTGAATTAAAATTCAGCACATTTCTTTACCAACCACAAGTGGGGCCCACTCAATTCTAGAATTTTCTACCAAAATTATTTATAAACCTAATTTTCGAATTAGTCACCTCTTAAAATTCATAACAAATCATACGTTCATTTTTAACGGTTCAAAATTTGTGGACATATACTCAACTTATATATGTATAACATATCCAAAAATCACAACGATCCAACGGTCGGATTAAAAATTATAACTCACGCAATATATCTGGAAAATACTGATTTCCATTCCGACAGAAATACTAATAAAACACCTCAACATTAATTCCTTCAATAATAACTACATAAATAAATCCATCATTTATATCCACATCAAATAAATATTTTCTTATCATATAAATTAATAATTAATTATTCACAAATAATATTATAGAATCACAATTATGACAAACAGGTCGTTCCTAGGAAAGAGGGGGCTTTCCAATAAGGATTTCTCCTTACCGGCGCGCAATTAGATGACCAAACCTCTCCTTAGACAGAACTTTTTAGACATTGTCAATAATGATATCTAATAATATTATTCAAATAATATGAATTATTGATATGATAATGGAAAATACTGTGCAGTAACAATTATTGAAACAACAATAATATAAAATATCAACGCAACAATTATTGAATCAATAAAATAAAATATTGAACAGTAACTACTATAACAATTATTGAGTAGTGCCTTCTTACGTAAGGATCAATAATTCAAAAATACTGTGCAAAATCGTGTGTTACTGTGCAACCACGCGTATTACTGTATTTTAACTACCGGGTATTCCAACAGTGTTAACAGTAATAACTACGCCGTTATTTATAAAAACTCAATTTTATCGTTTTCTTCATCCGACCTTATTCTGTTATGGGGCCCATAAATGGCTGCACCGTCGTACGAATATTCCCCGACAGAAAGAATATTTCACGACCAAACGAATATTTCCCGACAACAATGAATATTTTATGACCACTTGTTTATTTTGTAAAATTTGCACATTTCACCCATAACCAAAATATTATATCAAATTAACACTTTATTATTTACAATAATAATTAGAAAAAATTTAATTTTATTCATTAATAAGTTGGGGTCTTACAATAATAATTATTAGTAGTAGTAGTAGTACTATTATAATTATTATTAGTACTATTATTATTATTACTCCGTTTGTATGTGTGAATAAGAGAGGAGAGAGAAAGTTATTGTGTGTGAACATGAGTGAGAATAGGATGTAGGGGTGAATTTGATTTGGGCGGGAAGAAATATGAGCCTTTAGATTAAGTTGAAAAAATTAAGTTAGAATCAATCTTAGCCGTCATTGTGCTTTGTCAAACTAAATATTCAAAATAGATTTTGTTTTATTATATAGATTAGTACTATTATAATTATTAATATTATTATTATTAGTACTATTATAATAATAATAATAATTATTATTAGTAGTACTATTATAATTATTATTAGTACTATTATTATTATTACTCCGTTTGTGTGTGTGAATAAGAGAGGAGAGATAAAGATATTGTGTGCGAACATGAAAGAGAATAGGATGTAGGGGTGAATTTGATTTGGGCGGGAAGAAATATGAGCCTTTAGATTAAGTTGAAAAAATTAAATTAAAATCAATATGAGTCGTCCTTGTGCTTTGTCAAACCAAATATTCAAAATGGGTTCTGTTTTATTATATAGATTAGTACTATTATAATTATTAATATTATTATTATTATTACTATTATAATAATAATAATAATTATTATAATAATTATTATTAGTAGTAGTACTATTATAATTATTATTATTATTATTATTATTATTATTATTATTATTACTCCGTTTGTGTGTGTGAATAAGAGAGGAGAGAGAAAGATATTGTGTGTGAACATGAGAGCGAATAGGATGTAAGGGTGAATTTAATTTTGGACGGGAAGATATATGAGCCTTTAGATTAAGTTGAAAAAATTAAGTTAAAATCAATCTTAGCCGTCCTTGTGCTTTGTCAAACCAAAAATTCAAAATGGGTTCTGTTTTATTATATAGACTAGTAATTGTCCGTGCCTGAAGGCACGGCGTAACAAAAAATTAGATTAAAATTTAAAAAATACTATATTACCTAAAGACTTTTTGCAACTTAAAATTAATAACTTACAATCACACATAACAATTATCATAATTTACCACAGTACCACAATAATTAATTTTCCTTTAAAAATAAATATTCAGAAAAATCTAAACTTGTCTACAAAACTTAATTACAATCATCAATAACAATTATCACAATTCACTACACCACCACAATACACAATACACAATATAATAATAATAATAATAATAATAATAATAATAATAATTATTATTATTATTATTATTATTATTATTATTATAATTATTGTTATTATTATTATTAGTAGTAGTAGTAGTAGTAGTAGTAGTTTTAGTAGTAGTAGTAGTAGTATAATAATAATAATAATAATTATTATTATTATTATTATATTATAATAATTATTATTTTGAATTAAAATAAGAATGAATCTGAACCGTATTTATGCTTTCTCGCCCAAATCAATTAAAATAAATCTAAATCTTTATTATATAGATTATTATTACTATTACTATTATTATAATTATTATTATTATTATTACTATTACTATAATAATAATAATAATAATAATAATAATAATAATAATAATAATAATTATTATTATTATTATTATTATTATTATTATTATTTATTTGTGTGTGTGATCAAGAAGAGAGGAGAAAGAAAGATTTCGTGTGTAAACATGAGAGAGAGAATGGTGTTGGGGTGAATTTAATTTGTGCGGGAAGAAATATGAGCCTTTAGATTAAGTTGAAAGAATTAAGTTAGAATGAATCTGAATCGTCCTTGTGCTTTGTCAAATGAAAAATTCAAAATAGGTTCATTTTATTATGTAGATATATAATAATAATATTAATAATAATTATTATCATTATTAGTAATATTACTATTATTTTAATTATAATAATAATTATTTTAATTATAATTATAATTATAATTATAATTATTATTATTATTATTATTATTATTATTATTATAATAATTATTATTAGTAGTAGTAGTACTATTATAATTATTAATAGTACTATCATTATTATTATTTGTTTGTGTGTGTGAAGGAGAGGGAAGAGAGAGATTTTGTGTGTGAACATGAGAGAGAGTAGGGTGTAAGTGTGAATTTGATTTGGGTGGGAAGAAATATGATCCTTTAGATTAAGTTGAAAAAATTAAGTTAGAATGAATCTGAACCGTCTTTGTGCTTTGTTAAATGAAAGATTCAAAATGAATTCTGTTTTATTATATAGATTATAATTATTATTAGTATTATTATAATTATTACTCCGTTTGTGTGTGTGAATAAGAGAGGAGAGAGAAAATATTATATGTGAACATGAGAGAGAATAGGATGTAGGGATGAATTTGATTTGGGCGGGAAGAAATATGAGCCTTTAGATTAAGTTGCAAAATTTAAGTTAGAATCAATCTTAGCCGTCATTGTGCTTTGTCAAACCAAATATTCAAAATGAATTTTATTTTATTATATAGAGTAGTACTATTATAATTATTAATATTATTATTATTATTATTATTAGTACTATAATAATAATAATTATTATTATTATTATTAGTAGTAGTACTATTATAATTATTATTAGTACTATTATTATTATTATTATTATTATTACTCCGTTTGTGTGTGTGAATAAGAGAGGAGAGAGAAAGATATTGTGTGTGAACATGAAAGAGAATAGGATGTAGGGGTGAATTTGATTTGAGCGGGAAGAAATATGAGTCTTTAGATTAAGTTGAAAAAATTAAGTTAAAATCAATCTGAGCCGTCTTTGTACTTTGTC